>CM035120.1:127888247-128430871 GCA_020205555.1 Panax stipuleanatus | reverse complement strand
TTTCTGTAGGTGACTATAATAAGTTGTCTGCCAAGAAGGTTGGGCCAGTGGAAATTGTTGAGAAGATCAATCCTAATGCATACCGCTTGAAACTGCCGAGTCATATTCGTACAGCGAATGTTTTTAATGTCAAGCATTTGATTCCTTACACGGGCGATTCCTCCGATGATGACAATTCGAGGGCGAATTCTGTCCACCCTGGGGAGAATGATGCGGTTGAAGAGCAAGCGTGCCAGTTTATGGAAAGATTTGATTTAATGGCAAAAATCTGATTCAATGGCAATTCGGTAATTTCGACCAAGTTTGGAGTGTCGGATTTGGGCGTTTTCGGAGCCTAATTTCATGGGAAACGGGTCAACGGTCAAAACTCACCAGCGCTTCGCTCGTGACGTACAGGGTTTTTTGGTCAAATTCCATCGTTTAGGCCTTCAAAAAGACATTTTTCTGTTTTATGGTTATTTTTGTAATTGTCTTTATTAGTTTTCCTTTTCCGTTTTGGATTCTGTTTTTAGGGTTTTGCTATTTAAACACCTTGTTATGATGGGGAGCCGCAGTTTTTGATGAATAATAAAATTTATATATTTTTCCAAAATTCTCTGAATTAGAATTTTGCTGCCTATTTCCTGGTATTCATAGAATCAACAGGTTGTAGAAGGTTATCGTTTGGCAATCGTGCGCGGTTCAACAATTGATAGCAGTTTTCTGTTTCTTCCGCTACGTCAATGGTTCAACAAAAATGGCTCTATAAACTTCTGGGGTTGGATTATGTAATTGAATATATGAAGGCTCAAGACAGTATTGCAGCAGATGCTTTGTTAAGGGCTGGATTAGAAGAATCTCAGGTTTTGAGCATCAGTTTTGTAGTTCCCACTTAGATGCAGGACATTGCTCTAAGCTATGAGCATGACAATGAGGTGTAGGAATTGATAGATCAAGTTGTAGTAACTAGGAATAAGGATACTAACAATCAATATCAGCAAGGAGTTTTAAAATCTAATGGTGTAATCTATGTGGGTGACAATGGAGATCTCAGACAACAATTAATTGTTGAAATGCATTTAACTGGCCTAGGAGGTCATTCAGGAATCAATGTAACACTTCGAAGGTTAAAACAAGTGTTTTATTGGCCTCAGATACAAGAAGATGTTCAGAAGTGGGTTAAAGAATGCCAAATATGCCAGCAAGTGAAGAGTGAATCTGTTGCAACATGCATCTGGGCTGTTACAACCTTTGCAAGTCCCTAATCAAGTGTGGAGTGATATTGCTATGGATTTCATTGAAGGGTTGCCCAAGTCTGGGGGAAAAGAAAGCATCATGGTAGTAATTGACAGATTATCTAAATCATCTCATTTTACAGCTCTTAAACATCCTTACACTGCACAAATTGTGGCACAACATTTTTCAAGCACATTTATAAGTTACATGGCTATCCATCCAAAATAAGGCTTTAAATCACTGGCCCAATATTATCTAAAGTCATGACTGAAGGCTATTGATAGTAACTTAATTCCTTATACATAGACAAACTCCCCCAATAATATATTCTTGGGTCATCTTAGCATACCACAGGCTCACCCAAAAGTCATGACTTAAGGTAATATTGATAGTAACTTAATTCTTTATACATAGACAAACTTTTCTCATATCTTTCGATGTGGGACTGGGGTGTTACAGCCATTGTATCTGGCATCTTGAGTTCATTTTGGAGGGAGATGTTTAAACTCTTGGGTACCACTTTGTGTTGTAGTACTGCATACCACCCAAAGTGATGGACAACATGAAAGGTTAAATAGATGTGTGGAGCAGTATTTGAGGAGTATAGTTGGACAAAGGCCAAGTGAGTGGGGAAAATGGCTTCCTTTATGCTGAATATTGGTATAATTCATGTTATCATAGTGCTATTAAGATGACTCCATTTCAGGCCCTATAGTGATGCAGCCAACTCTTCCACCAGCTGGGGACAATGGTCCTATGAGATTGGAACCTGAGAAAGTTTTGGCTCGATGGATGGTTAAAAGACACAATAAGGGGTTGTTCCCCAAATTCTAGTCTGGTGGGCTTCTACTAAGCCTGAGGATTCAACATGGGAAGATGTTGTTAAGATTTAAAACAAGTTTCCACAATTCCGGTTTCAAGTGTTGAAGTACTGCATCTGTAGATCCTTGAGGACAATGATCTTTCAAGAGGGAGGCAATGTTACAACCTTAAGTAGCCGATTATTAGTTAGTTAAGCAAGCAGGGTATTAGAGTCAATTGTATTAGGAGATGTTGACAGTATAAATGTTAGGTTAATGTGATTGTAAGCTAGGTTTTAATCAATCAACGAATTTCTTTCTCTCTAAATTCTCTCTTCTAAATTATATCTTCTTCTTCTATCATATAAACTGGTTCACAACACGGATGCTCAACTCGCCGCTGAGTTAGTGGGGATTGCAAGGGGGCAACGCCCGTAGAAGCCAAACGTAATGTGTATTTGGGTTTGGGGAAATATTAATAGCCCGATTTTGAATTTGACTAATATATTGGGTCTCATGAGATAATTTGTCTAAAATAAGATATGTTATATTTTTATCCCTTAATACTTAATCTTTTGTATTTATTTTATGTTTAAATACACTCATTATTCTTATATTTTTATTTTAAGGTGCAATTAAAGGATTCCGTGAATTTAGAAGTGTTTTGGAGGACAAATTGATCGTTATTTGGACCTAAAGTGAAAGGAGGGGTAAAGTCGTAATTACACAAGAAAAGCCGCACTGCAACACGAGAAAATTTGAAGTTTCTACAGGGTTAGTGCGGTCGCGCCGAATATGTGAAGGAAAGTGGCGCGCCGAATAATGAGGGGCTTTGAGGACTATTGATATTTAAAAAAAATGATAAATCCACAATATAAAATGATATTTTAACAACAAAACTATCATTATAGATCCTATAGCGACGATTTTCACGGTCGTTATACATCTATAACGACACTTTTATTGTGAAAATATCAAAAACTGTTGTGAAAATATTAGTTTCCTTGATATTAATGTAATAGCAAAATAAAAAGGGAGCCTTAAGGTCTATTGATATAAATTTGGATTCCCTTCATTACACTTTTCTTCCAATTTCATCTTCACTATATTTTTATAGTTGTAAATAGTATAATTGAAATTGATATTGGTCAACTAATTTATTATATTAAATAGTATAATTGTTTCAAAAATGAAAGTAATCCGACACATTCTCACCATTTAATGAACATGTGGATTTTTCATCAAAATTTTAATGGATGATTTTTTTTTAGACTTTTAACATTGAAGAACATTTTTATGCTTCTAATTTTTTGTAGGATTGATTTTAATATAATCAACTATCTATTAACATTAGGGTTGTAAACGAACCGGGTTGCCCGCTAGCCCCGCGCCCCCGCCTGGCCCGGCTCGACTAAGACTTTTAGCCCATTTAGTTAAAGTAGTCGCGCTCGAAAAGTGTGGTTTTTGACTCGAGTCCGGCTCGTTTAGGACTGACTCGAGTTTGGCTCGTTTAAGTCTGACTCGTTTAATAATTATTTAATTAAAATTTTATTTTATTTATATAAAATATGTAATACAAAATATTTTTTTTATTTATATATTTATTTTTTACAAAACAACGAAAAATATAAAAAATAAACGAGTCAGACTTAGGCTCGAGCTCGACTCGGCTCGCTTAAGCCTGGCTCGAACTCGAGCCCGACTCGTTTATAAACGAGTTGAGTTCGTACAAAATATTTCAAGTTCGTTTAAAGTTCAGCTCGGCTCGTTTAACTTTTAAATGAGCTTGAGTTTGAAAATCCAAAATCCGGCTCGGCTCGGCTCATTTACAAACCTAATTAACATATTTTAATTATTACTAACACAATTATTAAAATCAAATAATTAATGTATTAAATGGAATTAAAAAAATGTGTAATACTGAGTAGTCAAATCCGATACTTTTCATGTGACGAACATTAGTTGTCTAGTGGCCGGTTGCACCAGAAGTAATCCACACATGTCTTTAATTTGGTTTATTATTTTTTTTATTGATTTACAGTTCATCATCTTTAATTAGGCTATTATACTAAAAAGTTTAATATTTGATCTAGAAAATTGCTTATAGTTGATGTGCATGAAGATTATACACGGACGTGATTTAGAGTTCAATTCTTTTATCTCAATTCCATTTGTTCATATATAATTACAATGTATCAATGTACAAAAAAATATTAATTATGTATACAAAAAACACTACATACTTTCTATTTCATTTATCTATAATATCTATATATATATATATGGGCTATATGTAGCTACACAGCTGTGTAGCTACACAGTAGGCTTTAGCGATGATTTTGTAGGGCTATAGCGACGATTTGTCTGTCGCCATAGATATTCTGTCTATATCGACAGACAAACCATCGCTATAGCATTGAAAAACCGTCGCTATAGCCTACTGTGCACTACACAGCTGTGTACTTACATTTTTCCCTATATATATATATATATATATATATATATATATATATATATATATATATATATATATTTGCAAGTTATTTTTCTTTTAACTTGAATTCTTTTGATTTTAGATAACAAATGCTTGGAGCTTCATCAAAGGGAAATGATTAGAATCCTGCCGTGCACAGCTGAATTTATTATGGGTGATAAACTTTTTTAAGTTATTGACTATGGTTCTTATCATAAAGTACAAAAATTATTATTATCATAAAGTATATAAAAAATTCTCGTAAAAATAAAATTATTAAAAATAATTTAAATGTAGCCCGTGTTTTGCTTGTTTTAATAAGTTTTCATTGTTTTGATGTCTTTAAGTTTTTAACTGGTTGCGTGAATATATAATATTTGATCATTTACAATTTTTGAAAATTCTATATAGTTATAATAATTAATTTGTTCCGTTACATAATGGTTTAATTTTTCTAATTATATGGACTTGATAACATATTTCTTATATCTCATACAGAACTACGTTTTGAATAATTTTGATGGAGCTGGGATGAGGTGTTTCAATTTTTTTACCATTTTGGGATGGGTCTAGAAAATGCCAACATAGGCGTCTATAATGTTAATGCTGGTAAAACAAAGTTATCAAACTGAGAGGAAAACCCAAACATATTATTGCATAACAGAAACTAGAAATAAAAGGCACTGCATTGAAACTCCCTAAACAATAGAAATCGTGCTAAAAAAACAAGTCAACTAACAGAATTCAAAGACTAAGTCTACTTCTAGAATCACTGCAACAAACCCTCCCTTAAACTGATCATAGATCAATTTATTCCCGAATCCTTGCAAACACACATCAATGCCTGCATCCTCTCAAAAGCATTCTGCTTTAGCGGATAGGTCATAAGATCTACCAGTTGTTCTTGAGAGTATTCCAGCTTGACTACTTCATCTCGAGTGAGATCACGCAAAAAATGAAAACGAACATCAATATGCTTACTCCGACCGTGCATAACTGGATTGCGAGAAAGCTTAATTGTTGAGCTATTGTCACAATAAATCACAGTTGCGAAATGTTGTATATGACAAAGTTGCTCCATCATCTTATGTAACCAGACAGCCTGACATGCACAAGAGGCAACAACAACAAACTCGGCTTCAGTAGTTGAAATAGTGACAATTGGTTGCTTGCGAGAGGACCAAGAAACTGCACCCAAGCTTAATAAAAATAGAAAGCCAAATGTGCTCTTCCTATCGTCAACATCCTCTGCATAATCACTATCGGCCCTGCAAGCTAATGATTCCCTCCCTGGAAATAGAACACTCTAAATTCAATAGTTCCTTTGATATACCGTAACACACGTTTAGCTGCTTGGAGATGAAGTGTAGTAGGATGAGACATATAGCGACTCAGAAGACTAACAACGAACATAAAATTCGGCCTGATGGAGGTGAGATACATCAAGCTCCCGAGTTGTTGATACAAAGTGTTCCACATGCTCACCTGTGAGATCCTTCATCAATTTTGATCCAGGTACAATTGGATTGTGGACTGAGTTACAATCAACCATATGAAATCTCTCTAGGATTTCACGAGCATACTTTTGTTGACATAAGAAAATCCCATTATCCTATTGCAATACCTCCGAACCAAGAAAATACCTCATTTTACCCAAATCAGTCACGCCAAATTCTTGCATCATGGAACGTTTAAAAGAATTGAACAGAGTCACCATTTCCGGTGAAGATGAGGTCATCAACATATAAACACACAAGTAAGGTCTTACCAACAGAGGTGTGCTTGAGAAACAAGGCGTGTTCATATGGACATTTTTTAAAATATTCTTTCAAAAGATAGGCTTCGATTTTGCTATACCATGCCCGCGACGCTTGCTTCAAACCATACAACGCCTTGTGTAGTCGATACACTTTGTGTTATGCACCTCTAACTTCATACCCAGGTGACTAGTCAACATATACCTCCTCGTCAAGCTCTCCATGAAAAAAGCGAATTTTACATCTAATTGATGGAGTGACCATACTTCTTGAGCTGCAATGGCAAGGATAAGCCGAATAGTTTCTAAACGGGCTACAGTAGCAAAGACTTTGGAATAATCAATGTCGTGTTGTTGGGTGTAGCCTTTAGCTACGAGACGTGCCTTGTATTTGTCTATTTCGCCATGCATGCTCAGTAAGCTTTGTCTTATACACCCACTTTACTTCAATTATTTTTGCTCCTTCAAGTAGGTCCGTCAACTTCCAGGTATTGTTTTTGCTAATGGCAGCAATCTCGACATCCATGGCAAGTCGTTACTTGTCACTATAAAATGATCAGAAAAATTTAGAGGATCTTCATTAATAAACATAGCAAAGTTAACATCTTGTTCTTCCTCTGAAAGACCAGCACCACTATTATAATCACTCATCCAAAGTGATGGATGATGAGATCGTTTGGCTGCTACATGATCAGGTGAATGGATTGCTGCATGATCAGGTGAGTGAACACGAGTTAGAGGAATGTCTTGGTCAGCTTCAATACCTGGATTTCCAGAGGCAAAAGGCTTTGTATTTTCAGCAATATTTGGATCAAATGAATCTGTATGTTCTTCCTCCAAATCTAGTGAAGCATAAACAGTAGCATCATATGTATCTTTCCAAGACCAATGTCCATCTTCATTGAAAACAACGTTGCGGCTTATCACAATTTTATTTAATAAGGGGTCATACAATCGATACGCCTTGGATTCCTCGCTAACACCTAAAGGACACACTTCAAACTCTTATCATCCAACTTTGTGCGTTTGACATCTGGAATATGAGCATAAGCGAGACATCTAACCGAGGGTTTAGTGCCACTCCACGCCTCCTCTAGTGTTTGTTTCGCACAACAAGTGTGGGACTTCAATTGAGAACATGTACTGTCCAATTTACTGCCTCAGGCCAGAAGGTCTTAGGCACTTATTTGCATGAAAGCATATTACGAACCATCTCCATGATCGTGCAATTCTTACGCTATCACTCCATTTTGTTGAGGAGTATAGGATGCAGTCAGTTGACGTTGAATTCCGTTGGGCATGCAAAACTCAGTGAATTCATTAGAATTAAACTCTCCACCCATATCTGTATGTAGACCTCGAATGGATATGTTCTTTGTTGTTTCAACCTTAGCTTTGAAAAGCTTGAATACTTCAAAGGCAGATCTTTCTGTTAAGAAAAATACCTAAGTTTTTTGACTAAAATCACTAATAAAGGTCAAGAAATTCCTTTTGTTGCTGTTGGATATTGGAGAAATAGGCCCACAAATATTGGCATGGACAAGTTGGAGAATCTGTGAGGATCTCCAGGTGCTTTTTTGTGGAAAAGAATTTCTGTGTTGTTTACCTATTAAACAATCTTCACAGGAAAAACTGGAACTCTTCAATTACGGCAAACCCTTGACCATCTGTTTGTGATGAAGTGTTTTGAGGCCGCCAAGACTCAAATGCCCATAACGACAATGCCATAAATGATCTAGACTTTGAGAAAAAAAATATGAAAACATGGTTGATTTGGTTGATCTGAAGAAGTGATAGTGGCTCGAATAACAAATATATGATTGTGTGACATAGTGGCTACAATGATGAGTCCTTTCTCTGGTTGAAATACTTTGAACTGGTTGTATTGAATTAGGATAGCTAATCCTTTCTCCTGCAATATATTGGCCGATACTTAAAAGATTATTTTTCAAATTAGGTATGTAAAATACCTCTGTGACAATGTGTGCAAGGTTGTTGAGCTGCATATGGATTTTTCCTTTCCCCATGACTTCAAGACTTGAATTATTTCCAAGTTTAACAGATTTGTGGAAGGTCTCATCAAGGTGAAATAACTCTTTCCATCCACACATGTGGTTTCTGTTACCAGAGTCCAGGAACCAGATAATTTCCTTATCAGATCGATCATCATTGACATAGGTCATGAGTAGAAGTTCTTCCGTATCTGCCGTCTCGGCAAAATGAGCTTTGGAGTCCTTCCCGTAGCTGAGCTCCTTGTGTTTCTTTGGACACTCATTCTGAAAGTGACCAAAATCATGACAAAAATAGCATTCAACAAGAGCTTTATTCATACCTTGTTTACCACGTCCTTGTCCCCTTCCACGTGCGGCACCACGACCACATCCAGGACTACCAGAATGTTCCCCAGGAACAATTTTCAATGCTTATTCTTCAATGACATTACTAGACATTCGATGTTCATGATCCAAATCATTGGATTCCTAAATAGAGCAAACCATAGTCAAACTTGGATGACATAAAGCGCAAAATCTTTTCATTCATAGTATCTCTTCACCAAGACTGCTCATTTTGTTAGTAATTGTGAGACTACGAGCAAAAAAGCCATTGACAGATTCTCATTCTTTCATGTGCAGAACTTCAAAATCTTTGCGAAGAATGAGAATTTTTCAGTGGCATTCACTCGATACTTTTGCTTCAATGAATCCTAAATTCCCTTGGTTGTGTCTTTAGTCAAAATGGTTTCTAGGATGTTGCGATCAATGGCCTGGAATAAGTAGTTCTTGGCTTTTAAATCCTTCAATTTTCAATGATGTGCCAATGTTCCTTAGATCAAGGTTTTAAAATTCAGACCGGATCGACGGTCGGACTGGTAAAAACCAGAACCGATCCACACAACTGTCCAGTTTGGACCATTGAACTAGTTTTGGTTAAAATCCGCCAAGAACCGGTGAACCGGCGGTCCAACCGGTTAACCCAGTGAACCGATCACTACAAGAAAAAGGCTTATTAACGACCACCCATCTTCGACCGTATTCGGTCTCCGATAGGTATCAGCGACCGACTCCGATCACAGATAGAGGTCGCATATATTATGCTAGCTGACTGTACATTGGCATCCAATTTTAGCAACCAAAAATTCAGCGACTGATATATAGCGACCGATGTCGTAGCTAAGTTGAGTCACCGTGAGTCAGGTCTCATTGGTGACGTGGCCCACGTATCAGCGACCACCATTAGCGACCACTATGGTCGCTGACATCCTCAAGCCACCCGTGGTAGCTGATACGTAATAGCCACCGTATGCTGTCGCTGATTCATAAATTTTTAAAAAAAAAATTGTCTGTTTTGTGGATTTCCCAAAAAAATGTACATGCTTTATATCGCAACACACAATAGTATATATAAATCACCAAAACTATACAAATCCATCAATCCACGTGCATAAAACCAACACAATAAACAAACTGAGTGACTAAAATTTATATACAAATTATATATTGAATCTAAAACTATAATTAACTCAATTGCCTTTGACATCAAACAACTCAAAAACCAAACGATTAGTCGTAGTGAGAGGGAATATTACAATCTAAAGTTTTTCTGTTTTCTTTCTAGATATAGCATCAGCAACTACTCTTAGCAGTCATATTTATAGACCTCCTACAAAAAGAAACTCTTCCTAAAGAAAACATAAACAATAGAAAAATAATAAGTAACTAAACATAAAGCTAAATTCATGACAAGATTACCTCGACATCATCATCCTGCTGTTGTGTTGCTCTCACCACTGCATAAGCTATTGTCCGTCAAGTGTAAGAAGTAGATTACGATCTTAATAGTCAGTCGTCGTCGATAAAGTTTGTCCCCAATACTCCTTGAGAAGTGTAAGTTAGTTGTGGCCCACCTCTCTATGAAATCGAGAAACATCCTCGGTTTTATAGTCCTAGGCATTTCAGCTGTGACTCTTGTTTTTGCAAAATCAACTGCCATTGAGCGAAGGGTTGTCAACTGAGACATTTTTTACTCATAGTCTTATCTGACTCAAGGTCTGCATGTACTAAATGTGCAGTAGAGATTGTACCTAAGGTATCATTGATCAGATAATTAATCAACAAAGAACCACAATATTTCCTGCAAAATCAGACTTATTGGGAAATATGAGAAACAAAGGAAGAGTTGCAGGAAATTCAATAATTCTCAATAAGTAGTTCACCATATTGTACTTCCTCTTGAATTCCCGAACAAAGTGGCTCCCGAACAAAGTGGTTCACCGTTTAACCACTTTGTTCAGGAATTCAAGAGGAATTACAGTTGAAATAATTGAACCACTTATTGAGAACTGTTGAATTTTCATGCAGCTCTCCATTTGTCTGTCATATTTCCCAATAATTCTTATTTTGCAGGAAATTAAAAAGTTCTTTGTTGAATAATTATCTGATTAATGATACCTTGGGTAAAATCTCTACTGCACATTTAGTACATGCAGACCTTGAGTCAGATAAGACTATGAGTAAAAAATGTCTCAGTTGACAACCCTTCACTCTATGGCAGTTGATTTTACAAAAACAGGATTAACAACTGAAAGGCTTAGGGCTTTTAAACTAAGGATGTTTTCCGATTTCATGAAGAGGTGGGACAAACTAGCTTTTACACTTCTCAAGGAGTACTGGGGGGAAACTTTGTCATGCTAGTCTTGAATCTATAGTGAATGAGAAGTCGCACTCTGTTTTTTCACATAATATAATATCATCAAAATATTTATATAAAATACTGAAAGATATATATGTTTATATACTCAAATGACAATGATTTAATTAAAAGAATAGAATGATAATGATTTAATTAAAATAAATAAAAGAGAGAACATACTTTATCAATAACTCAACTGCAGCATCCTTAAGACTGACTTATTTTGAATGTTTTGTAACCAAATATCAATATTTTTTTAGAAAATACTTTCTCTCACAATCTCTATCATAAAAGTATAATATGAATCTGCGGTCAACCTAATTAGTCTTGAATTTGACTCTACACAGCAGTATCTCCGAAATAATACAACAAATTGGAGAAAGATGAAATTGTGCACTTACTGAAAGATAACTTGTCACAATTAGATGGAAATTTCATGTTATAATCATGTAAAACAAATACCTTCATCATCGCCCATGAGTAATGACTACTAAGAGAAGAGTCAAGGACTGCTTTGTATGCAGGATTCGACATAGCAGATGCAGCTAATAGTCTAATTGGTTCCTCGACAGCAAAAAAAAAGGGGTCGTAGTTCTTGTTTGTGTCCCATACTCAAATTGAATAATTGAATTACTACGGACATTCCTCACTGTTCCATCATAACAGATGACAACATCCCGAAGTAATTCAATTCGAACAGTAATTTATGTCATCTGTTATGATGGAACAGTGAAGATAAGTTGGTCTTAAGGATGCTGCAGTTGAGTTATTGATAGAGTATGTTCTCTTTTTTTATTTATTTTAATTAAATCATTATCATTCTATTTTTTTAAAATTTATTTTATCTATTTTGTTTTATATTATATGATATTATATTACTTAAATTAATAAATTTAAGGAATGTTATTAAGTTAATTAATATATCATTCATTTTATGTTGTTATGTCATGTTATGTTATGTTATGATATAGTGAATTTTATTTTATATTATATTATCTTATATTATACAAAGTAATTTTAGTTATGTTATTATATTATTTTATTTTATTTAGTAGTGTAAAACTAAGTAAATTAATGTTACTTAATTTATTTTAGTATTGGGAAACTAAGTAATATTAACTAAGTCAATACTACTTAGTTGATATAAATTTAGTTGAAAACTAAGTAAATGCTACTTAGTTGATTTTAGTAGGGGAAAATTAAGAAAACTAAGAAAATTTATTTTTTTTATTTTATTTACTTTACTTTGTATTATTTTTTGTTATATTAATTATTTTATTTTATTTTATTTATATGTTATTATATCTAATTTAATTTAGTTTAATATTTAATTTATGTGTTTTAGTTTAGTTTATTATATTTTTATTATATTATATAATAATGAACATTATATTATTTTAATTAATGTATGTTCAATTTAAAAATGTATTATCTATTATATTATTTTTATTTAGTTTATGTTATATAATACACCCAATATTTGCATACACGGTAGATACACATACATAATTTACAAAGGCAATCGAGATACAAATTGAAGCTCTACCAATTCAAAATGACAGTGGATACACACACATAATTCAAAATGACAGTACCAAATATTTGTATACACAGTAATAGAGTTAACAAATTAAAGTTCTATTAATTTATAACCCCAAATCCAATTGACAATAAAAAATTGATACACATATATAGAATTTACAATGACAATCGAGATATATGTGATATATATATGACATATTTAATTTAATTTAGTTTAATATTTAATTTATGTATTTTAGTAATATTATATAATAATGGACATTATATTATTTTAATTATAATTTATGTCTAACCACTATAAACAACCTACAAATTATACCATAAATTTATAACTACGCAAAAAAAACCCAAATTGAAGCAATTATCTTATTCAATACACTAACATAAGCCTCAATATCAAATTATGAACATGCAAGCCCTGAAATTGCACAAATTAAAGGCAAATTGAAACTAAATATCATACTGTTATTATATAATCAACATGCTAGCTGCCATTGCATAAATCTAATCCAAATTCAAACTAAATAGCCAAATTAAACTTATATAAACACAAAAGTATGCAATATATATAATTCCAAATCAAACACAAATTGAAAACTATATATAGATGAAAGAGATAGATTGGATACCTGCTTGGGGCGGCAGCGGGCGGCAACGAGCGACCACTTCTCCTTCTTCTCTCTTCTTCTTTTTCTTTCTTCTTCTCCTTTCCCGTCTTCTGGCAAACGGTCCAGGAGCTGAATGATTTTATAACGATTAGCGACCACGTGTTGCGACCGCATGCGATCGGCGATTTTAATTAACTTGACGGTCTGGCTGCTTAGGAAGTTAAAACGAGAGTTTTATTTGGTCTTCCGCGCCAACACTTGCGCCAAATTAAAGGCGACAAATTCAAATTAGCGACTGTTTAGCGACCGCATGATGGACGCTAATATAAAATAGCGACTAGTTTAGATACCTGTCGCTACTAGCGATTGCTAATTCTACCATTAGCGACCGAATACGGCTGTCGCAGAAACTCTTGATCGCTGATGGACCATTTTCTTGTAGTGGGTAACCGGTTCACGGGTTTAACCGATTTGCTGCTTAAACATAAAATAAAAAAAAATTAATACTTACCAGTCCTTTAGGGCTTCTGCAGCTATTTTTCTAATTTCTCTTCTTCTTCAGTTCTGCAGAAGGAATACCCAAAAAAGCAGCCATGAAAATCCGATCTATGAAGCTTCGTGAAGGTCACAGGAACACCGGCGCAGGCTCGTACCTGAAAGTTCAACACATCGTCACTTCTTCATCTTCAGATTCTGCATTCATGACACCCTTGTAACTTTGAGTGCCCCCAAATTTCTTCGGAATCATAGAGATGGAGTCACCTGTTTGGCTCTCAGCCCTAATTCAACTTATTTTGCTTCCGAATCTGTGGATCATTCCGTCAAACTCTACAAATTTCCAGGTTATTTTGCAAACATGGTCATTTCAATTGTTTAGATGTGCTTGTTTTAGCTAATTTTTGTTCATTCCTTAGATAAGAACAAATGAGAAAGGTTGTGATTTTAATTTTCAGTCCTGTTCTGGCTATATTGGCTTTCAACTTTACAAATCTTATGTACCAAATGCTATTATATAGAAAAATAGATATATAGAACTGGTTTGAAGAAAATAGTCCTATGAATTTTTTGTTTGCTGAAGGGAAAGGGGGAAAAAGGAAAAAGAATAAAACTTTTGCAAATGCTGCATTTCAGAAGGTGAATTCCACACCATATAATTGGGAATTTGAGGACATTAGCTTAATTATTAACTAGCAAGCCCATAACTCTAAGTCAGCAACATGGAAGATACATATTTGTTTGGGCTTTTGTGCTTGTCAAGATGCAGATAATAAAAATTACTTGTAATTGGTGTGGCCTATGAGGTTGTGTTTGTAGATTGATTGATAGCTTGGATATGTACTTGGCATCGTGAAATCATAAGTTTGCTTATAAACATCATTATCGAGATGCATTTTATTTGATATGTTTGAAGTTGTTATTCTTGTGTTTGGTTGAAGGTTTCCCTCATCATACTTTATTAGTTTTCTTTTTTAGATAAATTAATTAATTTTATATATTAATGAAGTCATTGGATCAATAACGGTTTGACCACTGGTTAGACCAGTAACTCATCCACCTTGTATCTTTTCCGATTCGATGAACGGTCCGGGTTTGAAAACATTGTCTTAGAGCGAAGGAAATTTTCCATGAGCATGCTCCAATACTCATAATGCTTATCGAGCCGGGAATAGCCGGCTGCACAATGTTATTCTCTGAAGACATAATTGGGATTTGATACAGATGTTAATGCTCGTAAAACAAAGTTATCAAAAGAAAAACTCACGCATATTATTGCATATAGATAGGGCTATTTATAGCCTTACAGTAACAGAAACTAGAAATAAAAGGCAGTACATTCAAACTCCCTAAACAATAGAGATCATGCTAAAGAACAGCAATAGAGATTTATTAACATAATTCAAAGACTAAGTCTACTCTTAGAACCACTGCAACATATAAAACACCAACATAGTCATCATATTTGTATGATCGAACTACTATTGATATAATTTTAGTTTTGGTAATTGACATGGGGCTAGAAAACGCCAACATAATGATGCATAACATTTTGGTACAAACATTTTAAAACATGGTACACTTTTATTCTAAAATATTGACTTAACAATTTGAAACTTCTTTCTTTTATTTAGTAACAAGAGAGCGTACAGTTATACTTTATGACTTTGCAATGAGGGACATTTTTATATATATAGACATACGCTCTTATAATCATGGCTAGGATCAAATCTAATTGAGAGCTGAGATCGACTATTTAAAATATTTTACTAAAATATATATGATATTTACAAATATAATTATCACATAGTGAAATATAGAACGCTTTATTAAAAACCCTAATATATTTAAAAAAATTTAAAAACTTGTCAATTAGTGTCGCCAATGAGTCCTTTGTGGTCGTCTAATAAGCATTGACATAACATATAGCTCTTAAAAACTGTATTATTTGAAACTAACTAAATCATATTTAACTATATCGTGTGATTTATTTTATTTTATCACAGGTACTGTATCACACATTTTGATATTCCCAACCAAGTTACATGAAGACAAGTCATATTCAAGTGAGGAGGCCTATGTGATGACTCACTCGTTTGCATCAACAAGTAAAGCTAGAAATTTCATATTGGCTGTCAAATTTTATTTTCAAATATTTTAATTAGAAGTTCAATATCAATAGTTATTACATACAGTCTACCACCATGGAGTAGTATATGTTTCGTACGAATATATTTATCTACACATCTAAATGCAATTATTATATTTGAAATTACACTATTAATTCTGAGATAATAAAATGACTTGAAATGTGGATATTTAATATCATGTTTAATTAGATATTATAATCCCTATCATTTGTGATTAAAAATTTGTGGACAAAATTAACTTTTAACTTTGTTTAAAAAGACCAATCTATCTTATTCTATCTATATTTAAACTAATGAGAATATAATAGTTATATTACTAGTATCAGTTTTCTCGTGCTTGGATACATTTTTTTTCTTCAGATAAAATGCATTTTTTTTCCTTTGCACTTACGTGGTTGATATCATTCATAGTCTCTAAACCCAGCTGGATAAGCCACTTTATTGCCTTTATAATTTATTTATTTTTGTTATCAGTAGGAAAATTTTAGACGCAAGTATATTTAACATAATCGCTCAATTATAATTTTTTAATTAATTTAATTACCTAATTGCATTTTATATTTGTTATTAGTAATAAGAGTATGATAGTCTAAACGGTAAGTTTTTATCCAATCTTTTAAATAATCATGGACAAAACAAACATAATGTGGGACTATTTTAAATTATCCCGTGAATAATTTCATAAAAAACGAACATGTAATTATGATTATTTAATCCTAAGATTAATAGTCTTGGGATTATAATTCATTAGAATATAATCTCAGAATTATAATCCTTGTAAACAAACATGACCCTAAAGTGTACATTCAGAGACACTCAAAAATAAAATAGTAGTAAAGCACTAAAAGAGGAGAGAGAAAGTATTGTGGACAAATCTATGTACACACCCAAATTTTACATCTAAAGACACAACCAAGTATAAAATGATACTACCTTCATTCCATAATAATTGACTTTTTAAAAGAAAAAATTTATTTCACTTTATTTGTCATGTACAACTTTTTATGAGAATAAATTATTTATTTTTCTATATCAGCCCTAACTTCTATCATTGTCCTAACACGTTTTCTCTATTGTATTAATAGTTTTCAACTTCTCATAAAGGGGTAGTGATGGAATTTCATACAAATTTTAATTCTTAAATGATAGTATTAAATGACTTTCTTAATTCATATGCAAGAAATTAAAACGACTATTATTATGGAATGGAGGTAGTATTAGGCCTGACAAAATATGGTTATGGGTTGGTTTTGATTTTCAAAATATAGTTATGGTTCCATTTAAGAACTAAAATCATATTAACCATTTTTAATATGGGTTGTATGGGTTGGAACCATATGGTTATGGTTCAAATATAGGTAGACCCATATTTTAAATTTCAAACTTATCATTATTATGATCCAATTAAATAAACTATTATTAGATATATCATGTATACATAATCACTAAGTATTTTATTTTTATTTTTTTGGAGAGTGGGAGTGTATACATAATCACTGAATATTATTATTTTTGGATAAGGTGGGGAGTGGGGAGTGGGGAGTGGGGAGTGGGATAAGGGGTGTATACATAATCACTAAATATTAATTTTTTGGGTGACGGGGTGGGGTTGTGGGGGTGTGGGGGTGAGAGTTGGGGGTGTATACATAATCACTGAATATTTTTTTGAGGGTGGGGGTGGGGGTGGGGGTGGGGGTTGGGGGAGGGATGGGGGGGTGAGGTTTGAGGGTGTATACATAATCACTAAATTTTTTTAGGGGGGTGAGGTGAGGTGTGGTGGGGTGGGGTGGGGGTAGGGAGTGGGGGTGTGGGGTGTGGGGGGTAGGGGGTGAGAATGTATACATAAGCACTGAATATTTTTTTTTTTGGGGGGGGGAGGGGGGTAGGGGGTGCGTGGGGTGGGGTGGGGTGGGGTGGGGTGGGGGGGATGTGGTGTATACATAATCAGTAAATATTATTTTTTTTGGGGGATGGAGAGTGTGGGGTGTGGATTGGGGGTGGAGGTGCGGGGTGGGTGGGGTGGAGGTGCAGTGGGGGTGGGTGGTGGGTGGGTGGGTGGGTGGATGGGTGGGGTGGGGTGGGGTGGGGTGGGGGTGCGTACATAATCACTGATTTTTTTTTTGGGTGGGGGTGCATACATAGTGTGGGGGTGTGGGGGTGTGGGGGGTGGGGTATATACATAATCACTGACTATTTTATTTTTTTTGGGGAGGGGGGGTGGAGGTGTTGGATGGGGTGTAAACATAATTATTGAATATTATGTAATTAATTGATATTCGTAAATTAAGATTAACTAGAGAAACAAAACCATGAGAAATTAAGCTTCTTGAATATGTAAATAGGGATGGAAAGAAGTTTTGATTTTGATTTTGATTTGGAATAAAATATGGGTCAAAAAATGGTTAACCAGGTTGGACCTATATTTCTTTTTAAAAATATGGTTCCAAACTTTACTCAACCCAAATAAATAAAAATAGTTAACCAACCCATTTGGTTCCAATTAATATGAATTGACCCGACAGTTAACTAACTATATTGTCAGGTCTAGGTAGTATTAGTAAAATATTTCTCTCCTCTCTCTCCTCTCTCCTTGACACTTTCTCTCTTCTCATTTATTATTATTTTATACTTGGCCACTTAGGCGTGTTTTTGGATATACAATGATGTGTACATAAATATATGCGAAAAATATTTTTCTACTATTTTACATTTAGGTGGGTCTTTGGATATAGGTTTGTACATATCTATTAAATATACTAAATTGTAGTACATAACACCATTGCATGACATTTGTCATTTCCAAATTGCAACACATGTTCTACCTAATTAATGTGTTCATCCATTACTCCGGTTTTCACATGTTCTACATAATTACACCAGTTTTTGAATTTTATAATATTATACCTTTTATAATTATTATATCATACATATATATAAGTTTCAACATTACTAACCGTGACAACCCAATAAATCCGTTTTTTGGAATTTATAATCTTATACCATACATTATATCATACATATATATAATTCTACACTAATATGTTTATTTTATAATTCCCAAAATTCACTACTTTTCTAAACTGTTACTAATTTAATTATGTTAAAACATAATTATTATATCCTAAAATTACTATTTTTTTAATATTATACCATACATTATATCATACATATATGGTATAATATTATAATACATGTATATAACAAAATCACTACCTATCTAAATTGTGCGGATATTATCATTACTAATTTAATTATATTACAACATAATATTATACCATTTATAATTATATTATAACATAATATTATACAGTTTAAAACATTTAAAATAAAATTAAAATAACAAATAATATCAATCATAACTTACTATGTTGATTTTATAATCCCCTAAATCACTATTTTTTGGCATTATGGTACTAGCATCCAGTATATCTCACGGTGTTTATATTTATGGCTTCTTCATTTATTGCATTCTATTATCTGGATTGTGGCTTTGCATGATTTGTTAAGTACAAGCATCCGGTAAATCATTTTCATCATCTAAATGATTTTTATATTATTGTTACTTAATTATTATCTCCTAAAATCACTACTTTTTAATCTCACATTAATATTTTGATTTTATAATCCCCTAAATCACTATAAATCTAAACTGTTATAATAATGTTAACTGTTCTAATATTATCATTACTAATTTAATTATTATCTCCTAAAATCACTACTTTTTTAATTCCAAATTAATATTTTAAATTTATAATCACCTAAATCACTACAAATCTAAAGTGTTTTGGTAATGTCAACTGTTCTGATATTATCCTTTCTAATTTAATTATTATCTCCTAAAATCAATATTTTATGATATTATCATTACTGAGCTATTATCACTACTCTCTGTTATTTAACCTAATTTTCTTCCTATAAATAGCATACCAACTATTATGCAACAACTCATGCTAAATCACTACAAATCTAAATTGTTCCGATAATGTTAACTGTTCTAATATTATCATTACTAATTTAATTATTATCTCCTAAAATCACTACTTTTTTAATCCCTTATTAATATTTTGAATTTATAATCCCCTAAATCACTACAAATCTAAAATATTTTGGTAATGTCAACTGTTCTGATATTATCCTTTCTAATTTAATTATTATCTCCTAAAATCACTAGTTTATGATATTATCATTAAAGGGCTATTATCACTACTCTCTGTTATTTAACCTAATTTTCTCCCTATAAATACATACCAACTATTATGCAACAACTCATGCTAAATCACTATAAATCTAAATTGTTCTGATAATGTTAACTGCTCTAATATTATCATTACTAATTTAATTATTATCTCCTAAAATCACTACTTTTTTAATCCCAAATTAATATTTTGAATTTATAATCCCTTAAATCACTACAATCTAAATGTGTTTTGGTAATGTCAACTGTTCTGATATTATCCTTTCTAATTTAATTATTATCTTCTAAAATCACTATTTTATGATATTATCATTAATGAGCTATTATCATTACTCTCTGTTATTTAACCTAATTTTCTTCCTATAAATACATACCAACTATTATGCAATAACTCATGCTAAATCACTACAAATCTAAATTGTTCTGATAATGTTAACTGTTCTAATATTATCATTACTAATTTAATTATTATCTCCTAAAATCACTACTTTTTAATCCCAGATTAATATTTTGAATTTATAATCTCTTAAAACACCACAAATCTAAATTATTTTGATAATGCCAACTGTTATGATATTATCTTTTCTAGTTTAATTATTATCTCCTAAAATACTACTTATGATATTATCATTACTGAACTATTATCATTACTCTCTTTTATTTAACCTAATTTTCTCCCTATAAATACATACCAACTATTATACAACAACTCATGTTAAATCACTATAAATCTAAACTGTTCTGATAATGTTAACTGTTCTAATATTATCATTACTAATTTAATTATTATCTCCTAAAATCACTACTTTTTTAATCCCATATTAATATTTTGAATTTATAATCTCTTAAAATACTACAAATCTAAATTATTTTGGTAATATCAACTGTTATGATATTATTTTTTCTAGTTTAATTATTATCTCCTAAATCACTACTTTATGATATTATCATTACTGAACTATTATCATTACTATCTTTTATTTAACCTAATTTTCTCCCTATAAATACATACCAACTATTATGCAACAACTCATGTTAAATCACTATAAATCTAAACTGTTCTGATAATGTTAATTGTTCTAATATTATCATTACTAATTTAATTATTATCTCCTAAAATCACTACTTTTTTAATTCCAGATTAATATTTTGAATTTATAATCCCTTAAATCACTACAAATCTAAATTATTTTGGTAATGTCAACTGTTCTGATATTATCCTTTCTAATTTAATTATTATCTCTTAAAATCACTACTGTGACGAATGAGTTTGTTGTATATTTAATTGTAAATATTTATTGAATTAAATAAATATTTTAATTAATTTATTTATTGAGTTAAATAAATAATTTATGTGATTATGTTATGGAGTAATTTAATTAAGTGTAATAGGATTAATTAAATTGATGTGTAAGTAATGGTGTAGTATAATTATAATTTAATTGAGAATAATTAAATTAGAGGAATATATTATGTGCTAAGTGTTTATAATGATTTACTAATTTATTACATGAGATATGATTAATTAAGGAAATTACAATTGTGTAGCAATTTAGTATTATGTGCAATTTTAATTAATGAATGAATGTTAGCTTGTATTTAATTAAATTAGAAGGTTGAGATTTAATTAAATAAAGTATAACATTTAAACTATGTGTTAAAGGATTTATTAAAATAAAGAAAAGAGTTTTAAAGAGTTTTGCCAAACAAGGCCCTTGCACTTGTTTTAATTCCATTTTGTCAAACGGGGCCTTAACTACTAAAAACCTGTTTTTAATAAGCTGTTTTGCTAAACAAGCCTTATGACTTTTAAAAATTCAAAATATTGTAACTTATATATTAATGGTAATTATTATATTTATTGGGTGGTTTAATACTTAGCAGTTATATATATTATATAATTATATATATAATATATATCATATCAGTTATAATAATACACTACGTTAGTTAAAACAAAGGGGAAGAACAAAGAAGAAAACAGAGTTAGAATATATATACAGAGAGAAGAAGAAGAAGGGAAGGTTTTGCTAAATTGAACTCATCATCATCCCAAGGATCATCATCATCTTATTCTAAACAAAAAGGGTATACATCTAACTTATAGTTTTTAGAAATTGTATTTCATTGTTCTTCAAGTTTTAGTTCTCCGTAACTTGATTTATATGAGAAATTATGTAGTATAGTTCATATATGTTTAATATAGGTGATAACATACTTACATATGATTCATATGGTTGTTTATATAGTTCAATTCATGTAAATATGATGAACATGAAGAAATCATGTTCATAGCAATTTACAGCGAACTAATTTTAAAAAATAGTCTTTAAATTATCAAAATTCGTGTTTGATTGTGATATACTATGTAAATTGATAATAGATTATGATAATATAACAAGAAACAAAATTTACATGCTTGGAATTGGTTGATTTGGTTTAAAAACAAAGTCACAGTGTTAATTTTCTTCAAGAACGCTTAAAATTGGTATTTTCTTCAAAATCATGAAATTAAGTGTTTTGATTTTGTGTTAAGGTGTTTATGAATGTTTAAAAACATGTTAGGAGTTTAAGATTTTGTTTTCATAAAGTTTCATATGCTTTGTGTTAATTAAAATCGGACTTTGGTGCGAAGAAATAAGTCAACTTGGCTTTTTCTTTGCACAGTTCGAGAGCCGGGGGAACCCACCAGCAGGGGGGCCCGCCCCAGAGGGGCTTTTGGCCTAGAAACCACCGCCCCAGCGGGGCTACATGCTGTCCGAAAATGTTAGTTTGGTTCCGTGTAGTTTTTATGCAGTACACGATTAGCTAACTTAATGTGATGACATGTTAAGTGTATTAAATAATAAGATAACATATTTTTAACATGTTTAAGACAATTTGAGGTCTCATATTAATATGTTATGTGTGTACTTGGATATTACTATCATAAGGTACGATATAATAGTTTAAAGTGTTATACGCGTATGATATGCATGTTGTGAGTTTAGACTCACGTGTGTGGTTAGTTAAGCAAGTTAAGTTTACAAACCATGTTATTAAGTTGAACTTAAGTAAGAAGTTCAACGGTTAAACGTAGTGATTATGAAACTAATTGATGTTGTAAACGTAATGTAATATGTAGGATAATTGTGAAAGTGATTTGTAATTGTAAAGTGTAGCTTGCGCTTGAGGCAAGTTTTATATCCCTAAACTTGTTAATTATGCAAGTTTTTTCTAAACTTTTCTTTTACGTTTATGCAAGTCTTCTAATTATACTCTTTCCTTGAGCAAGTTTCATATTCTAACTTGTTATTCATATGCAAGATATTGTATTCTCTATAATTTATATATTGAATAGTTATCTTATCAAGTTCATTATTGAATTAACGTGACCTTGACTTAATTGTTCAAGCAAGGTTTATCTATCTTTCAAATGCTTTAAGTTATTTCTAAAGCATGCCTATTTAATATGAAGTCTAATGTAATGACTTATACTTGATTCATAATTCTTGTATTATTGAACTCTTAATTATTGTGAGTCGATTCAACTACTCCATAGTTGATGATAGTTGAACTCTAAATTTTCTTGTAAGCTTATCCAAACCAAACTTTCTTTGGTGCAGACTCGTAGATAAATACTGAGATGAACAACCCTAGTAATAGGGGATTACCATGCGAAAGCGTTAAGATGTTTGTGCACAATACATGGTACGAAGGGCTGATCCCCCTAAGTACGAGTTAAGAGTCCATAGTCTAAACGACTGTTAAAGGTTTTAAATAGAAATGTTTATAACCTAGGACATAGTTCAAGGTCTTATAATCCTCAGATGATTTCAATATTTGGAATTCTAAATATTGATGAAAGGATTATTATTCAATTCTTTATTGATGAAAGAAAAGTTATTCAAATCTATTGAAGCTATTCAGTTTATGTCATTATTATTGTTGTATTCCAAGTGAGCTTTTGTTTGCTCACTCTTGCAACTAAATAACCATTGCAGCTAAAGTCGAGAACGTTGACGTAGCGTCAACGAGTAAAGAGAAAGGCAAGATGAACAAGTGAAGACTTGTTGTGTTTTGATTATGATTGTAATAAGACTTCGTTTATTTTATGTTTTATTTTCCGCACTTATTGTTTATGTTAAGGTTAGCAAACCTTGGAATTTATTCAATTAAGTTGTAATCCTTTTATAAGGAAGATTTTTATTTAATGATAAGGTTGTAATTTATTTTTCATTCGTTATTATTGGGCAGTAGTTGGATGTTATAGTTATATAGTGAACACCAAATCATGTGGAAATGAAGTACCCGGATTTGGGGGTGTCACAGGTTAGTATCAAAGCTTTAGGTTATGAACCTTAGGTGGGGGAAAATCTTAGGTAGTAGCCTTATAGGAAGATCGTAAAGATAGATAATAGGTAAAGATAATAAACTACCTTATGTGTTATGTGTTTACGTTTAAGTATTCGAAGAGTGTCGATGACTCGATATCATGTAATAATTAAACTTTAAAATTTTGTTATCAGGATGACGAACGTTAGAGAGTCCAGTCAGGCTAGGGAGGAGTTACCCCAGATGCCTAGAGACGAGGAGCCCTGAGACATCCATGTTGTCTGGGAGCAGTTGATTCAGAGAGAGCCATCTCCATTGATCACCATAGCTGGTCAGGAGCATGAGCTAATATCTGACCGAGACGATGAAAACGAGGATGAGTCAGAAGAGGAAGAGGAGGAGGAGGATCCTGAAGAGAAATTTTCACCTCACTCGACTAGTGCTGAGATGTACGAGGAGATGTACAACCGCAACGTGGAGCTACATGGTCGAGTCGGAGAGCTTGAAGTAACCATACAGCAGCGGGACGGGACCATTGAAGAGCTGGACAGTGAGCTTGGAAACGCAAAGTGGGATCTAAACCACGTGGAGAATGAAAGAGACGATGCACTGGCCGAGCTAGAAAAGATGAAGAACGACATCCGGGAGGAGTCAGCGAAGCGTGCCAGAGCGGAGGAAACAAGCTTGAGGGCTACTCAACGAGCAGATCAAGCTGAAGACGAGGTTCAAGCGAAGAAGGTCAAGCTGAGGGAGACGGAATACGCTTTTCATACGGCTATAGATAGGGCCCAGGATCGTGTCTTCTATTACCCAGCTTAGTTCCAAGGTTTACCGTGGTACATGGTGGATCGCAGAACAGTGTTCCGGGTGATGGAGGAAGAACGTAGAGAGGCTGTGCGACGTCTTAACATACCTAGATAGTAGAGTCTTTAATTATGTGTTTCTTTATATATAATATATGTAAATTCCAGAATTTGAGATAATAATGGGATAAGATAAGGATGTAGTTCTAAATTTTTTTTCAGTTCAGGAAAGATGATGTAAATAGCAGGAATGCTATCTATTCTATGTTTTTCAAAACTAGGAATGAATAAATAAAGAAGTTTATTGACGTGTTATGTGTTTAAATGTGAATTGAATTATTTAAATGTTTAAGTATGAACTTGAATATTTAAGAAATGAGCAAAGGATCTAATAAGAATATTTCTTAACAGAAAATGCCTCCTAGAAGAAGACCTACACGTCTACACACTGAGGGTCGACGAACAATAACAACAACAATAATAATGATGGGAGGAATCCCAATTCAGTTCAACAATTGGTGAACCTGCTGACGGGAGCACTTGCGAATCGTCCGCAGGTGCAGGGTACAACGTTTAAGGAATTTAAGATAGTAGGACCGTCGGAGTTTCAGCGATCGGTAAACCCGATAGATGCCCAGACGTGGGTAATGGAGATGGAAAAGGTCTTCGACGTAGCTAGAGTTAGCGAGGACCAGAAGACGGCTTTCACAACTTTCATGTTGAAGTCGGATGCTAGTTTTTGGTGGCAAGCCAATAAAACGAGGGAAGGAGAAGGAGTTATAGCATGGGACCGTTTCAAATAGATGTTCTTTAAAATGTACTTCCCCGTTAGCTCACAGGACCAGATGGAGATCCAATTTCTAGAGCTTAAAAAGGGAGGGATGATGGTGTCGGAATACGCCGCAAAAATTAACGAGCTGGCTATGTTCGCTAAATACCAGGTCAGGACTGACGCAAGGAAGGTGAGAAGGTTTGAGCGGGGACTGAAGCTCTGGCTCTACAGCAAGGTCTCCATATTCCAACTGAATATGTTTGCATCTGTACTGGAAAAGGCCATCCTCGCTGAAGGTGGAAGCGACGCGGTGACCAAGTTCAATCAAAATCAGAAGTAGAAGAATGAGACAGAAACCAAGGCTAGGTGGTAGCAGGGCTATCAACCAGAAAAAGAAGTGGAACGACAACACCTCTGCTGGAAGTCAACAGGAAAACCAGCAGAAGAAGAAGATTGAAGCATGTGTGACATGCAGGAATAATCACACTGGAGTGTGTCTGAGGGGGAGGCGAGTGTGCTTCAATTGTGGTCAGGAAGGCCACATTGCGCCGAATTTCCCGAACCCGAAGAAGGGAGCTTGCTACACATGTGGATCCAAGGATCACATGGCCCGAAGTTACCCGAGGAAGCCAGCGGCAGGGACAACAGGGAGCGGGAAATGGCAGCGGCAGCACTTTGGCTATCGCTAGACCACTGCAGACCGTTCGACCCATTGCCCGAACATTCAAAATGACGATGCAGGATGCTGTGCAGTCAAAGAATGTGGTGTCAGGTATTATTCCGATCAATAGTATAAATGCATATGTATTATTTGATTCGGGTGCTACTTGTTCATTCATATCTGATGAATTTGCTAAGACCCTAGACTTACCTAAAGAGGAATTAGTTTACCCCTTGAACATAGAGATTGCGAATAGGGAGGTTATTCCTGTTAGGTTTGTATACAAGAACTGTAGATTGGACATTAAGGGTCAGGAATTGATGGTAGATTTGATTCCGATAAAACTTGGAGAATTCGATGTGATACTGGGTATGGATTGGTTGTTCAACCATGGGGCGGTAATCGACTTTCAGAAGAAGTCGGTAAACCTTACGACTCCGTCGAAGTTAGTATTCTATGGTAGCAAATCGCCTAGACAAGCGAGTTGTCTGACGATCATGCAAGCCAAGAAACTTTTGACGCAAGACTGTGTAGGATATCTAGCCTACATAGTAGATACTCGTAAAGAGAGTATAGAAGAGATATCAGTGGTTAGGGAGTTTGTGGACATATTTTCGAGCGATTTGCCAGGACATCTGCCAGATAGAGAGATAGAGTTCGTAATCGACTTAGCGCCGGGAACTGCTCCGATTTTGAAAGCTCCTTATAGAATGGCTCCAGTAGAGATGAAGGAGTTGATGGTTCAACTGCAAGAATTGTTGAACAAGAAGTATATTCAGCCGAGCGTTTCACAATGGGGAGCGCCAGTATTGTTCATGAAGAAGAAGGACGAATCGATGCGGCTAGGCATTGATTATAGGGAGTTGAACAAAGTCACGATCAAGAATAGGTATCCTTTACCTAGGATCGATGACTTGTTCGACCAACTGAAAAGTGCTAGATACTTCTCAAAAATTGATTTGATAAGTGGATATCATCAGTTGAAGGTGAGGAGAGAAGATATACTGAAGACGGCTTTTAGAACTCGGTATGGACATTACGAGTTCTTAGTGATGTCATTTGGTCTAACGAATGCACCAGCTGCATTTATGGACTTAATAAATAAGGTATTTAAGCCATTCCTAGACAAGTTCGTAGTAGTGTTCATAGATGACATCCTGGTTTATTCCAAAACTGAGGAGGAACACACTAAACACTTAAGGCTGACCTTAGAATCGCTGAAACGAGATAAGCTATACGCGAAATTCTTGAAGTGCGAATTCTGGTTAAAACGTGTGCAATTTCTTGGCCACGTGATTGATAAAGTTGGGATTTCGGTAGATCTGTCGAAGGTTGAAGCTGTGATGAATTGAGATCAGCCAAAGATACCGTCTGAAGTGAGGAGTTTCTTGGGATTGACAGGTTATTACCGGAGATTTATTCAAGACTTTTCCAAAATCGTAACTCCGTTGACGAATTTGACTCTTAAAACAGTTAAGTTTGTTTGGACGAAAAAGTGTGAGGAGAGTTTTCAAGAACTAAAGAAGAGATTAAGTACTGCACCTGTGTTGTCATTATCAGATAGTACAAGAAATTTTGTAATATACAGTGATGCGTCACATAAGGGATTAGGCTGTGTGCTGATGCAGAGCGGCAAAGTCATTGCCTATGCATCACGTTAGCTGAAGTATTATGAGAAAGGATATCCGACCCATGACTTAGAATTGGCGGCAGTAGTGTTTTCTCTGAAGATATGGAGACACTACTTATATGGAGAAAGGTGTGAGATATACACAGATCACAAGAGTCTGAAGTATATCTTTACACAGAAGGATTTAAACATGCGCCAAAGGAGATGGTTGAAACTGATCAAGGACTACGACTGCGAAATTTTTTACCACCTGGGTAAGGCTAATGTAGTTGCCGATGCTTTAAGCATAAAGGGTCGGGAGAAGTTAAATATGTTAACTAATCAGGACCAGTTGATAGAAGAGATGGTTAGATTGGAACTGGAAGTAAAGTATCCGAAGGAATCAGATGAGAAGCTGTTTCAAGTAACTATTGGTTCTACTTTGGTAAACAATGTGAAAGAGGTACAACTTCTTGATGAGGAGTGCGAAAAGATCCGGAAGAGGATAATTGATGGTGAAGAAATCAAGTTTAAGATCGATAGTGAAGGACTGCTACGATTTGAAGGGAGAATTTGGGTACCGCCAGTACCAGACGTCCAAGAGGAGATTTTGAACGAAGCTCACAGTTCGAGATATTCGATTCACCCTGGGAGTACGAAGATGTACCAAGATCTGAGACAACATTTCTGGTGGCCGAATATGAAAAGAAACACTGGCAGAATGCGTTGCGAAATGTCTAACGTGCCAAAAAGTCAAAGCAGAACATCAGAGACCAAGTGGATTGCTACAACCGCTAGAGATTTCGGAATGGAAGTGGAAGCATATCACGATGGATTTCGTTGGTTGGTCTTCCAGCGACTCAGAAGGGTTTTGATGCGATATGGGTGATAGTGGATCGACTGACGAAGTCAGCACATTTCCTACCGATCAAGATTAAGTTCAACTTGGATCAGTTAGTGAAGCTGTACGTTAAGGAAATTATCTCTCGACACGCTGTTCCGGTGTTGATTGTGTCCGACAAAGATTCCGCGTTTTACGTCTAATTTTTGGAAGCGTTTACAAGAATGTTTGGGAACGCAATTACGAATGAGTACGGCGTACCATCCTCAGACCGATGGCCAGAGCGAGGGAACAATTCAGACGCTAGAGGACATGCTGAGAGCTTGCGTTATGGACTTCAAAGGAAGCTGGGATGATCATCTACCGAGTTCGCCTACAGCAATAGTTACCACGCGAGTATCGGCATGCCACCTTACAAAGCGTTATATGGCAGGAAATGCAGAACTCCATTATGCTGGGATGAGGTTGGTGAACGACAACTGTTGGGACCAGAATTGGTGCAACAAACTGCTGAGATAGTCAAGGTAATCAGAACGAGATTAGTAGATGCTCAAGACAAACAAAAGAAGTATGTCGATCATCATCGACAGAATCGAAAGTTTGCAAGTAGGAAGATTCGTTTTCCTAAAAGTATCTCCCTGGAAGGCGAAGATTCGATTTGGCAAGAAGGGGAAACTGAGTCCCCGATTCATTGGACCTTTCGAGATACTACGGAGGGTTGGCGAAGTGGCTTACGAGGTTGCGTTACCTCCGGAGCTAGATAATATACACAACAGTTTTCCATATTTCCGTATTGCGACCGTACAAACACGACTACAAGCATGTGATAGAGTACGAGCCTTTATAATTCGATAAAGACCTAACATATGAAGAAGTGTCTGTTCAAATAGTTGATAGAAAAGAACAAGTGCTGAGAAATAAAGTGATACCTTCTATTAAGGTAATCTGGAGGAACCACAGTGCTAAAGAAGCTATGTGGGACCTCGAAGATGTTATGATAAAAACTTATCCCCAACTATTTGTGTAATTTCTTGTATATAGATTCTGGGAACAGAATCTTTTTAAGTGGGGGAGAATGTGACGAATGAGTTTTTTTTCTTATGATTCTGGGGACAGAATCTTTTTAAGGAGAGAATATTGTAACGAATGAGATTTTGTATATTTAATTATAAATATTTATTGAATTAAATAAATATTTTAATTAATTTATTTATTGAGTTAAATAAATAATTTATGTGATTATGTTATGGAGTAATTTAATTAAGTGCGATAAGATTAATTAAATTAATGTGTAAGTAGGTGTAGTATAATTCTAATTTAATTGAGAATAATTAAATTAGAGGAATATTATGTGCTAAGTGTTTATAATGATTTACTAATTTGTTACATGAATTATGATTAATAAGGGAATTATAATTGTGTAGCAATTTAGTATTATGTGCAATTTTAATTAATTAATAAATGTTAGCTTGTATTTAATTAAATTAGAAGGTTAGAATTTAATTAAATAAAGTGTAACATGTGTTAAAGGATTTATTAAAATAAAGAAAAGGGTTTTAAAGAGTTTTGCCAAACAAGGCATTTGCACCTGTTTTAATTCTATTTTGCCAAACGGGGCCTTAACTACTAAAAACCTATTTTTAATAAGCTGTTTTGCCAAACAAGCCTTATGGATTTTAAAATTCAAAATATTATAACTTATATATTAATGGTAATTATTATATTTATTGGGTGGTTTAATACTTAGCAGTTATATATATTATATAATTATATGTATAATATATATCATATCAGTTATAATAATACACTACGATAGTTAAAACAAAGGGGAAGAACAAAGAAGAAAACAGAGTTGGAATATATACAGAGAGAAGAAGAAGAAGAAGGGAAAGTTTTGCTAAATTGAACTCATCATCATCCCAAGGATCATCATCATCTTCTTCTAAGCAAAAATGGTATACCTCTAACTTATAATTTTTAGAAATTGTATTTCGTTGTTCTTCAAGTTTTAGTTCTCTGTAACTTGATTTATATGAGAAATTGTGTAGTATAGTTCATATATGTTTAATATAGGTTATAACATGCTTACATATGATTCATATGGTTGTTTATATAGTTTAATTCATGTAAATATGATGAACATGAAGAAATCATGTTCATAGCAATTTACAGTGAACTAATTTTGAAAAATAGTCTTTAAATTATCAAAATTCGTGTTTGATTGTGATATATTATGTAAATTGATTATAGATTATGATAATATATCAAGAAATAAAATTTACATGCTTTGAATTGGTTGATTTGGTTTAAAAACAAAGTCACAGTGTTAATTTTCTTCAAGAACGCTTAGAAATGGTGTTTTCTTCAAAATCATGAAATTAAGTGTTTTGATTTTGTGTTAAGGTGTTTATGAATGTTAAAAAACATGTTAGGAGTTTAAGATTTTATTTTCATAAAGTTTCATATGCTTTGTGTTAGTTAAAATCGGACTTTGGTACGAAAAAATAAGTCAAATTAGCTTTTTCTTTGTATAGTTCGCTAGCCAGGGGAAACCACCAGCAGGGGGACCCGCCCCAGCGGGCCTACATGATGTCCGAAAATGTTAGTTTGGTTCCGAGTAGTTTTTATGCAGTACATGATTAGCTAACTTAATGTGATGACATGTTAAGTGTATTAAACAATAAGATAACATATTTTTAACATGTTTAAGATAATTTGAGGTCTCATATTAATATATTATGTGTGTACTTGGATATTACTATCATAAGGTACGATATGATAGTTTAAAATGTTATACGCGTATGATATGCATGTTGTGAGTTTAGACTCACGTGTATGGTTAGTTAAGCAAGTTAAGTTTACAAACCATGTTATTAAGTTGAACTTAAGTAAGAAGTTCAACGGTTAAACGTAGTGGTTATGAAACTAATTGATGTTGTAAACGTAAGTAATATGTAGGATAATTGTGGAAGTGATTTGTAATTGTAAAGTGTAGCTTGTGCTTGAGGCAAGTTTTCTATCCCTAAACTTGTTAATTATGCAAGTTTTTCCTAAATCTTTCTTTTACGTTTATGCAAATCTTCTAATTATACTCTTTCCTTGAGCAAGTTTCATATTCTAACTTGTTATTCATATGCAAGATATTGTATTCTCTATAATTTATATATTAAATAGTTATCTTATCAAGTTCATTATTGAATTAACGTGACCTTGACTTAATTATTCAAGCAAAGTTTATTATCTTTCAAATGCTTTAAGTTATTTCTAAAGCATGCCTAGTTAATATGAAGTCCAATGTTATGACTTATACTTGGTTCATAATTCTTGTATTATTGAACTCTTAATTATTGTGAGTCGATTCAACTACTCCTTAGCTGATGATAGTTGAACTCCAAATTTTCTTATAAGCTTATCCAAACCATTTTTTTTTTGTGCGGACTCGTAAATAAATACTGAGATGAACAACCCTAGTAATAGGGGATTACCATGCGAAAGCGTTAAGATATTTGTGCACAATATATGGTACGAAGGGCTAATCCCCCTAAGTACGAGTTAAGAGTTCATAGTCTAAACGACTGTTAAAGGTTTTAAATAGAAATGTTTATAACCTAGGACATAGTTCAAGGTCTTATGACCCTCAGATGATTTCGATATTCGGAATTCTAAATGTTGATGAAAGGATTATTGTTCAATTCTTTATTGATGAAAGAAAAGTTATTCAAATCTATTGAAGCTATTCAGTTTATGTCATTATTATTGTTGTATTCCAAGTGAGCTTTTGTTTGCTCAATCTTGCAATTAAATAACCATTGCAGCTAAAGTCGAGAACGTTGACGTACCGTCAACGAGTAAAGGGAAAGGCAAGATGAACAAGTAAAGACTTATTGTATTTTGATTATGATTGTAATAAGACTTCATTTATGTTATGGTTTATTTTCCGCACTTATTGTTTATGTTAAGGTTAGCAAATCCTGGGATTTGTTCAAATAAGTTGTAATCCATTTATAAGGAAGATTTTTATTTAATGATAAGCTTGTAATTTATTTTGCATTCCTTATTATTGGGCAGTAGTTAGATGTTATAGTTATATAATGAACATCAAATCATGTGAAAATGAAGTACCCGAATTTAGAGGTGTCACAACTACTTTATAATATTATCATTACTGAGCTATTATCATTACTCTATTTTATTTAACCTAATTTTATACCTATAAATACACACCAACTATTATGCAACAACTCATGTTAAATCACTACAAATCTAAACCGTTCTGATAATGTTAACTATTCTAATATTATCATTACTGATTTAATTATTATATCCTAAAATCACTACTTTTTTAATCCCAAATTAATATTTTGAATTTATAACCTCCTAAATCACTACAAATCTAAATTATTTTGGTAATGTCAACTGTTCTGATATTATCTTTTCTAATTTAATTATTATCTCCTAAAATTATTACTTTATGATATTATCATTACTGAGCTATTATCAGTATTCTCTGTCATTTAACCTAATTTTCTCCCTATAAATACCTACCAACTATTATGTAACAACTCATGCTAAAACAATTATTTCATTCTTATTATTTTATGCTAAACATTTATCTTATTATTTGTGGCTTGGTGAGATTTGTGTAATGTGTAACAGACTTTAAATATGTCACTAATAATCATATCAATATAACAACTCGATGACATTGTGCATTATACTTTTTAAATATTTGTTAGTACTTTAGAATTAAAGAGGTACCCATTTTTAACCCTATTGGTTACATTATAAATATTTTTATCAAAAAATTAATATATATATATATATATATATATATATATATACATACACACACACACACACACATAACTGTTATATAATGTCCTGAAATTTAGTGATCAGATTAATTCTATACTTGGATATTTTACCCAACTGTATGTAACATATGGTACCAAAATTTGATCATCGCATAACAATCTACCATCTTCTTATTATATTTTAATTTATTAATTACACGTATAAATTTATTATTAACAAAATAAATAATTCTACCGCAACGTGGGGGTTTGTATCTAGTTTAATCACTAAAGTCCACTTTGAGGCATTAATTAGTATTATGGACATTTAGAACGTCTGTCTACTTGTAATTAAAGATTCAGTACTAAATTATATTGACGTGTTTTATTATTTCAAACATATTTTTATATCATTTGTCAGAAATGTAATATAATAATGGTTTGATAATACTCAATCAATCTAAAATATAAAAATTTATTTATTAGAAATTTCATGTTTTTTTTTTAGTAAAATACAATTTATTACTTTTAATATTTACATGAAACTAAATAAAGAGAATAAAAACTAAAATGATTACAGATACGCGGATCTAATATTTTTATAGGATACCACAAGTGGAATGATATAAAAGATATTTGCTTGAATTTAATTTAATTAATATTTTAAAACAATATATATATATATTTAATTTTTTTATTAATATATATAATAATTGTAAAGATATTAACTTTTTTTACTGAAAATAAAGTTTTACATAAAAAATGAAAAAATCTACTTTATTTTTTAAAGAATAAAGTTTTATTTTCTTATGTAATTTTTTTGAATCTATATTTTATGAAACTTTACTCATTTTCGAAAAAAAAGTAAAGTTTCTAATATTTTTCCTTAAAATAATAATTATTTTTATAAATTTTAAAAAATAATATTTTATTTTAAAATATTAAATATAATTATTATTTTCAAATTATTTTAAAAAAATATTTTATATTAAAATATTAAATATAATTATTTTTAAAAAAAATTATATTTACTTATAAATATTAAAAATTATAATTATTTTAAAAATTATTTATTTTAGAATATTAAAAATAATTATTATTTGAATTTTTTTAAAATTAATATTTTATTTTCAAATACTAAAAATAATTTTTTTATTATAAAATATTAAAATAATTATTATTTTAAAAATAATAATTTATTTTAAAATATTAAATATTATTTTTTTAAATGTTAAATATAATTATTATTTTAAACTTATTTTAAAAATAATATTATATTTTAAAATATTAAAATTTTGAGTCGAGTCAAACTGAGTCGGGTTAAGTTAAAATTGATCAAAATAAGTCGGGCTGATGCCAAATTGGGTTGGAGGAACGGAAACGCCAACAAAATGTCACTTTAAGGACCTAACTAACAAAAATTAAACATTAGGGACGACTTTGAAAGTGGATGACAACTTGAAAAGACATAAGTGTCAATCAACCACTCCTTATTCCCTTGCTTTTGCACAAGTGAATCTCACTTTCCGTTAAGTTGGATGAAATTGAGGTAATGTGCAACTTTTTTCATACTATAGGTGGTTAATTGGCCACTTTTTTTTACCACAGGCTAACTAAATGTAAAATGGGATATACCACAAGTAGAAACATTACATTTCTCTCTTTATTTTACACTATTATAATCATGATGCCCCACAAATTTAAATCACTATATATTTTCATAGTTTTACACATTAATACGTCCATACCATTTGATTAAAAACAATTTATATTTGAAAAGTGGCCTTAGATAAATTATATAACGCCAAGCTTAGAAACTATATAATCTCAAGTAGGACGTTGGGGTCAAATAATACCCCCATTTGAAGTATCAACTGTTCTTAGGAGATAAAAAAAAGGTACACATATTTCAAACCATGCAACATAATTCAAAACAAACATTACCGAGAGGTGATCTCAACACTGTATTGATCAATTAACCAACTTACCATGAAGTTAATTTAATAGTAACCGGATCTATGAATTAGATGGTTTGTATATTTTTATGGGTAAAAACCAAAAAGTAACCAAAAATAGAAGAAACACAAACAAAATTAGATTTAAAGAAAATTATGGCTCAAATGCTGAATGTTAAATCTTATGATATGACTGACCAGTATCGATATGAGCAGAGCCCTCACAAAAACAAAAATAAAAGCACAATATTATTCACATATGCAAATGGAACCACATTACAGTTATATCCCACTAATACTGGTGGGTCGGCAGGCAAAAGGGTACAACTCTACAAAAAAGTCTTTATTTTAGTTATGGACTATATATTTATCCAATATAGCTACTCTTTTTAAATATTAGATGAGATTTTATGTATACAACCCAGCACACCACGCCTCGCTTCGCATCTTATACAAGGTTCTACAACAGCAAGCAGTTGAGCATCTCAAACTGTCGGGAGAAAAGAGCAACATGTCAGTCGAACTCAAGATCAACAAAGCTAAAATGCGTATGCTGGGAAGATCCAAGTACCAAAAAGTAGCATATAAAGATAATACGGCTACTGAGGAGCCACAAGAAACATAGATTTTGTGTATACAAGAGTAATTGTTCCTCGATGCTTTCATCAACTATATGCTTTATGAAGCATCCAACTTTAAGGAAAAAGGAGTAGAACTTTGACAAAGTAAATCCCTATACCCCAAAATTGGACAAAACAAACGGAATTGAGAGGAATGGTTATTTCATTTGATTATGCAAGATGTTTGAGATAGTGGAATTATGTTCACCAGCAGCAAAGTGGCAAAATTGTCAATCTAGTTATATATTACACTAAAAATCCGGAGTTTCAATGAGAATGGTATGCATACATTTTTTAAATCCTGCAATCGCATATCGCTAAACTATCTTCAAGATTGGTACCAAGGATAATAATTCCCATTAGCACCATATCCTGAAAACCACGTTGAATAATTAGCTTAAAGCTCCATACCCTGAAAGACTTATTTCTAAAAAACCACCTAGTGATTTTTTTGACCAACCCATTAAAGTAAACATAATCCAAGAGTTGTCCATGACCCAAGAAATAATAAAAAATACTCTTGATTGAAAAAGATCCAATTGATTTTTATTTAAATCCTTGACCAAAATTGGGATGAATCTGAATACTTAGATAAGGTCGATGAGATGTTAAGAGCCACTACACATAAGTCACCTAAACTAGAACATGTATTTGAACCAATTCTTCCATCTTTTGAACAGGTTAGTGAATGATTTCCCGAGTTCGATTCTAAATACAATTCTGATGAAAAGTCCGACTACCTCTGAAAAATTATGAAAAGTTCGCACTCACGTACCCATTTGTATCATTCATTTATAGTCACATAATTTTTAGGATTTATAAAATTTGTAGATATGTACATTTGTTTTCTTTCTCACCGCATTTTCCTGCAGAATAAAAACCCCATGCACAATGTATAATTTTTTCATATCTTTGTTCTCTATTTTTCATTTGTATACATCGAGGACAATGCATGATTTAGGTATGGGAGAGTATATTTGTATTATTGTATTAGGTTTTTTTTTCTTTTTTAGGAAAATATAGTAAAAAAAACACAATTGAAAAAACTTCAAATTTTGTTTGATTTTTTATGGATTGAATTGATTCTAACAAGTGTCTATGAAGCAAAACTCATGAGTAAGATTAAAAGATTTAAAACTCTTGAAACTTTGATTAAATACGAAATCTTCGTTTGAAATAACATCTAGAATAAAATTGATTTCATAAGCATTTTTACACTTCACGTTTACACTAATTTTTAATTGTGGAGTATAAACTATGATTCGAGTAATTTCAAAAAAAAAAGTTGAAAAAAAAAAAAAAATAAATAACTGCTTCAATGTCCATTGAACGAAATAACTGGATATCTAAACCTCAAGAAGCATCAATATTCACGTTGAAAGTGTGATGGATAAAAGCAGTTTGACTAGTCTAATTTTGTGGGCTTTGTTACTCGAGTTAGCAAGCACTAGTCTTTACACCTAGTGCCCTAAAAACAACTGGTTTGGGAGTCATTGGTCCAACGCTCGCTACATGGGTAACTCCGAAAAGTTTAAGAAAAAAAGACGTTGCACAAGTCGGGAAAAAAATTTCAAAAAGAGAAAAAAATGGAAAAAATGAAAAAAAATGAAAAAAAATTGAGTTTGCTTGATTTTCATGGTAAAAATCCATACTAAGAGTTGCATCACATACACATGCATGCATCACATGAAATTAATTTAATGAAGGATGGTGTCTAGAATGAAGGAATATTTTTGACAAGGTGAAAGTGTAATTTTGAATTTAATCTTGCTTATGTATACTGCCCATGTATACTTAGAAGTTTTCATTCGATTTCATAATTAGTTAAAATCAAAAAGATTTAATTTTGAATTTTGAATTTTGTAGGTACACTGTAAACCCTCATGAGACACAGCTCGTCCACTTAGGGTAACATTGCGGTTTAAAGACTTGTTGCACATGCTAAGTGTAATCGTGTTTCCTACAAAAATGGGGTAGTATAATTTTTGTTTTATTTTTATTTTACTCGAGGACAAGTAAAAACTAGGTATGAGGGTATTTGAGAGACATAATTCATACATTTTATTACCCCTGATTTTATCCTTTTAATTATATTAATTTATTAAATTAATATGTTTTATTTTATTTTGTAAGATTTAATATTTTGCTGCAATAAAGTCAAAATAGCGATATTTAATACTCTTATCCATGTAAGAAAATATCCAAGAAGAATCCTACAACGAGAAGGAAAGAGCAAGTCAAATCCAACAAGAGAAAGACAAGTTTATCTAGAAGATCTCTTTGAGAAGTTGATTGTCACTAAAAAGTTGAAACCTACATGGAATCTTGGGAGATTACCGTGTAGAGATTGAAGCTAAGGAAAGAAGATGATAAAAGAGGGCAAAAGAGACCAAGTTCAATGAATCTAAATTAGGACACAAATTTATTTTTCCTATAAATAGGTCTCGTTTTAGAGAGAAGATGAACTATATGAAGGTATTAGTTTAGGTTAGGAGTAGGAATAAATTACTTCTTCACTGTACGTTCGTTGGATGATCGTCAATAAAGGGAGTTTTCTTATTTATTTTTAATCTTTTACTTTATTTTAGTTAGTTTATTTATTTTCATGTCTAGTTAATTTCATTAATCTAGAATGAAGATGAAATTAAGTAATTATTCATGATAATATTTTTCATCTCTTCTATTATTTATGCTTTTATGTTGAATTGATTTCAACTTCATGTTTCGTTATTGAAATACCTTCGTTTTATAGTTCTTATGTGATTTTAAATTAATTAAAAAGTTTTGATAGATTATTGTTAAGATATGAGTTTTTCATAATACATGCTTACTCGAAGAAGTTTCAATGGGTTATAGTTTATCCTTAAATTTTCACCGTCTATACTTGCCCACGTTAATTATAAAACTACTAAATTAAAGGGATGGGAGATCAAAATTATAATTAAGTTATAAAAAATAGAAGAGATTGACTTATTTGTTATATTTATTGTTTAATGGATTCATATTACAAGATTGCTTTCTTATTATTAGTTAGTTTAATTATTGTTAATCAATTCTCAATCTTTATTTCTAATTCGCCTGAAATAGATATTGAGGATACATTAAAATTAATCTAGTCTCAGTGGGTTCGACCTGTTCTTGCCAATTCTTCAATTTGACACTGTGCATTTGCAGTTACATATTTTTATCACATCAATATCCAAAGACACTGAATAAACGATATATGTACATGGCTAAAGTGTAGGACACTTCCTTATTCACATATGAGCACTTGATAAGCATTGGGATTGACAGAACTGAAAAGGGAGGTTGGTGGAAAATGTTTAGAATGCCACAATGAGTAACTCAAGTATGGCCACAAACTAAATAGAATAGAAAGTTTTGCTGCAGTAGAAAGTAGAAACAATTATCATGGTCATACGACTCAAAACATTAGGCGCTTGAGAACCTCACCTTATGAAAACTGTACTCCGACGCTGCATCTTAAATGAAATTGGCTTCCTAAGACGGGGCATAGTTTGTGCTGCCAAATATCCTGCACAGATAAAGTAGTTTGAGTTAATGACATGTATATGTTACTCCCTCCGTCCAGTTTATTTGTTCTAATTGACTTTTTATGGTCAAATTAACCATATTTAGAATCCAAAATTATTTTTAAGTTTATTAGATATAGACACAAAATTATTATCACAAGAAAGTACATCGAATATACTATCAAAGTCAACTTATCTGATTTCAAATTTTTTAATACATTTGTTTAATTATTAATCTTAAAATTGGTCAATTTGACCTTAAAAAGTCAATTAGAACAAAAGTAGGACGGAGGGAGAATTAATTTTATAAGTACTTCATAACTATGATAAAATCAAATTAAAATAATAATGAAGAAAAAACTTAACAATGAAAAACAATTTGATAGCAACTTAGCCTATGGTAAGATTGCTTACAAGTTGCAACCACCAATATAATTCAGAAGCTTGCACAACCATGAATGTATAGACCCTTCATTCTAATCTATATTACCCACAACATATGGACTACGGATTTTCTCAATTGCCACTAACTAGGAATTTCTACACCGTGATTTTAGTTTGCTAGGTACGCGGACTAGAACAGAAGCTGAACTTATAAGCTCCACCACTCAGATGCCATGCAGAGACAACAGCCCAAGTTGTAAGCCCACATGGCATCGACTAATATCTGCTAGAAGTTTTGTTCATATCAAATTGGACAAATGAATTGCTGTCTGACATAATGCATGGTATAAAAGGAAGAGGATTAAGCATATCAAGAAGCAAAATAAGAATCATAACCTCCCAGAAGCAAACTAGCATGGTTCACCTTAGACGCAACCTGTTGAGGAAGTCTGCAAGCCTGAAAACACCATAATATATTGAGCGTAAAACAATTAAAAGCACAGGAATGAAAGAAAATACTGGATTGATAATTTAAGATATAAAACAAAGAAATGACAATAATGGAACTGCATATGGTGAAAAACCTAATATTTTTAGCAATGACTGTATGTCCATCTTCAGCCCCAAGATGACGCAGAACCACTTCCTCGAGACGACCATCACGGTATGCATGCTGCAATAACAAAACATTAATGTAAATAAACATATCAGACTTTAATCTCATATAAAAGAACTGATTCACAAAAGCACATGCTTCACGCTTGTAGGCAAAAGAGAACAATCTTGAATACAGACCTAAAAAAATCACGGAAGTTATCATTCCAAGCATAAGCAAAATGTGCATTACATGACACTAAATCACTCCAACAATGCAACTTCAATAATACTTCAACCATACAATTGTGCAAGTCCAATAAACTTCTGTTATCCTGCTATGATTTGATGTGCAGGAAACAGTTAAACAACCTCCCAAACCCTTCCCCTTCTCAATTTCTGAACAAGCACATCACTACACACCAAAATATTGACAATATAAATGGAAAAGGAAAATGAATGTTACTGTAGAATTACTTCCTATGTTAGCTTTGTTAGATGTACAAAGTTCTAGATACAAACTCAAAGAAGGTTTCAATGGTAAACCATTTACAAATAAAAAGACCATTCATGTGGATATTTGCAAGATCATCCTGATAAAGATTGTCAATAAATATCATAGGTGTTTAGAAGAAGAAACTGTTATCAACAACCCACTTCTTATATTCTCTTTTCCCTATTTTCCTTCTTGATACAAGAGTTCCATAATTATCTTCCAAAAAAGTATGCAGTATGTCCATGGAAAACAAATTAAACAATACTCAACCTTGACAGACAAAGTCAGACTTGAACATGTCTTAACATAGCATTTAAATTCATAGATTGAAAAGCTTCAAGCATCATTTCTTTCGTTTCTATATTCCAAAGATTGGAAGGTTGTCAAAGAGCCAGAGGTCCCGCTTAATTAAAGATTTACATAATAATATCATAGCAGAAGCAACTGGACTATTATAGCAGCTCATGGGATATATCAAGGGATATAAGTATCCTCATCACTTGAAGAATCACCCATATCAAAATCCATCTACATCAGTACAAAAGCCATTGCCTCGGCTATTGAAATCTCGTTTTCTAAAACTTCAGCATTATGATTCCCCAATTCTTCTCCTACTGATGTGTGTGGACAGAATAAGTACTCAAAAAAAAGAGCAAACCATCCATATCTCCAATATGTCCTGCATCACTTGTTCACTTTTGTATTTTTCTTTCTTTGGGACATCTGGAAAAAGATATAAGCTCTATAAATTTTCTTTTTAAATAACTCTAACTAGACATTTCACTCTAAAGTTAAGGAAGAAAAATTGAAGCACAATGAAGCCAAACACTCATCGTAAAATTCCACAAAAGAACCATAGTTTGCTGACCTTGGATACATCCGATTTAACACTAAGAAATGCAAATCAACAAAGATTTAATCATGCGTGCCCAACCTTCAAATCCCTCAAAAAGGAATCCAATTCACCCTCTTCAAAAGGGGCACACAAATATCGGTGGTGTGGCATCCACCTCTTCCAGTACCTCGTTTTCACATAAAAGCATCTCCAACAATACAAATATCATAGGCTAAACTCTCTATCAACATCACAATCTAATTATGTCATACAACTCAACTACACTCAACTCAACAACACCTATCCAAAACTAGTGGGTAGAAAAGATTCCATACAAAAGCAAGAATGTAAAAAGAGAAAAATAAAATATAAAACAGTTGAACATGAAATAAAATTAAATGAATAAAAATGTAAGAAAATAAATAAAAATCCAAAGCCACCCACATATATAAAACACATACATGCATATCATATATATGTATATATATATATATACATATAAAGTTAAAAAGAAAACAATAGAAAAGCAACGGAAGGAAAAGAGAGAAAGACGAAATAAAACAAAACAAAACGATGTTATCACCCTAATATGCTTTCCAATAAGTGTATTATATTCCTCCACTCGTTCCTATCACAGGTCATGTCCTCAGTTATATTTTGTTCCTATAAGTCCCTTTGCAACACTCAAGTAATTATCAGAACCTTTCACTTCTTATATCTTCCTCCCTGATACAAGACTTTCATTCTCACCTTCCCTTCTCATAGATGCACCTATAGGCCGACGTCAGTAATAATGTTAACCTATCTGCAATTGGTGCTACACTAACCTTCTCTTATATACCATCATTTCTGATCCTATCCAACCACGTATGACACACATCCACCTCGATATTCTCATTTTAGCAACTTCTATCTTATGCTCATGTTGCTTCTTGGCCGCCCAACATTCAACTTCCTACAACATCACTCATTGTTTGAGAATTAGTTACAACAACTGAAAAAAAAAACAGAACAAAATCAAAAATACATTTTTAAAAATTAAATTAATATTTAGTACTATCTCTATCCCAAGGTAACTGACCCTAAATTCCATCTTGGGATTGACACTATTCCATATCTTACTGAACTCAATGCATTAATTTCTCTTTCAAAACCCAAAACTTTTACCGATAGCAAATTATTTGAGTTGGTCAATTTTAAAGCTCCACGCAAGACATATGGGCAACTGTTATAAGTGCATGTCAGAGTGGCATTATACGTATGACCTATTATAGCTATGTTACAGGGTTTCTTTGAAAAGGAGAAAAATTTAACAGCTTGAATTCCTTTAAATCACCACATAATATTACTAAATTATCATGAAATATTGCTTAGTAATTTCATATCTACATAGCAGAATGGGTGGGCACAAGCAGAACTACCTTGAAACTAGTCTAAAAAAATTGTAGACAAACATTGTCGGCAGAATGATTGAATTCTATAGTAACAGATAACAAAATTAATAGAAGTAACCAATTTAAAATAGGTGCAACTGCACTAGCACAACTTCTAGCACTGAGAAAAATACGAACATTTAACAGACACATAACTAGAACTACAAAAACCTACCTTGTAAAAACAACTTGTTCCAAATGGACAAGTACCATCACCAAAATCGAAATGCTTGCAGTCAATAGACCTGCACAAGTAAAATATGATAAATTTCTGTAAAACCACACAAGCCTCTTAATGAAAAAAAAATCAACAACCCTGCTTGGCAGCACTTAAAAAAATTTAGTTTCACAGCATGTGCATCTGTGCAACACAAATTTAAGAAATAAACACATAGAGAGTGGGTGTATATGAATATTCAGCAGAGGTCATACCCAGAGGGTAAAAAAAAGGCTACCAAACCCCTCTAGAAAAATCTAATAGGATGTCTTGTGAATATTTTGATTCCGTTAGAAGACTATCATGTTTTCTTTTCAATTGTGTCTACTATTTGACTTCTTACTGGATAGCTGATGTCCCAGGGTGTCCAAATCTCACATCTAATAACTATAAAAAGAAAAAGGAAAAAAAAAACTAGTACATGAAGTCGTGAACACTCTTCACATCTAAATGTTAGTTATTATCAACTTATCAACAAAAAAAGAAAGAAAAGAAAGAGATTAATTACTCCAACTCAAATATCAGTGCAGTTTTAGCACGAGCTCGCGTAGTTATACCTGAGTTTTGCTTTATAGCTGTCTACAATTTCCTGCTTTTCCTCTTTTGTGGAATACCATAGGACGCTAGGAATCACAAAGTATGAGCGCTTTCGACATATTGGGCAGGCTCTCAACGCAGAATTGACATCCATTCCAGAGGTTGGGGAACTGCTGCGCCAATTCCTGATACATGATACACAGAATGGATGATCACATTCAGACAGCAACCCAAATTTTCGTTCAGCGGCTGTAGGTTTCGAAAGAACACGTTCAAGGCACACACTGCATTCTATTTCTTGACTACGTTTCAATGCCTCGATATGATTTTTCATTTCTCGCATGTTATTATATGCTCCTCTCTCTCCTCAGGTCTGAAAGGATGCAAGCAATGTTTCCCACAGGTAGGACATAAATCCCCATGAATATGAGGGCATTTCTCTCCACGTGGACATTTTCCAGCAGCAGCAAATGAGCATATAGCACGATAAGCTGGATTAGCAGACCCAGACTCCAGGGCATAACCATCGTCTAATAATTCATGATACCCAGACATTTCACTCCATGCTGGATTAGTGGGAGGAGAGAAAGGTCTACTTGAAGCTGAAAGTTCCCCGCTAACACCTGCTACCGGTGTTGCACCATTTGGAGCATTTCTAGAAGGAAAAGCTGCAGGAACAGAATCTGAAACTAGATAATGGAGAGGAACAGCCGATGAAGATGGAGCACAAGACTGTGACGGAGAAACCTTAACATGCTCATATCTACAACGACTGCCATAAGAGCAAGCTCCTTTCTGATAGAATGTGCACACCTGTTAATGAGGCAGAAAAGACAATGAGAGTCAAAGGATGTCAAAAAAAATAATGAATCTATAAATTAAAGTAAGTTGTAGAAACTATACGTTATTCGAAGGGTCCTTCCAATCATGTGAGTACTCACAATGTTCCCCTTTTAGACATGCTCCATGTGCAAAAAACTTGCATAGAACCCTGTCAGGACCAGAAATGAGACAATTAAGAACAATAATCATTTTCATCCAAATAACAATACCAAATCAATATAACATGAAGCTAAGTAAGTACTTCACTTTTCAAAATCTTCCCCAAAAAATAAAAAGATGTGTTTTGTTATGAAGAAACTTTGAGCATAGTAGTGTGGAAATTTGGCCCTTAATGGATCACTTTTCTTTTAATGCTCTAATTGCTCTACAATGAACTTTGGTTTACTTGCTTACCACTTAAAAAAATCAAAGAAATAGTACATTGTGACATTCACATTTGAAGTTGGGTTTTCATTTAACATTAAGAATGAATTCATTCTCTGCGTAGCACAGGCGGTATCATAATACTCATTCACAATACTATGCAATATTCTTTCCCTTTACTGCATTTTCATTGCCAACTATACAGAACCGACATGATCAAACAAAAATTATGCAGAAACTCGAAAGCAGTATTTTTACCAAAAAAAAAATTCAATTAAAAATCATTATGCCTAACAATTTCCCCCAAAAGTCCACCCATTACTTGCCATAAAGAAAAATACATCAATTTAACAAAAAATAAATAAATAAAAATGAGATACACAAAGTAATTGAAAATTTCAAAAATGATCGCGAAAAAATAATAGGAGAACTTAATAAGAATTGGACGATCAAACAGAGAGTTGATCAGCTGCTAAAATGAAATCAAAACACAAATTTACCTCTTCGACATGAATTTTGATTATATTGGGTCCGGAAATCGGAGCCCTAGAGACATCAGTGGAGAACAGACGATGGAAAGCTAAAGACAGAAATTTTGCAAAGCTTCACTTGGGTGGTGCGGATATTTGGCCGGTGTACGGCTGACGTACTACGATCAGTTTAATTACTAAAATGTCCCTAAGACTTTATTACATCAAAACCGGTTGAAAGTTGAAATAAATTGAAATTTGGAACGGTGGAAGAACTTGAATTTCTCCAAAAGTTATTTGTCCATGGCCCTTCTTTTTAGTCCTCAAATTGGTCCCACATTCTCATACATTTTCAAATTTAGCCATTGAAATTTAATTGTTAGCACCCCAGCCGCTGAAGTTTAATTACTATCATTGACCTTTCAATTTTGAGACTCAGGTCTATTATACACATGTTCATTAGAAGTTATAGTTTTGTAAACTTTTTAGGGTCCTCTTAACATGTGTCCTAAGGGCACATGCTAAGCACACAATTCAAAAGAATATTCTCTTGAAGTGTGTGCATATTTATTTGATTTCTGCATTTGCACCAAGTTCAAGGAAATATGCACACAATTCAAGAGAATATTCTCTTGAACTGTGTGCTTAGCATGTGCCCCTAGGGCACATGTTAAGAAATTCCAACTTTTTATTATTCAACATTGTGAGATTGATATTATTTTCGTAAGACTTGTGAAAGAATTAAATATCCAACGTGAAGTAGTTGGATATCCTTATCCTTATGAGATTCCTAATTGGTTGAATGATACCAAGTATAATAACTTATTCATATGTTATTTGGCAAAAACCCACATTTGGTTCTTGTACTTTTACTGTAGTTTCAATTTAATCATTATACGATTTTTTTTATATAATTAAACGTGTACAATTTTATATGTGCTCAATGTGATCCCTAGTGTGTGTGAGAGGTAATGAAATGAAATTAAAAAAAAAATCAGGTGACTAGCTACTCCACATCTGCATGGAAGATGAAGGGTAAAAGGGACTTTTCCAATTTCCTTCTTATTTCCTATAAAACTCATATAAATACACAAGAAAGAAAACACAAATTAGTAAGTAAGATATAATTTTAAAAAACAAATTATAATAAACAAGAAAATTATTTTAAAAAAACTATATTATAATATATATAATTATAATAGAATAATATTGTATAATTTGATAAAAAATAATAAACATAATAATTATTATTATTAATTTGTATTAATTATATTATTTCCTATTTTATTATATTATAATTTTATGTAATGCAAGAATTTTAATGTAATAAACATCAATAAAATGCAAGAATTTTAATGTAATTAAATTTATGTTCACCGAATAGAAAAACACTCTTTAAATTAATAAATTATTAATTTATCGATTAAATAATAACTCTCTAAATTAATAAAAAAAATTCAGTCCCAACAGTATTAATTTATAGAGGTTATACTGTATATGGTCCCATCAAAATAACGTTTTGTCTTGAAATTCAAATATAATTGAATATAATTTTTTTTTGAAATAAAATGTGAATGTAATTTGAAAAGTGGATACAATGAACATTATTTAATTATTAAAAATAATTAATATCACTTACAATGAATTCTATTATTACATTAATTTAATAAGTATGATACATTGCATCAAAAAAATATGATATAAACATCAATAAAATGCAATAATTTTAATGTAATTAAATTAATGTTCACCGAATAGAAAAATACTCTTTAAATTAATAAATTATTAATTTATCGATTAAATAATAACTCTGTAAATTAATAAAAAAAAACTTTCAATCCCAACAGTATTAATTTATAGAGATTCTACTTTAAATAGGTATGCATGCAGGCGAAATCAGAAGTAGACAAATTCACGACAAAATAAGAGTTATTGTCTGATAAGCGTTTCAAATAGACACAACTTTTGATATAAAAGAGCTACATGGTCCGGCAAAGCCACATTGGAAGGTGTGGGGTCAATTGACTCTACTAGAAAAAAAATTATTTTATAATATATGATAAATTTAGAAGAAATTTTAATTGCAATAAATAAATTGACCCTACTGAAATTTATAAATTTTTTAATATACGGGGCCAAATTACTTCTACTCTTTGATGTATGCATCTTTCTCTAATATTTTTAAAATAAATAATAATCTAATTTATATTATTTTTATAACATAAGAAATTTAAATATTTATTAACAAATTTGTAATTAGAAAAGTGTATTAGGGGTCAATAATGGATGTGTGCGTGTGTAAATATATATATATATATATATATATATATATATATATAATGTTATTACTTATTATATTAATAATATTGTAGCCAAATACATGTTTTACATATGCAATCAACCAAAAAACATAAAATTATCTAAAAAAATTGGCTCAGATGGGCTGCCCCCGAACCCCCGCCAAATTATTTATAGCATCACAATATTTTGACCCCACTTATGCATGCAGTTTGTGGAGTAAGCTCGAACAGTTGTATGCATGAAAGATTGGGAATAATAAATTGTTTCTGATTAAGCAGATGATGACATTGAGGTATCATGACGGACAACCTTTGACTGATCATTTAAATTCCTTTCAGGGAATTATTAATCAATTAGCTGCAATGGGTATCAAGTTTGATGATGAGATACAGGGATTATCCAGATAGTAAAATTACTATGGATTTGGCTAAAAATAGTGTTATGAATGAAGAGGTTCAAAGAAAGTATCAAGGTATCTCTTCAAAGTCAGATGTGTTAGTTGCCGAGAGAAAGGGGAGGAGCAAAAGCAGGCATCCGATGAATAGAGGAAAGAGCAGAAGTAAGTCCAACAAATTTGCAAATGTAGAATGTTTTCATTGTCATGGGAAGGGGCATATCAAAAAATATTGCCGCCAGTTCAAGAGAGAAAACAATATTGAAAATGGTAAAGACAAAAGGAATGATGATAATAAGGATGATAATCGAGTTGCTACTGTTTCTAATGATTTTCTCATTATGCATGAGGAAGATGTTTTTAATTTTGCTACTCATGAGATAAGATGGGTCATTGATAGTGGTGCATCAGTTCATGCTACATCGCGAAAGGATTTCTTTACATCATATGCAACTGGTGACTATGGGTTGTAAAGATGGGTAATGATGGAGTGTCGAAAGTTGTGAGCATTGGGGATGTGTGTTTAGAGGCTAATAACGGTACAAGGTTAGTTCTCAAAAATGTTAAACATGTTCCTGATATTCAGTTGAATCTGATTTCTGCTAGTAAACTTGATAATGATGGATTTTGCAACGACTTTGGTGATGAACAATGAAAACTTACTAAAGGTTCTATGGTTGTGGCTAGAGGTAAGAAATATTCTACATTGTGCACCTTGCAGGCAAAGCTCTCTATAGACATTGTTAATGCAGTGGAGAATGATAGTCAAACAGAGTTGTGGAATAAGAGACTTGGTCATATAAGTGAAAAGAGAATATTGAAGCTATTGGCCAAGAATAATAGTATATCTGGGTTGAAACGTACACAGTTGGAAAAATACAGTAATTGTTTGGCTGGAAAGCAGAACATAGTTTCATTCACGAGTTCTTCATCACGAAATGAAGATATACTTGATTTGGTACACTCCGATGTATGTGGTATAAAAGTAAAAACACTTGGTGATTCTCTTTACTTTGTGACATTTATTTATGATCATTCGAGGAAGATATGGGTATACACTTTGAAGATCAAAAATCAAGTACTTGATGTATTTAAGAAATTTTAGGCATCATTGAGAGACAGACGGGTAAAAAGTTGAAGTATATCTGAACAGATAATGGAGGTGAGTACATAGGCCCCTTTGACGAGTATTGCAGAGAGCAAGGTATCCGGCATCAAAAGACACCTCCTATAACTCCTCAGTTGAACGATTTGGCAAAGAGAATGAACAGATGTGACGCCCCCAAATTCGGACCGCCACTTGGTCACTCGAATTCGGTTCATCACGTGCTCATGGTAATACAATAATAACTAAAATCACACATTCACAGTGGAAAATCTAATCTAGAATAATTTACAATGATTTATTATAATTATTCTCCCAAGTCTCGCAACCTACAGTACTTAATAGATTACATAATAATATCGAATAAAGACTTATTACATAATCCTTCTTAAGCTTAAACATAGTCTGAAGACAGTCTTAATACAACATAACAATTTTAAACATAAAGGAACAAGCTAGTTGGTAGCCTTGCCCTTGCCCTTATCAACACTCGAAGGTTCGCCCTGCTCTGCCTTCACTGAAAAGTTTTAGGGAAAGCAAGAATGAGCACAAATTGCTCAGCAAGTAATATACAATAAGGGTGATGAGTATTATATCACGAGTTTGAAATATCAAAGTATAATCTCTAAGATAATTCAGAGTTTCAGAATAATATCATGAACAACGAATATCAACAATTTTTGAATCAAATCTTTGGAATATGAAATTCAATATAGATCAACAGATATATATGAGTTCAAAGGCTATCAACGTATCCAACTGGATAAAATAATTTATACTGAGCAGTCACTAAGGACTATCGAACATCTACTAGAATCATCAATATTAAACTGATAACCCAAAAGAAATAAGTATGATAGATGATCAGTCTACAATACTCTATGTTATGCATAACACCACAATAATATTCACGCGTGTGTTGGGGCTTCTAACAATAAATACCCCCTTACCATAAGGGTTGTTCAACTCAGTTTTCAAGATTTCTGCACCAGTCAATTGGTTTGGATAGTTTTTCTAAATATGCATATAGTCTAGCCGAATCAAATGGCATAGACTCTTTCACGATATTCAAGAACAATACCAAATAACTTTCATAAAGCTCAATGGAATAAGAGTTATTCAATAAGTACACTCTCTCAATTTAAACGAGTAAGTAAGAAACTAGCTTGCAATACTCTTTGAATAAAATAAATACAAGGATAGAATACTTGCACCGTAAAAGAGTGTAAGTTAGAGAACTTGCCTTAAGCGTAGTTTATCCCCGTAATTTAATTAACACTTTTCGAATCCTATCGTAATATAGTTATGTATATATGATATTCATTAGTCATATAGTTTAATATTATATCTCATCTTGTATATACGATAATCATATAAGCTAAGTCTTGACCTAACGACACAGTTATATAGTATCATATTAATATAATTTCTATACTTCACTTTCCTCTTTTCTCAAGTTAATCATCTTCATACATCATTACTATCATGTGAGACTACCACAAATAGCAAACATATTCTAATTAGCGAGTTATAGCATTACTATAAGTTAACCATCAAAAATTGGATTCAAACATTAACATGTGATATCACCTTAGCTATCATGTTTGTCATTTTAAACATATGAGGTGATCACATTACTCATTCCAGGCATGCTTGCAAGTTTCTACTTCATATACACATGTCAAAGGATACTTCTATGTTTGTATAACCTTTCCTCGTTTCAAACATACATGATATAGATTCTAAGTTAATACTTTCAATAACTTAAAGCCATTCAAGGTTATGAAATCATATAATCTAACATGCTCGCCTTTTAAACACATAAGGTAATCGTACTTCTCGTGTTAGGCATGCTTATGAATATTCATGTAACTATCGTAGTTATTAGTTTGAAAACATGTTTCGTTTACGCTAAACTTGGTTTCACGACATCTAGCATGGTATATATACATGTATGATACGTGAGTGAGTCTAAGAGTATTATCTCATATATCCGTAAACTCCAGAATACGAAACTTGTAATAACATGTTAAGGTTCACAATCAAAACTTATATTTTTATTAGTAAGGCTTACTAACATGTTCGTGTTACATCATGAAATCCGTATACATAAGTCAATAGGTCCGACATGCATTTCAAGGCCATATAAACATGCTTGAAAAATCAGAACTCATATATGGTATATATATGTCAAAAGTTCGTTTGTAAAAACTTACATTTCCGTTACTTATGAGGTTTGCATGTTTGTATTTCGTTATGAAACTTATCTACATAAGTGAACATACATTTCATATGTTTCTAGGTCATACAAACGTGTCTCAAAAGTCATAATGTCTAAAATGGATACAACGAGTCAACGTCCATTTTGAAATTCTAAGTTCATTTTGGAAATCTATAACTTCATCGTTCACGTAAGCGATCCGAATATAACATGCTCATACTAGTTTAACAAGTCCATATATATGTATTAATCATATCAGTATGCTTGTTCTATTTTATTTCATCAACTAACATGTAGCAGACATCAAGCAGGAAGCAAAAATCAAAAATCAAAAATCAAAATCAAAAATCTGCAGCAGGGGCCCTGCGCAGCTGCGCTGCGCCGCAGTGTAATGCCGGCGCAGCTGCGCCGTGCCTGATTCGACTCAAGACACAGTCTGCTTCGGCAGACTTCTAAGACAAATCACAGAAATTCTTCACAAAATCATTTCTAATCAACCACATTGCTTTCTTATCATATTATAAGACTATATAACAACTCATTAACATTATTAAACCACCAATTTTGTGAATTCCAACTCAACTCAAGAATTGAACATTTTTACAGAATATTTCTGAAATAGAAACATAAAATGAAAATGAAGAATCAAGGAAGCTATATTAAAATTCCAACATGCATAGAAGTCCATACTACACTACACAAGCTTTCTATAATCCAATTATACTTTAATTCCTCATGATCAAGAATTTCAAGAAAACTCAGAGAACAACAATGGAGTTTTTTTTGACAGAAAATGAAAATGAAGACACGAAGAAGATTTATACCTATGTTACGAAGTAAGCTAGTTCCAATTTGAATTTCCAACTCTCTGTAAACTACCTTGCTATCAACTCACAATATACTCTCAACACGATCTCAATAATTTTCTCAGCAATGAACAATCTGAATAGAAGGGCCATATATATATATAGCAAAACTAATATCCAGGCAAAGCCTTTTTCTTCCAAATCAAAACAACGGATTGAAGGATTGCATGCTAGATAAGAGGGAGTTGGTGATTGGTAGTTAAAACTCATCATCATGCCCACTCCCTTCCTCATCTTGATCTAGTTTATGTTGCTTATTTTGAGGATTTGAAGAGTGAAGCTATAGAGTTTTACTGAGTTTAAGGAATATAGGTTTTAGCTTCATGATGTATTCACGTGAAGAGCAAATGGGACACTTAAAATGGGACAACTGATTTAACTTCTCAGCATTTGCAAATACTACACTTGTATACACACACCATATACTTATGTTATATATTATATGTACTCTTAGGTTATAATTTAAATCACAATGTACTTCACATAATGTAATAAGTGTAATTTACACACATATAATCCATGTACATTTATCTTACCGGTATAATTTAATCGGATATTATCTTATTACATTGTATCCCTTATTTATAAAATTACCTACCATATTTTAATGATGTCTCACTTTAATGTATATTCACATTGTCACATAGGCATTTCATGTAACTCATATAATTTAATAAACCTACTATGTAGTTTATATAACATAGTCACATTATAATATATAGTTAGTTACTATACTTTATACTTTTTAATTCGCATGCTCGCACATAGAAGTAAATAATTTACTTATCTCATCAATTAATTAATAATAATATTAATTAATTCGTTTCTCATTAATCCATACAATTATTAATATTCTACAACTAACAATGTTCACTTAATAATTCCTTCGTTAATTAATATCATCATTAATATTCCTCATCACAGTGCCACACAAGGCTTTCAACGAGTTTATCGCAAACTCCGTAAATTTCTCAATTATTATAAATATTAAATTTAATATAATTGAGTTAACTCACCTCTTAACACAAAATCATTTATATATGAATAAATATTCATTTTTATTAATATATTTATTTAATAATATTAGGAAATTCTCGGGTATTACAACAGAACCTTAGCTGAAAGAGTTAGAAGTTTGCTTCCACAAGCAAAATTACGTAGTTCTCTTTGGGGTGAAGCATTAAGTACAACTGCGTACTTATTGAATTTGACACCATGTGTATCGTTGGAGTTTGATGTACCAAACAAAGTTTGAACAGGTAAAACTGTTTCTTATGATTCTCTGCGTGTCATTGGATGTAAGGCATTTGTGCATATTCCTAAAGATGAGAGATCAAAGGTTAATGCGAAGACTCGGCAGTGTGTATTTATTGGGTATGGTCAAGACAAATTTGGTTACAAATTGTATGATCCGATTCAGAAGAAAATAGTTCGAAGTCAAGATGTTATTTTCATTAAAAACCAGACTATAGAAGATATTGACATGTCCGAGAAGATGGTACCGACCAACCTTGATAATCTAGTTAACTTAGATCCAGTTCCTTTGACATCCAAATTTTCTGAGTCTGTGAAAGAAATTCATGATGAGGACATGGATTTAAATGAGGCAGATGTTCCTATACAAGAAGAAATACATGATGATGCTCCCCAGTCACCACATATTAATGTTCATAGTTCTAGTCGAGACCGAAAAGTTTCTACACGATATTCTTCTAATGATTATATATTGTTGACAGATACATGAGAATCAAACAGTTATAAGGAAGCTATGAAAGATGGACATAAAGAGAAGTGGGTTGATGTCATGCAAGATGAGACGCATTCATTGCATGAGAATCATACACTTGAGTTGGCGAAACTGCCTAAGGGTAAAAGAGCCTTAAAGAATCGGTGGGTTTACAAGGGTAAAGCAAGAAGAACACACCGCACGTCCACGATACATGGTTAGATTGGTTGTGAAGTGATTTACACAGAAAAAGGGTGTTGACTTCGATGAGAGTTTTGCTCTAGTTGTGAAAATGACACTCGTTCGAGTGATACTTGGCTTAGCCGCTACACTTGATTTAGAGGTTGAGTAGATGGATGTGAAGACCGCCTTCCTACATAGTAATTTAGAGGAAGAGATTTATATGGAACAGCCGGAGGGCTTCGAAGTGAAAGGTAAAGAAGATTATTTGTGTAAATTGAAGAAAAGTCTTTATAGCTTAAAGCAAGCACCGAGGCAGTGGTACAAGAATTTTATGTCAGTTATGGGGGAGCATGCTTACAAGAAAACTTCTTCGGATAATTGTGTATTTGTGTAAAAAAAATTAATGATGATTTTATTATCCTTCTACTTTATGTTGATGACATGTTGATTGTTGGTAGGAATTCTTCACGGATTGAGTAGTTGAAAAAATAGTTGAACAAGTCTTTTGTGATGAAAGGATTGGATCCAATAAAGCAGATACTTAGCATAAGAATCACATGGGATAGCTAAGCAATTATGTTTCTCACAATAGAAGTACATCGAGAAAGTACTTCAAAAATTTCACATGGATAAGGCTAAAGTGGTTAGAACTCCTCTTGCTTCCCATTTTAAGTTGAGCACAATACATTGCCCTTCAACTGATGAAGAGAAGAAAGATATGGATAGAGTTCCATAGGCCTCAGTTGTAGGAAGTTTAATTTATGCCATGGTGTGTACACGGCCATACTTGGCGTTTGCAGTTGATGTTGTTAGCTGTTATTTGTCAAATCCTGGAAAAGAACATTAGAATGCAGTTAAGTTGATTTTTGCAGTATTTTCGGGGCACTTTCGATTTAAGACTTTGTTTCAAAAATGGAAAAATAGAGTTAGTTGGTTACACAAATGCAGATATGACTGGAGATCTCAATACCCGGAAATCTACTTCAGGTTATATGATTTCTTTTGCTGGTGGGGTTGTGTCATGGAAGTTTAAACTGCAAAAGTATGTTGCACTTTCTACAACAGGGGCAGAGTTTATTGCAGCAATTGAAGAGAGTAAGGAATTGCTATGGTTGAAGAAATTTTTGAACGAGTTAGGATTCAAACAGAAGAGGTACGTATTATTTTTTGGTAATCAAAGTGTTATTCACCTTGGTAAGAATTCACCATTTCATTCCAAATCAAAACATATTGATGTGAGATATCATTGGATTAAAGATGTTCTTGATGCAAAGTTGCTAGAACTTCAGAAGATTCATACAGACGATAATGGTTCCGATATGATGACAAAGATATTGCCAAGGTGAAAACTTGAGTATTGCGGATTAAGCGTCGGGATGGTGAACCACTCCACATAGTCGTGAAGGGGAGATTTATTGGGTTATTCCCTCCTATGTGGATAGGCTCAATTAGTAGCCCATATGGTCTATTAAACCATATGGATGATATAACATAGGTTTCAGGAAAAATAGAAGTAACGAGTAACAAAACAGAAGAGAGAAAAAGGAAAAAATTATTCCCGTAAGAAATAGTGCAGTATTTTTTAAATCAGTGATTGAAGGGTCATTCGTGGTTCGGTTGGGCTGAATTTTGGTGGGTGACGCCGTAACTTGTTGGTCTTCAATTTGAACGGTGGGATTGAGCATCGGAGTCTCCTAGCATCAGGTTTTTATTTACGTTGTTGATACATTTTTTTGTGAGAGTTGGTGGAGTTTTTACGTTTTCTCTTGTTATTCTTCTTGTTGAAGATAAATGCCAAGAATATGTTATTATTGATGGTTGTTCCTGGTTTATGCCTATAGTTGTTGCTAGAGAGAACATTGTATTGCCCGATATTATTGATAGTGGAAGATTTGGTGAACTACGATCCTATAGTTTTTACACCTCATATTGAGGGGGTTTTCCATGTAAAAATTTGATTGTGTTCTTGTGTGTGCTTGTTCTCAATTATTAACTGCTTGGATTATTTTTCTTATTGGGTTTACACAAGAAGGGAGAATTATATTGTTTCGTTGTGCTGTTAGTGTTGTTTGGTTTATTTTTCTCTCAACAAGTGCTATCAGAGCACATGGTTTGATGGGCCCAAGTATCAGGTTGACACTCCAGAGTGGAGCATTCGCAGGTCGCGTGTTACTCAATCTGCGTGGTGGAGCAAATAGAGTTGAGTCAGGTGGAGCACAAGATGATCACTCATATGTTTGGCACCACGCAATGAAGTATGACTTGAGTCGGGTGGAGTATGATTTGAGTCAGGTGGAGCTGCTCAAGATGACTCTGGAAAAGTTGCTCAAGGTGAAGAGTTCACAAGGAGCAAAGGTTGTACTCCCACATTTGCCTAGGGTGTGGTGGAGTAGCATTAGAATTGAGCGGAGCACTTGAAGGACTCAAATGTGTGCTTAATGGTGACTACTCTAGTATGATACTTGTGGGTATTCAAGTGAAATGTAGAGATTGTTTGAATATTTCACATAAATCCCATATCAGATAAATTCAAGAGTATATATGGGTTAATAAGTATGGTGGAGTCTCAACCTAATAGGTTAACTTTTTAGGTAAGGGAGGTAGTCCAACATACTTATTGGGCTAGTCTAGACAGGTGTGTGATGAATTGATGTGGGATGGATAGTGAAATTTTGCTACATGATACACCACGAGTGAAGAAATGGATATACAAGGTCAAAAGCTTAAGGGAGAGGGTTGATTATTCACCTGATCACCTCAACCTAATGATGTGGATATTGAAACGGACGAAATCGGTATAAGATTGTTTATATTCCTGTGCTCGAGGGTAAATAAAAGTGTGACTTTATAATTTTAGAGAATATGTTTGAATTTAGGTTAATATGAAATTGTTATTTTTCCCTTGATTGTTTCTAAAAATATTCTTTGAGAAGCAACATCATGCAGTTGTATCCTAAGAAGATTGTTGAAGAATTCTTGGTTCACAATATCGTTGTTTCAAAAATCGTGGACTAAGTTTGCCTAAAAGGGGGGATTTACACTTCATATTTTGGATTTTCTTAGGATTTCAAACATTTATTTATTTTTAAACTGTTAGAGAGTTTAAACTTAAATTATTTCAATATATACTGTAAGTTTTGGATAGCATAAATAATGCGTTACATATGGTGTAAATATGATAAAAAGTGGAGAAAAGTTGATTAGGCACAAAAATTTATGTTGACCCTAATTAAATATGCATGATATAGACAAGGAAATCGTATCTTACTCGAATTAGGGTTTCGTGTGAGCTGAGGAGGAAAGAAATTCACAAAGAGTACAGAGATAATTGAAGAATTGCATAGGGGAGAAGAACATGTAGGCGATTATTCTAGTAACACATGGCTGAACTCTTAGAGAGAAAGGGCATTCTCGGTAGTCTTGGGTCTAGAGAGAATAAAAAGTCCTTTCCATTGAAATGAATGGTGTATTTATAGGGCCTCCTGGTAAGTGATCACATGCCTGACATATGTCTGAGTCATATTCCTGGCATGTGACTCAGGTGAAAATCTAGAAATACCCTTAGTTCCCAAAATGATGCCTAACTCGTCATGTCCTTCGAGTCGTCAATCCATATCCATCATAAATCATTTCCCATGATAAGTTATCACAATAAGTCTTCTGTCTCGGAACTCATGTAGGGCCCTCTCAAGTCTTCATATACAAGGTATCATTGTTCAACTCATATTTTTCTTTTCTTTTTTCTCTATTTGGATTCCACGTCTCCCGAATTTATCGTTGGAAACTTCAGAGGACCTCGACACGATCTTAGAGGAAGGGCCAAAATGATGAGTGCATAATATTCGATGGTTTTTATTCCTTTATATTTAGTTTCATTAAATGTTTTATGTGCATATAAACTTAATAAGGTGTTTATTTGTTTCAGGATGAATAGCAGGCATAAAGAACAGAGTTTGAAGAAAAGCAGGCCTGACGTGGTCGCGCCCAAAATGTGAAGGATTCAAGCGTTGCAACGTTGCTCTGAATTAAGACACGAATTCCCTCTCTGTCCATCTATGCGGTCGCGCTCTAACTATGAAGAAAACCAGTGCGGCAACGTTGCTCTGGAACTTTAAAAGCGCTCTCTGTTGGCCAGCGTGGCAGCACCCCAAAAGTAACTCGGCTGCGCCCAAGCGGGAAATTGTCAGACTTGGCATTTTGACTTTGTTAGCCAATCAGATTATAATTTGATGCTTTAATTTCTAGTAGGACTTGGATTATGCTCGAAAGTTATAAATAGATGTCTTTATTCAGTAGATAAAAGACTCTACTACAATATTGAAAACCCAAAATTTGAAGGCAAGATTGAAGGCATGTCAGACTAGCTTTTTACTTTCAGTTCTAAGGGATGTTGGACCTTCTTTACAATTAATGGTTTAATTAAGTTTATATTATTTATTCTTTCTTGTATGAGATTTATTCTTAATAATCTGATTTAATTGATTGTATGCTATATGATTGGATCATTGTAATATGGCCAGTTAGGTTAATCTGATTTATATAATCTGCTAGATTAAGATATAGTATTAAGTAAACGATATTTTATCTGATCATAAGTAGCAATTAGTAATGCATGATTGTGGAAAAACTTTTTGGTGTTGCTAAGATTATCGAAAAAGCAAGTTAAATAATTTCTGATTGTGTGATTGTTGCTTGGAATAACTTAATTCTCTAATTCTTAATGATGTTGTTATATTAAATCTAGACTGATAGATCTAGGTTATATGATAGTTAGAATATTTTGAAGTGATTGTTTCTTTGGATTTAAAATTAAGGAGAATTTTGGATAATTAGCGATTGCAGTTATCTAGGATTATTTATTTCATCTAAGGATAAATCTTGTTAAACTTGCTTACTCTGTTATTGTAAAAAGGCGATACTGAACTGAAGAACTGAAGTCTTTAATTTATTGATTAATCTCATTAATTATTTTGTGCTATATGGTTAGTTATTTTCAATATTCAAAACCCCCCAACTTTTACTTATTGTTCATTCAGAGTTAAGAAATAATAGAATAAATTGAAATAATATCACTCTCTGTGGGATCGACCTTTACTTGTCGCTATATTGAATTTTGTATTCATAGAGTAGAAGTAAGGTTTAATTTTGGAGTGTTAACGACAATTTCCACAAAACCCTAGGGGGGTGAATCCTAGGATGGTCGAACCCTAAGAGGACAAAACCTAGGGTAGTCAAACTCTAGGTTCGTGTTTCTTTTGCTCTTCTTTCATTTTTCTTGCTTGATTTTCATCCTTTTCTCGTGATTCTTGACATTATAATCAACTCATCTTGTCACGGAGGTTTCAAGGAAGATTATTCCTAAATCATCATGGATTTCTTGTCTCTATCCTTGGTTTCAATATCGTTGCTCTGCCATTAATCTGCTCAAGGCTCGTCCAAGCATAAAATTCGGGAATACGAATAGGTGTGCCCCTTTGAGGGTCAACCTCTTGGTGGTTGAACCCTAGGGTGACTAGGGGGTCGCCACGACTTTCTTGTTTTTCTTATGTTCAATTCCTTAGTTTTGCCCTTGCTTTGTTCCGATAGTTCAAATCAAGTTTAATCGTGGAACTTATTCCCGCAGTTTATCACAAGGTGGGACCACCTAGGGATGGCCAAACCTTAGGGTGGTCGAACCCTAAGGGGTGAAACCCTAGGTGTTCCCCTCTTTTTGTTCATTTATTGTCTGGTTTATTCATTTATATCCGAATTTTCTATTTTTATTTAATTCTTTAGGTCACATGTGAACTCTAATTTATACTAGGGCTCACACTCGCCCCCTGCACGTGAGTCATATCTTTTGAGTTAAAAACGTGCATAGCACTTCAAGTCTCAAGTCTCACTTTAATTTTCTAAACAATTCCAGGAACATGCTCTTGAAGACTTGAAAAAAATGAAGTCCCTAATAGAGGAATCCCCTAGGGGCCGATCCCTGGGGGAGTGTGACAACCCGAAAATTTATAAGATCTTGAATGATTAAAATAAAAGTTAAAAGAATAAAACCTAGATGAAAATTTGAGGATTAATTAAAAATTTTAAGTAGAACCTATATGGTTTACTATTTGAATGAGAATAGAGAAAATATGATTGACAAATATTTAAAACCCCAGAAATGGAGTTATATGTATTTGAAAGAATGTTAAGGATAAGATATTACGATACCTATAAATTGGATGAGAACAGAATAGTGTAAGAAATATTATAAAGATACATTTGAGAATTTTATTAAGAAAATAAAATTTCACATAAAGAGATGCTATGAAGTTAAACGAAGATGAATATATATGTATGTAGGGTGCTATATATTTTAGCAAGAGAAATGATGAATTAAGTTAAGGATATAAGAATCAGGATAAAACTATGTTAGTAATTAACATAGCTTGAATGTTGGCCTTGACTGACAAATAAAAAGATGAATAAGTATAAAGTTATTAGCTAATATAATTAGCAATAAAAATAGAGTAAGTTAAAACTCAAAATTTGAGTTAGAGATAGAATTTTGAGGCACGGACTGCTCGGTTGCGTCCAGAACGTTAAGTTTAGTCAGAAAAGACAGTAAACACAAAATGTGTAAGGGTTGACTTTTTGGTCTAAGTCAATAGTTGACTTTTATGGAGAAAAGTCAAAATCAGAGTTAGGAGTGAAATATGTTGTGACTTAAGTGAATTATATATATGATTAAATAAATATACATTATATAATGTGAATACATTTATTTTGTATATAAAGAGAAATAAGAATAAAATTATGTAACCTAATACATATATTAGGTATGGTAATTAAATAACCTAAGGGGTTATAATATGAGATAATGTTAGTATATAAAAATATATACTAACACTAAGAGATTTATTTCATACATCTTAATTAATTAATAATATAAGTATTTTAATAATCCAAAAAATTAATTTAAAATATTAAACCCTAATTACATACTCAATATACTTGAATACGACAAGTATAATTGGGTTATGTAAGTGAAATAACATTATTGATTGATGAGAATATGTAAATATGAATAATAATGAGTATTTAGTTCAAGAGATAATAAACTAAGAAGAGTAAGTGATTTAAACAAGCCCAATTATTTATTTAAGCATTGAACTTGTAGATAAATTGATTTAATAATAATTTAATTGTTGAAATAGCCCAATATATCATGTATAGGGCAAGTATAATGATGACACAATTTAATTAGTGGAGGAGGCCCAAGTTCATTTTTGTTAGTAAGAAAATTAAGAAAAGGCAAGCCCAAAAGAAATTAAATGAAGGCCCAAGATTAGCCCACTTAGGCAAGGGAGAGGGCGGCATCCTTAGGGGAGAGAAGGGAGAGAAAATTTCTCCATGGAAGAAGAAGAAAAAGAAGAAGAAGAAGAAGATCAAAACAAAGGTATAATCTTAATTTCTAAGCTTTACTCTCCTTTCTTATAATGGTTTAATGAAAAGGGGGTTTTTAATTTGTAAGTTTAAAACCCTATAATCTATGTGTTTTCCATGGATTCACGTATGGATCTAACATATTCAAGTGTTAGAAAGTGGATCAAAAGGAAAGATAGGGAACTAGGTTTCTAGAAAGCTAGAAAACCATAGCTTTCTCTCCCTTTGATCAACTAGTATTTTAGATCTACACCTTCTTTTCACGATCCGTCAAAGAGGAGTGCTAGATATATGTGTTGACTAATAAACCCAAGTGGTAGAACTCAAAAATCACGTGTCTAAGAGCCGTGGTGTGGGTTTTAGTCTAAACAGTCCGTGAAGTGGACAAAAAGGGTAAAAAGCTTTCTGATCCGTCAGCCACGAGGGCATTTTCGTCAACTTTGTTTGCTTCAAAAATTCAGAGAAAAATTGGAGGGTTAATATCAGAGGTTATGTAGGTCCTGTAAAAATTTAAGAATTTTTGGTCATACGTAATGAGAGTTATGGATTTTATGGCCAATGACTACTTTTAAAAATATACCAAAATAACTCTCTGTGTGTAACTCCAAAATTTGTGAAATTTTTAATGGAATGACATGTATATAACAAGAGCATACCTTGAAAGGTTCAGAATATTTGGAGACAATCTTGATTTATGATAAATCTGAGAATATTTGGCTATTATGGACTATTTAAATATAGTAAATGAATTTTAAAAATTTCTAAAAAATTATATTTTTATGAGGGGAATATATATAGCTGCTTTCCAGAAAAGAAATGATTTTAGAGATGTTTTGCTATTTTTCATGTAAATAATGATATATGGATAAAAGAATTTAATTAAATATATGATGTCAAAAATATGAAAAATAAGGTTTTACAACTTGAGACCCTTAAGCATGATTTATACATATTTTTGATGGAGGTTTCGGTCGATTGTGAAGAGCTAGTATGTTTATGGCATTTTAGAATGCTTAAAAGAATTAATTAATGAAAGGAAAACAATTAAAATAAATTATTTATTAATTCAATAAAGACTTAAAATATTTTTACATGACTAATGATATTAGATTGAGATATTATTAGTAATATTTGACTTGAATGTTATTAAAAATTAATAACATTAGCTTAAACTATTATTAAATAATTAATAATATTAAACGGGAAATTAAAATAGAGAATTAATTTATTTTTGAATGTAGTTGTTGAATTTTGTTATTCAATGAACTATATTAGGTGTATAGTCTGCTAAAAGAGGAATTCAGGGTACTGAATTTGATTTCAGGTTGCTGAAATTGAATCTAGTATACTGAATTTGATTATGGGCTGCTGAAATAATGATTTCAGGATGCTGAAATTTTATCTGGTTTACTAAAATAGTATTTTCGGTTTACTGAAATGCTATCTAGTTTACTAAGATGACATATAAAGGGATAACTTATAAGTATAAGTTATGACGTGATGAAAATATTATCAAAGTATAATGATAATACTAAGACTATAATGTAATGTCTAATACCTAACTATGTGATTGAATGTTAGACAAGTTAATAGAAGATAATGAAATTATAAGTAAGTATTAAGTCTAAACTAGTACAGTCGAACTCTGCAATAGTTGATGTATAGTATCTGAGCTAAACAATTTCTTCAGGGAGTGAATGTATATACGAATTAGCAATTGATCTAACTCGCTGTGAAAACAGTGTAGACGAGACAAAAACTAATTTGTTGGTTGTTTGTGAAAAACCACTGAGTATACTATATTGAATACTATTAAAGACTCGATGTGTGCTAGGTTTAGACTTGTGAATGCATATGATGTTAAGGTTATCTAATATTTGACTATGTGGTTAAATGTTAGATAGTTTACTTATAAAGTAATAGTATTACGAGATAAAGTATGATATGCTAATTGAAAGATCAATCTTATAACTGATAAGTCATTCAATAAGGAGATTAAATTAGATTGCGTAGCAGTAATCGACTATGCAGGCAAGTTTTCTGAACTCAAACTCGAGTTATATTTTCAAAGCATGTTAGTGAATAATATTGTTGATTATTCACGTCTATACTGACTATTGATTCGCACTTAGTGCATTTTGCATATGTTCATCAGGTATGAAAGGCTGATCACCTTCATTACCCTAAGGTTCAGTTAAAGTTGTTCATGGTCTTTGTTGACATTAAAAATTATTGATTCAGTCATTCAATTATTGACATGTTGATTCATGCTCTTTCACAATTATTATATTGTTGTAAATTCGAAAGCCTATTCTTTCTTTTAATCATGATATATCTTCATTGAATTTAAACTTGCTGAGCAAAGTAGTTGCTCACCCTTGCTATATCATGATAACAAATTTCAGATTAAGACGAAGGCTTGAAGAAGGTCAGAGACAAGAGCAAAGTACAATAATATATTGTTATGCACGAATAACTATTTAGTTATCTTATGTAAACCTTTTGTAATTTTAAAGGTATGTATTCAGTTAAGGTTATTAGACCTTGGGAAATGTTATAGAATCATGTGAAATAAATAATTTATGTTTATATATTTCGCATTAGTTTATAGAATATGTATGAAGATGAAGTACTGTAACGTACCAGGTATGTGGTTCTAGGGACCCGAATTTGGGGGCGTCACAGGTTGGTATCAGAGCTATAGGTTATAAACCTTAGGTAGGGTTACCTTAGGCTATAACTGCAGAGATGAGGATAAGGAATAAACTCAAATAGAGTTTAAGTGATAAGAGATGAATTCAGGAAATTCATTATTAAGATAAGGAGAAGATAAATAAGATTCAAAGAAGAATCTTGAAGAGTTATAAAGATAAGAATTCGGAGTTACCTGACTCCAATAATAACGATGAAAAGTGATAATAAATAGACAAAGTCTATAAGATGAAAAGTCTAAAATCATTATGTAATATGATTCAAGGGAAAAGATAAGAAGACCGTAAAATAAAACGATCCTAAGATGGAAAAGAATAGTAATATAACACGATTATAAGAAAAGGTCACAACGTGATCTGATGAGGTCATAGGAGGACAGATGATCAATCGATTGATTGAAAAATTTTATAGCAGAATTGCTATACGAATATGGTACTATGAAATAGTACGAGTTAAACTTAAAAGAGTTGAAAAGGATGATATACGGATTAAATAAAATTTGTATTGAGCAAAAAGGAGACTAAGATTATGTGGGATTTCGTTTGAGGACTCATGTGATAGCTGAGTTGTATAAACCTTTGTATGGGCAGGGTTTTTGTGCTTGGTCTAACAACTACTTAGTTTATCACATTGATATACCTATGACGAGACGGTGATTATTTTCTCATAATTATATTGGATAGGTAGAGAATATAAGATAGGTGCGAGTTTTTAAAACTCATACTTATGGTAAGTTTGTGACTCATAATTATATGGTATATTTTTGAACCCCTAAGCGTATAGACAGTTCCTGATTGGTTCTTGAACTACGTATTGCTAGGATAAGTTTCTAAACTCATATTATTGTGGAAAGTTCCTTAACTCATAACGTGTGGTATGTTTGATGAACTATAGTGGGATATAGAAAAGTTAGGGATGAAGAATTGAGGATTTTTAAATTTTAATAGATAAAATTATTAAGCAATTGATCATTAGAGAAATTAAAGCTGATGATGGAAGCATAGGTATTTCAAATCTTCTAGCTGTGCTAGACTTCAAATTTTTGACATCAAGCTAAATTCGCACTGATGTGCCTTTAAAGATGTAAATGAATTTTGTTATCAGCAACACATGGTTACAATTGTGTAAAAGTGGACTTCGAACCACTAACATATCGTTACCTGTTGCGGCATGATAACATCAAAAATGATTTTCAATGGTTTTGAACTGTTTCAAGAAGAGTCTACGCTAATTATTTCAGCTAGACAAAAATGATTTGAGATATCAAAATGTATTTTATATATCATTAATGCACCATTGAACCTGGTGCAGAGTTGATAAAAATGATGGAGTTATCAATGTAGAATTACCTAGTGTTGGATGTGATCTAAGGATTTTCAGCCCACTATGGTATGATGTAGTATGACAAAGTCATAAAATAACGAAATCCTCAAACGGACTGTAAATATAGTGCGGTATAATGATGTCAGAAAATGATTTTAAGAATTTTAAAGAAAAGTTAAGTGCCAATTAAATTTGGTCACACACATGTTTCGATTGATGTTTGAATTATTGGTATATGTCTAAGCTAATTGATTCAGCTAGATAAATGTTTATGAAAATTCAAGTATCTCTTTGAGAATTTATCCCGAACCAAATTATTTTGGTGCTGAATCTTATGCTAAGTTTGAGGTGAACAACCCTAAAAAGGGGAGATTTGTTGGTTGGATAAAATATATTCAAATCTTTGAACGCATATAGTCGTTCTGAGAACTAAGGTACAATCAGTTGATCACTTAACGTACCAGCATCGGCAGTTTACCTTCCTTGTAATTGTAAACATATCTAGTACAACATGTTTTAGATTTGGTTACGGTAAATACCGTTAAACCTGAGAGTTCATGGTCTATATGACCCCTCAGCATGATATAAAAAGTTTTAACTCCTTAGAGAGAAGTCATGGAAGAATGTGATGATAGAAGAGCTCCTCATAGAAAGAGGCAATATGTACTTATTAAATTGAGAATAAAAGAGTAGGGATTAGTAGGCTGTAATTTCGAGGACGAAATTCTTAGAAGAAGGTGTGAATTTGACAACCCAAAAATTTATAAGATCTTGAATGATTAAAATAAAGGTTAAAAGAATAAAACCTAGATGAAAATTTGAGAATTAATTAAAAATTTTAAGTAGAAACCTATATGGTTTACTATTTAAATGAGAATAGAGAAAATATGGGTGACAAAATTTTAAAATCCTAGAAATAGAGTTATATGTATTTGAAAGAATGTTAAGGATAACGTATTACGATACCTATAAATCGGATGGGAACTGAATAGTGTAAGAAATGTTATAAAGATACATGTGGGAATTTTATTAAGGAAATAAAATTTCACATGAAGAGATGCTATATGAAGTTAAACGAAGATGAATATATATGTATACTTAGTAGGGTGCTATATATTTTAGCAAGAGAAATGATGAATTAAGTTAAGGATATATGAATCAGGATAAAACTATGTTAGTAATTAGCATAGCTTGAATGTTGACCTTGACTGATAAATAAGAAGATGAATAAGTATAAAGTTATTAGCTAATATAATTAGCAATAAAAATAGAGTAAGTTAAAACTCAAAATTTGAGTTAGAGATAGAATTTTGAGGCACGGACTGCTCGGTTGCGTCCAGAACATTAAGTTTAGTCAGAAAAGACAGTAAACACAAAATGTGTAAGGGTTGACTTTTTGGTTTAAGTCAACAGTTGACTTTTATGAAAAAAGTCAAAATCGGAGTTAGGAGTGGAATATGTTGTGACTAGAGTGAATTATGTATATGATTAAATAAATATACATTATATAATGTGAATACATTTATTTTGTATATAAAGAGAAATATGAATAAAGTTATGCAACCTAATACATATATTAGGTATGGTAATTAAATAACCTAAGGGGTTATAATATGAGAGAATGTTAGTATATACAAATATATACTAACCCTAAGAGATTTATTTCATACATCTCAATTAATAACCTAAGTATTTTAATAATTCAGAAAATTAATTTAAAGTATTAAACACTAATTACATACTCAATATATTTGAATACGACAAGTCTAATTGGGTTATGCAAGTGAAATAACATTATTGATTGATAAGAATATGTAAATATCAATAATAATATGAGAATTTATATTCGCGTGGCCACGGACTGCCAGCGCAAGCTGGTGCGCAAGCCAAAACGGTTGTGTCCGACCCGCGGGTTAGGAAACACTATGTTAGCAAAAAAAAAATCAATAATAATGAGTATGTAGTTCAAGAGATAATAAACTTAGAAGAGTAAATGATTTAAACAAGCCCAATTATTTATTTAAGCATTGGACTTGTAGATAAATTAATTTAATTGTTAAACTAGCCCAATATATCATGTATAGGGCAATTATAATGATGACACAATTTAATTAGTGTAGGAGACCCAAGTTTAATTTTGTTAGTAAGTAAATTAAGAAAAGGCAAGCCCAAAAGAAATTAAATGAAGGCCCAAGCTTAGCCCACTTAGGCAATGGTATTATAGTCATTGGGTAATTATAAAATAAAATAAAATTTGGGAGGATAAGGGGCCATATGGCCGGTTTTAAGACGAGAAAAAAGGGGATAGTAATGTAATGATTATTCTTACTTTAGTAGGTATTTACTTTATTAGGTGTTGAATTCTTATTTGATCAACACTTTGTTTATACTTGCAAGTTACCCCTTACATAATGATGAGAGAGAGAAAGGATAAAGATTGGAAAAGATATGAAGAGATTGATATGATATATCTATTCATTTTTTTAACTAGCAAACAAAAGTAAATCATTTGTCCTTATCTCATTTTCTAAGCTAAGAAAAAGCTAAACTAAAGAAAAAAACAAGCAAAGAGAGAGAGAAAAGGGAGAGGGGCGGCAGCCTTAGGGGAGAGAAGGGAGAGAAAAGTTGTAAATGTATAATCCTTTCTTATAATGGTTTAATGAAAAGGGGATTTTTGATTTGAAAGTTTAAAACCCTATAATCTATGTGTTTTCCATGGATTCAAGTATGGATCTAACATATTCAAGTGTTAGAAAGTGGATCAAAAGGAAAGATAGGGAACTAGGTTTCTAGAAAGCTAGAAAATCCTAGCTTTCTCTCCCTTTGATCAACTAGTATTTTAGATCTACACCTTCTTTTCGTGATCCGTCAAAGAGAGAGTCTAAATATATGTGTTGACTAATAAACCCAAGTGGTAGAACTCAAAAATCACGTGTCTAAGAGTTGTGGTGTGGGTTTTAGTCTAAACAGTCTGTGACGTGGACAAAAAGGGTAAAAAGCTTGCTGATTAGTCAGCCACGAGGGCATTTTTGTCAACTTTTTGTGCTTTAAAATTCGAAAAAAATTGAAGGGTTAATATCAGAGGTTATGTAGGTCCTGTAAAAGTTTAAGAATTTTTGGCCATACGGAATGAGAGTTATGAATTTTACGGCCTAAGAACTACTTTTAAAAATATACCCAAATAACTCTCTGTGTGTAACTCCAAAATTTATGAAATATTTATTGGAAGTACATGTATATAACATAAGCATACCCTAAAAGTTTCAGAAATTTTGGAGATAATCTCGATTTATGATAAATCTGAGAATATTTGGCTATTATGGACTATTTAAATATAGTAAATGAATTTTAAAAATTTTTGAAAAAATATATTTTCATGAGGGGAATATATATATAGCTGCTTTCCAGAAAAGAAATGATTTTAGAGATATTTTGCTATTTTTCATGTAAATGATGATATATGGATAAATGAATTTAATTAAATATATGATGTCAAAAATATAAAAAATAAAGTTTTACAACTTGAGACCCTTAAACATAGTTTATGCAAATTTTTGATGGAGGTTTCGGTCGATTGTGAAGAGCTAGTATGTTTATGTCATTTTAGAATGCTTAAAAGAATTAATTAATGAAAGAAAAACACTTAAAATAAATTATTTATTAATTTAATAAATGACTTAAAATATTTCTACATGACTAATGATATGAGATTGAGATATTATTAGTAGTATTTGACTTGAATGTTATTAAAAGGTTAATAACATTAGCTTGAAATATTATTAAATAATTAATAATATTAAACGAGAAATTAAAATAGAGAATTAATTTATTTTTGAATGTAGTTGTTGAATTTGGTATTCAATGAACTATATTATGTGTATAGTCTGCTGAAAGAGGAATTCAGGGTACTGAATTTGATTTCAGGTTGCTGAATTTGATTATGGGCTGCTGAAATAGTGATTTTAGGATGCTGAAATGTTATCTGATTTACTTGAAATAGTATTTTCGATTTACTGAAATATTATCTAGTTTACTAAGATGACATATAAAGGGATAACTTATAAGTATAAGTTATGACGTGATGAAAAGATTATCAAAGTATAATGATAATACTAAGACTAGAATGTAATGTCTAATACTTAACTATGTGATTGAATGTTAGACAAGTTAATATAAGATAATGAGATTATAAGTGAGTAAATGTTAAGTCTAAAGTAGTACAGTCGTACTCTGCAATAGTTGATGTATAGTATCTGAGCTAAACAATTCCTTCAGGGAGTGAAGGTATATACGAATTAGCAACCGATCTAACTCGCTGTGAAAACATTGTAGACGAGACGAAAACTAATTTGTTGGTTGTTTGTGAAAAACCACTCAGTATACTATATTGAATACTATTAAAGACTCGATGTGTGCTAGGTTTAGACTTGTGAATGCATATGATGTTAAGGTTATCTAATATTTGACTATGTGGTTAAATGTTAGATAGTTTACTTATAAAGTAATAGTATTACGAGATAAAGTATGATATGCTAATTGAAAGATCAATCTTATAACTGATAGGTCTTTCAATAAGAACATTAAATTAGATTGTGTAGCAGTAATCGACTATGCAGGCAAGTTTTCTTAACTCAAACTCGAGTTATATTTTCAAAGCATGTTAGTGAATACTATTGTTAATTATTCAAGTCTATACTGATTATTGATTCTCACTTAGTGCATGTTGCATATGCTCATCAGGTATGAAAGGCTGATCACCTTCATTACTCTAAGGTTCAGTTAAAGTTGTTCATGGTTTTTGTTGAAATTAAAAATTATTGATTCAGTCATTCATTATTGACATGTTGATTCATGCTCTTTCACAATTATTATATTATTAAAAATTTGAAAGCTTATTCTTTCTTTCAATCATGGTATATCTTCATTGAATTTAAACTTACTGATCAAAGTTGTTTCTCACCCTTGCTATATCATGATAACAAATTTCAGATTAAGACGAAGGCTTGAAGAAGGTCAGAGGCAAGAGCAAAGTACAATAATATATTGTTATGCACGAATAACTATTTAGTTATCTTATGTAAAAGTTTTGTAATTTTGAAGGTATGTATTCAGTTAAGGTTATTAGACCTTGGAAAATATTATAGAATCATTGTGAAATAGACAATTTAGTTTATAGAATATGTATGAAGATGAAGCACCGTAACATACCAGGTCTGTGGTTCTAGAGAACCAGATTTGGGGGCGTCACAGGGAGTCCTTCCTAGGGTCTCCCTTATGATCTTTTCAAATCTTCTATATCTTACCAAATCTTTCGAATATGGTCAAATCTTCATAATCTTGTCAAATCTTCATGTCTCCTTAATTTTTGGAAGCTGAATCAAGTTAAATATTTGATGGATTCAAAATAAATATAGAATATATTGTTTCCATCTTTCTATGGGAACTAAAGATTTCTATATATTGAGGGAGATCTAATCAAATCCTTCTCTTTATAGAAACTGGATTCTTCCTTTTTCATATATACATATGCCTTCTTTAGTTAACTACCCCATTTACTTTCATCCTCATTTGCTTCATCTTTTCTTCTTTTCATATTAAATTTTCTCTTCTTTTTCTGAAGAAGAAGTCAAGCTTTCAAGCAAGCCAACGACCCAAAGAACGAATAACCCAAGGTATGGATGTGATTCCCCCTATAGGCCGAACCTTAGGGTGGCCGAACCTTGGGAGTTTTCTCTTGCACTGAGATTTTTTTCGTCTTTCACTCATTTTTTTGTTGATTTCCTTGATTTTTTTTTAAATTTATTTCTTTTATTTTCTTCTTTTCAGGTTACCTTAATCTCTCATTACTAGGCTAAGTCATCTTGTGGACATTTGGACTTCCTTTTCCACCGAATATTTTCAAACGAAGATCATTCGTTCAAGGAAACCTTGTCACGATGGAGTTGAAATTCACCACTAATCTTTTTATTATGGTAAACACTTAATTTCAAATGATTTCTCTTTCTTTTCTTGTTGTGTAGAATTTTTATATTCAGTATCTATTGTTGTAGGCTGATTCTAACGATGGCTTCAAGGACTCAAAAACTGCCAGGGAGATCCCCTTTCTAATGGAATGGGGAAAGGCTTTTTCTTTGAGCTCTTTAGTACTTTCTGGGACCAAGTTAAAAACTACGATTGCTCTGCTTTTCATCCTCCTGGAAAGGAAGGCCTATTTCTATACGCAGCAGCACGAAAGTAAAGACAATTATTTTTCGTTCTGACAATATTCCCCGTGTGTCTATTGAGAAACATGAGTTTCCTTTCTGCTTGGTTCGTTTCCTATCTGACTCTTGCAATCGCCTCCAAGGATGGCAACATTGGATTGATGAGATACTCGGAGATTCTGAATATGTGAGGATTCTTGTGAATTCTGGTGTTCTTTGCTGCATTCAGTTGTGTCGGGACCTTCGAATTCAACAGGATCATTATGCCCTTACCCTGCTGCTTTCTTATTGGTGCTCCTCTATTTGCACTTTTGTTACTGCTTAGGAGGAATTCATCCCTACTATCGAGGATGTCTATTTCATCTATCAATAAGTTTCCTTTCATCCCATCCTTTATGAATTTCATTTATCCTTTGAGTTATATACTTATTTTGATTTGTATCATGTAGCCTTTCTGTTACCGCATCTGTTTAATGCGGTCCATCTATTTTATCATCTAGCGATGCTGAGTGCGTAACATATTTGTTAGAAGCTTGCAGGAAAACTTCTATTTATACCTTGTGGTTTTAGGCCGACGAGCTCTTTCTTGACTTCGAGACTCCCAAATAACAAAAGACTTCATGGCTTTTTTAGGTGTGCTATTTCTTTCGAGACTACAAACCTGATCATTTTCATAGTTCTATTTATAATGAGTCGGTTCTTGCCCTTCATGGGGAACAATGTCCTTTCATACTGGCTGCCTATCTAACCATGTGGCTATCTCGTTTCATTTTCCCAAGCTCACCAATAAATGGCCCCTAGGCTAGTATGTTCAGTTTGACAGCTCTACTAGTTCAGGGTATACAGGTTCCCCTTGCTCCTCTCTTTTTGAGGACTTTCTACCATTGTTTAGACGAAACTGCTCTTGACATGAAGGAATCCGTCGGAAGGTACTCATTTCTAAATTTAACTCATTCCGACAAATAATATCTTTTCACATGGTATTTCTCTTTCACTCATCACCTTTCCTTGCTTATTTAGGTACGATGTGAATTGCTTCATCCAAGACTCTTTTCTCAAAATCTTCCCTTTTGAATGTTTTCAAGGTCACTCTACCTCCTTGTCGTCAAGCATTCTCCCTCATACCTCCCGCTGGATTGATCATAAATCTTCTTCAGACTTGCGGCTCTATATCGATGATTTCTCATCCTTCATTACTCGTCCTAATACCATATTCTGAGAAGGTGGTCTTCTTCCTCACTTCTATTGGAATGAGTTCCGCTCCTTCCCAAGCGTCAATAGTATACAGGGGTCGGCGCTCTCTTGGTTCTTATTTCCCCTATTTTGTTGAGGATGATGAGTTTGACACCGTACTTTATTCCCCTCAGAGAGTCATGCGACAATTCAAATTTGATTATAACAGAGCTTTCGGCTATTAGCACTATGGGGATTATGAGAGGGCACTCGACAACTTTGTTCCTACATTCAGTTCATTTGTAAGGGAGCTTCCAAGAATGCGTACCGATTAAGTTTGAGCCTCTCCTCTTTCTCATCCCTGATACTTCTCGTGGAGGACGTTATGCCACTAGTTAACATAACTTGTAGGTTATCAACATTAAAATGTGGTAAGATGATACAATGATCTGCTTATTGCCAATTTCTCCTCCTATACATCTCTAATGGGCCAAGTTGTTATGTTCTCCCAAGTCAATCACCCATTTAGAGAGTTGACCAACTAGTAGTAGACTTCTTGAGCGGGAGGCCTAGATGCCCAAGTTTCCCCTTTTATTTAGCAGAAAATCTCCTCTGGAATCCTCCAAATGTTTCTAAGCCTCGTCTTTCTACTAGGCCTAGGCTTTCTCCCCTTCGGACTTCGTCTAGAGTACCTCCTCAGACACATCTCCAGGGATCCCCTACTGCTGAGGAGATGAGGGTTACTCGTTCTAGATCGAGGGCACCCGCAAAACTTGTTCCCGAGGTGGTTCCTTTATAGGTTCTTTTATGGGTCGAACTGACTGCAATGTCATCATGCAGACGAAAAATGGAACCACTTTTATCTTGAAGCCCTTGTCAAAGCGTTTGCATGAAGGTGTTAATTCTAGTAGACCAGCAGTCGAAGATCTGGTTAAGAGACGTAGAAAACTTGTGGTAAGCCTTGTGTTATTTTTACTTTTCTCCTTTAATATTTCAATGGTTGTCTTCTTATTTTCTCATGTCACTTTTGACTTGTTTGTTAGATTGCCAAGGATAATGATGATGGAGATGATGATAATGTCCCCAATGGGCTTCTTAGGGTACTGCTAATGAGGAGGTAAAATCCACTACTTGTGAGTCTCGACGACCTACCGTAATTATTGCCAAACCTTCCTTTCCACACGATGACTATGTCAATTTTAACACTGAGATTCCTTGTCTGATATGGGCTCAAGCCCCGTTGTGAATACTATTACAGCGAATCCTCCTCCCCCGAGGGAGAATTCTTCAGAGCCTATTGCTGATTTTCATCCTCCCTAAGAGGATTATGCCAAGATTTTATCGAACAAGGATGGTATAGTTGATGTGTCTTTGGGTGGAACAACTAACATTCTGCTTTCTTCAAAGTCTCATGACACTTTTTTAGTTGGATGCCTCGTAAGTACTTTTCTCATTTGATATATTCTTGCTCTTTAAGATCACATTTTTGTACTTTGTTATTCATTTTCCTTCTTTAGGCTGAGAAGATAAAGGAGTTGCTCTTATCTCTCGGCGCACTTGCCTTGCTTGACTCTCTTCATCTTGATTCTGCCATTTCACATTTCAATGACCTCAGTTATCTGCCTATTAGTCAGGACTTTGTGAAGCAACAAATAGTTCCTAAGCCCATGATGTGTGCAACTCCTTTACAATGAATCTCATGGTTGCATTGAAAGTGGTCTCTACCAGAGCTTCCTTCAATCCAAATGGAGAGCTTGTTTTTTGGAGGAGTTTCCAGATTTCCTCCTCTAACCAAGAATGTCTCGAGCGTCTTCTAGTTCGGTTCCCACATATTCTTGATCGACTACATGTCAGTGTTTCCTTCTTTCAGACTTTCGTACTAGGTCGTCTTACAACCTTTGTTCTTGAGATGCACAATCTTTCCCTTCATTTTTTATGGATTGGGGACTTGGCTAAACTGAGTAGTGAGGCAAATGACCTCTCTTTCATAGGTCTTGACATGTCCCCTTTCCATGATAGGCTTGATGTTTTTACTTCTGCTCATCATGTTATTGAGTTACATTTAGAGGTCTCTGTTCGTTGCTATGAACACTCCTTGCTTTCAAGATAACTTTTGAAGGTCCGAGATGTTATGGAAAAATTAAAGGCCAAGCTTTAAGTGTTTAAGTCCGTCGCCCTAGACTTGGAGGGGATGATTGCATTGCATGCAAAGATTCGGGATACCGCCATTGCTGACTTAGAGGCTTTAACTATGCCCCCCTTTAGTTTGACATGTCATGGCCTTTAGACTGTGGCACGATCATCATTTTCTTTGAGGCCAATATTTCCTTTACTTTCTCGAAGGCTTGTTGTTATTCTTTCCCCTAGTCTCATTTTCTTTTTCCCTTTAGTAGCTTCCCGAAAGGCTCCGTGTCCTCCGTTAGTGCTGATGCGAATCTCATTAGGTAGGAAACCTTTCTTAGAAAGCTTTTCAACTGTTAATGTGTCTTTGGCGGGGGAATCTTTGTGATAACCTTTGCCTTACCTGGATTTACCTCCCAACCTCTGTTGTGCACCAAGAAGCCCAAAAACTTTTCGACTGTCATCCCAAAGGCGCACTTCTTCGCTTCATCTTCAACTTGTAGTTTCGACACAGCTCGAACACCTTCCTTAGATTCTCTACGTGGGTTGCCTCCTTTTTAGACATCACCATCTACATAATCCTTCACCGTGTCATGGATCATATCATAGAAGATGGTGTGCATTGCCCGTTGGTAGATTACTCTCGCATTCTTCAACTCGAATAACATTAATACATAGTAGAAATTCCTAAATAGGGTGAGGAAGGCCATCATCTCCGCATCTCCCAAGGAAATTTTTATATAATTGTACCCCATGAACCCATCCATGAATTACATCATCTCGTAATTGGCCATTGCATCCACCAAAGTATCTATGTTGGGTAGTGGGTACATGTCCTTCGGGTACGCCTTGTTCAAGTCTCTAAAATCCACATATATTCACATCTTTCCTCCAATAATTTCTTTTTATCTTTTTCTTTATTTATGTCTCAATCTTTAGTGAATAGGTGTGAGGTACTTGCTTCACCGGTTTAGCCCCTGAATTTATGTTCAGCCTATGTTCCACCAACTCCTTATCTATCTCGGCCATCTCACTATAGTTCCAAGTAAACAAATCCCCATACCCTCGCAACAGCTTTACTAATTCTTCTTTTTGGCTATCATTCAGTTCCTTGTTGATGTAAAAAGGCCTCGACATACCTTCCTTTTTTGCCAAATCGCCTTCCTCCAATTCATTTTGTTGAGGTTTTGGCCGATCCTCAAAGCATTTTGAAGTTAGCTCCACTTTCTGTTGCACAATATCTTCCTTCTCACTACTAATGGAGTGGGGGAAACCTTCTAAGCCCTCAGGTTCAAGTATACCCTCGGGCTCCTCCCCTCGCACTGTCATTAATGAAACATTATCTTTCCATCAGGTTTAATAGCACTTTCCCACTGTGTCTTCTAATTTTTATTTCTTTTGTTTCCTTTACTAGTTTTTGATAGGGCTACCCTTTTGGAATTAATCACGTTATTGGCATTATCTGGGTCTACTACCTGCTTTCCTTATTCTTTCTCTTCTTTCTCGAGATCCACCACCATTGGTTTCTCGGCCTTGGAACATTCACCTTGTTCCGGGGGTTAATTTCTTTTTTTCCTTCTTGACAGGTACGAACTTATCTTCCTGCACTTCTTTCCAACTCTCTAGCTTCATGGAATTAGGCTTAACAATATTATTTTCTCCTTACTCGAAAACATCATCGAAGAAAGCTGCCTCAATGATGTGTGCCTCCTCCAGTGCAAATGGGTTCCTTGTTGAGGGTACTTTAACTTCCTTTACTTTCCAGATCGCCTTTATGCATTGATAAAAGACTGACGATACCACTTCATAGTTATTTTGTCATGCTCTCCCCAACTACACATGGTATGCTACATCAATTTCTTCCACATGGAACACCAAAGGTCCCCAAATCTTTCCCAATTGCATATCCACCCTTATGTGTCCAAGGGTTCTTGTGCTTTGGTTGGAGAACCCTGTGTTGCTCATTCTATCCTTAATAATCTTCTTCTCTGATAGCCCTAACTGTTTGAACACGTTGTAAGTCTCACTGCCATGTATCCCTTTTCCCACTACCATGTAAGTCTCCTATGCTTCGGCAGCTTTGATGATTACTTTGGTATTCTTGCCTTTGACAATCCTATCTGATCAAAAGCCGTTTAAATTTCACTCCGTCTATTAATGCAGTCACTTGCAAGCCAGAATCAGAGGCATCTTCCATCTCTTATGTCACTTCTTCATTCTCTGTCATCTCCACTTCTCTTCCCTCTGGTGCTTCACTATGGGTGATAGTATTGCACGTTTCTTTTCCTTTATGTTTGGGCAGTGGCTTGTCCAACACGCTGCTTCCCTTTCCTAATTTGATCTCACCTATTGCTAGTTTCTTGTGGTAGTTCTTTCTCAAACTATAATAGTCTATGGTGGAGTATCTTGCGTATTGATGATACACGGAGAAGTCTGACATTCTCTTCATTTTTTTGGTCACCGCAAATCATAGGTCTTACAGGCTTAACCACTTTATGCTTTACCTATTGCTCATAAAAGTATTTAAATACTTTCTCGCTACAAGTAATGGCCTCCAGGATTGGCAAACTTGAATACTTGTCTCCCAAATTTCCTTTATTTCTTTCCCTCTTACCCCATTCTGTGGCTTTTGCTGAGAATCTTCTAAAGCCACAGTAACTGACCTTTTGATCTTCCACGTAACGGTCGCATGACGTGCGGGCAATGACACAATTCCTCCCAAGTCCTATGCAAATGACAAAATTGTTGAAAAAAAATCACAGGCTTTGGTAATAAGATGGGGCTTGAAGCCATCTAGAGCACCGTTATTGCATATGCTCACCAAATTCTTCTCCTCAATTAGCTCTTCACACTTCTAGGCTTGAGCCTTGAACCTGTCCACATAATCTGACAACTCCTCATTTGGCTTCTGTTTGATTCTCATTAATTTTACAATGGTCACCTGCTTCTGTACATAGATTTTTTATATTAAAAAACTATAATTTCATGTCATCCCAATCCTGGACTGACCCATTTTCTAAATTGTAATACCAACTAAAGGCACAATTTGTCAAAGTCTTATTGAACTCTCGTAGTAAGATATTATGGTTACTCATCTCGTTATCGTTCAATCGGTGAGACATGTTAGGTTTGTATATAGCGCGATCATGCAATCAAATCACATAAAAGTAGCGAAAGTTCAAAAAAATGGATTTTAAAATTTTATACAAAACTTTACCGTGATGATACTTTAAGCTCAATTATTAATTTAAACGAAGAAGAAAGAGAATCAGATTCATACATTTGTGGAACCGTGCTTCCTCATGTACGAGTTCAACTCTAAGTCTTTCGTGCTCTACTTGAATTCACCGGGTTAGATTTCTTTCTTTGATCAACGTTAGCCACTCAAGCGTTTGGCCTTTAGAGGTGATCCACAAAGAAAAAATAGGTATTCAAGAATATGGGTGTTTGGCTAAATCCTAATTTCTATCTCTATAGAAATTATACGTACTCTCCCAACTCTTGGAATTGTCAGTAACCCTAAATCATAATAAGACTCCTCTTAGTTATAGATGTAGGAAACTCTCCTAAACCATTTAGGAATAGAGTTTTATTTTAATTCATTAAACTCTTTTAATTAATGAGGCTTCTAATCCAATTAGGAATACATGAGAGTACTTTTATTAATTAATTCATAAACCCTTTTAGGAATTAAATAATAATAATAGTAATAATAATAATAAGACTCCTCTTATTAATTTATATTTAATATTTTCAAAATATTAAATAATAAATATTAAGCTATTTAATTTATTCTATCACCATAGATTAAATTAAATATACTTGACTTATTATTACGATTATGCAATTTGCTTCTTAAATAAATATTTTTTATGGTGTGACCCTTTAGGTTCTCCATATTAAACCGGATGTGAATAAATCAATTAGAACAATTCTAATCTTATTTAAATAAATAAATTTAACTATTTAATTTATTTAAATAAATAATATTTATTCTACAACAAAAGTAAGTGCCCTTAGCGATCAACGACTTTTCAGATAATATAGATTTCAACAATAATCATAAAAGAACATTTGAGTGAATAGTTACTGTACAATTCAATCCTTCTACTATACAATGTCCCAATTAAATATAAGACATGGAATTACTGTCAAGTCTTATTTTATTTAATTTTATGTATTCCGATTATCAAATGCACAACTCTAAGTAATGCAAATTAGAAACTTCTTTCTAATTTAATTCTACCTTGGCTAAGGATTCATGAGTTATCATTTATCGAATTACACAGGACATTTTCTCCTTTTACTAGAAGCGATAGATTCTTTGTTATACATTTATTATCTCCATGTACAACTTACTATACTCAAGCATACCCTTTGATATACCCTAATAGTCTTAATGGACATCTCAAAGGATAACTCATCATACACAAGATATTATGATGATCTCAAGTTTAAGGATCAATTGTACTACTATCACTAGAGGAATTCATATTGACCGACAAGTAAAACTCCATTAGGTATTCCTTAGCGAGCCACGTTTAGTGAACTTATTTTTCAATAAGCACATACATACTTGTTTTAGTGTCTCCACACAAATAATTATGAGATCAATCATTCTCTTTCTAAGAGCAAGCAACGAATGTACCAATCTATCTGGATTCACTAATCCCCTTTTTAGTAATCCAACGATTGAGAACAATTTTAGTTTTAAGCTATCTAAGAATTTAGATCTAATTAGCATAATCATCATCATAATTCTAAAAGCATTGCTTAAAACTATGAATTTATCACATATTATATAACAACATAATGTAGATAAAGTAAAAGCCTTTAATAAATGAATTTTTTTATTAATAAATAAATAAGATTATTACAAAGTATATGCTTCATCATATCAAATATGATTGGCTTGTGTACATACTACTTTCAATCTCCCGCTTGCACTAAAGCCAATCGTCATGGTATCTTATACCCATCTTCTCTAAGTGACGATCAAACTTTTGTTGTGTTAAAGCTTTAGTAAATGGATCTACAATGTTGTCTTGAGAGTCCACACGCTTCAGGGTGACTTCTCCTCTTTCAATGATTTCTCTAATTAAATGAAACCGCCGCAACACGTGTTTAGATTTCTGATGAGACCTGGGTTCCTTAGCCTGTGCAACAGCTCTGGTGTTGTCATAGAATAAAGGAACAATTCCTCTAATGCTAGGAACCACACCAAGTTCAGTTATGAACTTCTTCATCCAAACAGCTTCCTTTGCAACTTCACTTGCAGCTATGTACTCTGCCTCTGTCACTGAATCAACAATTATTTGCTGTTTGGAACTCTTCCAACTCATTGCGCCACCATTTAAGGTAAACATATACGCCGAAATGGATTTATTGTCATCTTAGTCCATTTGAAAACTTGAGTTTGTATGGACCTCTAGTTTTAACTCAGACCCACCGTAGACAAGAAATACATCCTTAGTTCTTTCTAAGTACTTTATGATATTTTTCACTGCATTTTAGTGCTCTTCTCCTGGATTCTATTGATATATGTTTGTTACAGTAAGTGCATGAGCGACATCTGGTCTAGTACATATCATACCGTACATGATAGATCCTATTGCAGAAGCATAAGGGATCTTATTCATACGGTCTCTCTCTTCAGGTGTCTTTGGGGCCTGTTTCTTGGAGAGTTGTATTTCATGGCTCATCGGCATGAGACCTCTCTTGGAATCTTCCATGCTAAAATTCTTTAGTATCGAGTCAATGTACGTTCCTTGGGAGAAGCCAAACATCCTTTTAGATCTATTTCTATAGATCTTTATCCCCAAAATATAAGATGCCTCACCCAAGTCCTTCATGGAGAAATGTTTAAATAACCAGATTTTGATCGATTGTAGCATATGAATATCATTCCTTATCAGTGATATATCGTCAACATATAATACTAGGAATGATACAGCGCTCCCACTAACCTTCTTGTATATACATGGTTCATCGTCATTTTTGGATAAAATCAAACTCTTTGATTGCCTCATCAAAAAAGATGTTCCACCTTCGAGAAGCTTGCTTCAATCCATAAATGGATCGTTGTAGCTTACAGACTTGATTTGTTCCAACCGTTGAAACAAAACCCTCTGGCTGTATCATATACATATCCTCCTCAAGTTTTCCATTGAGGAAGGTCGTTTTCTCATCCATTTACCAGATTTCGTAGTCATAATAAGCTGCAATTGCAAGAAAAATTCGAATGGACTTGAGCATAGCTACTGGTGAGAAGGTTTCATCATAGTCAACACACTGTTTTTGTTTGAAACCTTTTGCAACTAGTTGGGCCTTATATGTCTTTACCTTGTCGTCCGCTCCAATCTTTCTTTTAAAGGCCCATTTGCACCCAATAGGTTTAATACCTTCAGGTGATGAAACCAAAGTCTATACTTGGTTTTTATACATGGAGTTCATTTTGAATTTCATGGCTTCTAGCCATTTCTCTGAGTCTTTACTACTCATAGCCTGTTCGTAAGTCAATGGATCATCATCATCTATGATGCGTACCTCATCGTCATCCTCTATGAAGAATTCGTACCTCTAAGGTATTTTCGGTACTCTTCCAGATTTACGAATAGGTTATGGTACAGTAGGTTCTTCCAATTAGTCAGGCACCTTAATTTGATCCGTAGTAATTTGTGGTTCTTGAACTTCTTCAACATATATCTTACTCCCACTTGCCCCTTCAAGGAAAAAATCCTTTTCCAAGAAGGCAGCATGTTTGCAACAAACACCTTTTGATCAGTAGGATGATAGAAATAATACCCTACAGTTTCTTTAAGGTATCCCTGTAAGACCCCAACTTTTGTGAATAAAATTGAATTTCCTCTATATATTATTTTGAAATACTAAGGGGTTGATTTGATGAATGTTGTAACTTATGGGGTGAAATGTATAAGTTTAACAAAATAAGCAAGTGGCCATAAAATATTCATTGTGTCGGGGAATATTCGTTTGGTTAGGGAATATTCTTTTTGTCGGGGAATATTCGTACGACGGCGCAATCATTTGTGGGCCCCATAACAGAAAAGTATCGGATGAAGAAAACGACAAGAATACATTTTTCTAAACATAACGGCGTTGTTGTTACCGTTAAAACTGTTGAAATATCAGGTGGTTAAAGTATAGTAATACGCGATATTGCACAGTAGCACACGGTATTGCACAGTAATTCTAATTATTGATTCTTACGTAAGAAGTCACTACTCAATAATTGTTACAATAATTACTGTTCAATATTTTATATTATTGATTCAATAATTGCTACATTGATAATTGCATAATATTTTATTGATTCAATAATTGTCATTGCACAGTATTTCAAGTTATCAAATCAATAATTCATATTATTTGAATAATATTATTAGATAACATTATTGGCATGTCTAAGAAAGTTCTGTCGAGGAAAGGGGTTAGGTTAATCTAATTGCGCGCCAGTAAGGAGAAATCTTTATCGAAAAGTCCCCTCTTTCCTGGGAATAACCTAGTTGTCAATTTTGTAGTTCTGTAATATTATTTGTGAATAAGTAATTATTGATTTATATGATAAAAAATATTTATTTTTGTGGATATAAAAGAAAAAATTAGTGCTGAGGTGTTTTTATCAGTATTTATTGTAAATTTGGTTTATTATTTGGACCCCCCACTTACACATTTTTCAAAACTATCGGTAGAAGTTATCTCAGTTTTGTCATATATATATATATACATATATATACGTATTATATATATATATATATATATATATATATATATATATTTAAATGATTTTGGAAATGGGGTGGGGGGTGGGGGGTTGGGGGGGGGGGGGAAGGAAACGTGAAGGGGAGGGAGTATTATTATTTATATATATATATATATATATATATATATTATATTTTATTTAAAATTTTGTTTTATTAGAATATTTTATTGCACAGTAATGAATAGTAAAAATCAGAAAATCAGTTTTCGTCCATCGAATTCATCCGTGAGTTTTCTAAACTGTGAATCCGTGATTTTTCCTAAATAGTATCCTTTCATTCTTCTATAAATAGGATGCTTAGTTTAGAAATGAAAATCACACCAGAATTAGAGAATTCTTCTTCTATATAATTTTCAGCGTATTTCTTTTGAGTTTAAGAAAACTTTAAGTGTTGCAAATAGTGCAATTTTTCTTCAAGAATATCCCCGCCATACCAGTCAAAAATACTCTCCTTTTAAGGTAAGGGATGTTATTTTCTTTCGTAAATGATGTTATTCTTTTCAATATCATTATACCAAAATATTAGCATGGATTTTATTATGAAATTCTTACTTTTTCCGTCGGGGTTACTATTCACTTATACAACACTATTCACGTATACGACACTATTCATGAAAAAATTAAAAAAAAATTTATTTGTTCAAGTTGGCTATTATGGGTTTTATCTTTAATTGGATCCAAGTTTTGAGCTTTATTCTTGAATTTTGCTCCACAAAGTATTATTATGGAGTATTTTTGAACTTGGATAAATTAAAATACGAATCTTTAATCTCTGTCCTTTATCTCGCTAGATTCGTTCTTTAAAATATTTTTCATCATCCTCAGTCCTAAATGGTGATATAACTAAATATCTTTGGCCTGTAGTGCAAAGATGAATGATTATTTGATGAGTATCTTTGGCCTGTAGTGCAAAAATGATTGATTACCTAATGAATATCTTTAGCCCGTAGTGCAAAGATGGACAGGTGTTGAGATGAACATGACCAACTGGTGATACAAATGAATATCTTTGGCCCGTAGTGCAAAGATGAATATTTGATTCGAGATATATATTGATTGATGTTACAGGGATAAAATATTGATGATGGACTATTAAATCACAGAAGATAGTAGACTTCATTCTCTACTTAACTCTTCTAATGAATTGTTATTTTTGCTACGAATATTGATCTAAAACTTGTTGTCAATAATATTTTATCTGATTTATTAAAGATTAACGATAACTTGTTTTTCATTATCTTAGTCATAATATTCTTTACTGGGCTAGTTGAGCTCACCCTTTTCATCTTTTGTCCTCTTCAGGGAATGAGAATGTTGCAGAAACTAGTAGGGGAACAGTGTAAGGGTCAGACTAGAGTAGTAGTAGCCCTCACTATTTTTGTAAAATAGTGTGATAATAGTTATTGAGGACTGAATTTGAATGTTTATATTTCGTATTATATACGATTTGTATTGAAACTCATAGTTGTATGGTCGAATTTCTCACGACCTTTTGTTGTAAAAGATTTGTATTTGAAATTCTGTACCATGTATTTGGCGACTCAGAATGGCTTGTATTGAACCTATTTTGGGGGCGTCACAGTTGGTATCAGAGCTTAAGGATATGATCTCTGGCGGAGATCGGGGAATAGAACTAGGAGGAGAGAGACGGGTAAATCCTTTACTAGTGTGTCCTAGCTAAGCTTATCTGGTATTTAATTGGTCAGTCGGAGCATAGGGTTAATATATGATATGTTAATTTGTTTAATTAACCCTTGTTTTGTGGCAGTATTTGAGAATGGCAGCTGAAAATTTAAGCAATGGAGTGAATGAGACCATTGAGGCACCACTAATCACCAACCAGGATAATGTGATGTCAGGAGAAGAAGAAATTAGAAATATCCATGTGGTGCGTGAAGAATTAATAGTTGCACCCGAGCTAGTCGCAGAGGTAGCAGCTGAGAGTGAGGAAGAAGAGGAACCTGAGGAGGAGGATTTATTAGGAGAGTTTTATTATCGAAATGTAGAACTGCAAGATCGTATTCATGAGTTAGAAGAGCAGGGTGAAGAACGACAGACAGCCATGGAACAAAGGGATACAACAATTCAAGAAAGGGATACAGAAATTCAAGATTTTGCTACTCGATATGCGAGGCTTGAACAAAAGCTCTCTCTGGCAGAGCATATGATATTAGAGCTTGGAATCTGAAAATGCAAATGTCAACGATTAGTTAAAAGAAGAAGCAACAGAACGAGTGAGAATTGAAGATGCATGGGTAAAAGCCACACGACACGTTGATATTTTAGAAAGAGATGTCCGATCCAAGAAGGCCAAAATAGACGATATGGATTTCACTTTTTGGAAAGCAATTGGAAGAATCCAACATCGAGTTTGGAATTACCTTGTGTATAGCGGTCAACCCCAATTCGATATGGATCGAAGAGTAATGATTCAAATCATGGATCAGGAGTGTGACGAAGCAGTTGAGGGTGGAATGAGCTTTATAGCAAACTCAAGACCAGCTAGGATAGTGACACCAAAGACTGTCCCAGACAAATCAAAGTCGGTGGTTCCTGAAAGAACGTTTGTCGTGAATGTCCAAAACGCAAGGAACCCGAATGAATTTATCACGGGTTAGTTAATCATAAATTTTTGCGAAGTCTATACCTTATTAGATACCGGTTCTACCCATTTTTTTATTTCACCTACTTGTGCTCAACGTTTGAACTTGACTTCTGAGAAATTAGACTTTGTCTTATCTGTTGAAACTCCGTTGGGAGAAACTTTCGTTACATCTACGGTTTACAAATCTTGCTTGATTCAAATTGGTTCCCTCACCCTACCAGTTGATCTTATATCTTTGAAAATACTTGCATTTGATGTAATTTTAGGAATTGACTGGTTAACCACTTATCATGCCAAAAATTGATTATTTTCGTAGGGTTGTTAGTTTTCATATTCCTAACCAACCTGTTGTGCGAATTCAAACAACCAAACCCCTAAAATCAATCAATATCATTTCAAGTTATAAAGCTATTCGTTTATTGAAAAACGGATGTCAAGCTTTCTTAGCCCATGTCACTGACCTAAACCAGAATACGTCAGGTTTGAATGATATTTCTGTTGTTAATGAGTTTCCTGATGTATTTCCCGAAGAACTTTGCGGTCTACCCCCATAACGTGAAGTTGAATTCTTTATTGACCTTGAGCCCGGTACAAAACCCATTTCTAAAATCCCATATCAAATGGCTCCTATTGAACTTCAGGAGTTAAAGGTCCAACTACAGGAGTTGTTAGACATTGGTTTCATTCATCCTAGTACATCTCCTTGAGGTGCTCCTATTTTATTTGTAAAGAAGAAAGACGGGAGTATGCGACTTTGTATTGACTATCGGGAGTTGAACCATGTCACCATCAAGAATAGGTATCCGCTACCTCGTATTGATGAACTGTTCGACCAGTTGCAAGGTGCACAATTCTTTTCAAAGATCGATCTTCGTTCTGGATATCATCAGCTGAAGATTAAAACTGAGGATATTTCGAAGACTGCTTTCAGAACTCGGTACGGGCATTATGAATTCCTAGTCATGTCTTTTGAATTGACCAATGCTCCTGCTGATTTCATGGATATGATGAATTGAGTATTCAAGGAATATTTGGATCAGTTCGTGGTTGTCTTTATTGATGACATCCTCATCTATTCCAAAAGCCGTGAAGATCATGAGAACCACCTGAAGCTGGTACTTCAAAGGCTTCGTGAAAATAAGTTATATGCCAAACTGAAGAAATGCGAGTTCTGACTTGAGGAGGTAGCATTCCTTGGGCACGTGGTATCAAAACGTGGAGTATCTGTTGACCCGACGAAGATTGAAGCAATACAAAGTTGGGAGCAACCGAAGTCGGTGACCGAAGTACGTAGCTTTTTGGGTTTAGCTGGTTATTATCGGAGATTCGTGGAAGGATTTTCTCGAATCGCTACTCCATTAACTCAGCTGACTCGGAAAGATACAAAATTCGTATGGAACGAGGAACGCGAGAAGAGCTTCCAAGAGCTCAAGAGGAGACTCATTTCAGCACCTGTTCTGACAATACCATCTGGTTCGGATGGATTTGTCATCTACAGCGATGCTTCGGGCAAAGGGTTAGGATGTGTTCTCATACAACATGGGAAAGTCATAGCCTATGCCTCACGACAACTCAAAGAGTATGAGAGGAATTATCCTACTCAAGATCTAGAGTTGGCAGCAGTCGTTTTCGCGTTGAAGATCTGGAGACACTACCTGTATGGAGAGAAAGTGGAGATTTATACGGATCATAAGAGCCTTAAATATTTCTTCACTCAAAAGGAACTCAACATACGACAACGACGTTGGCTTGAGCTGTTGAAAGATTATGACCATACCATCCAGTACCATCCTGGAAAAGCAAACGTGGTAGCTGACGCGTTGAGTAGAAGATCATATGCGGGAACGAGTGCGATGATGTCAAGTATACGTGTAGAACCAGCTTTAATTGATAAAGTTAAAGTTGCTCAAGCTACAAACCCATAGCTGATAATGATGAAGAAAAAAGTGTAAGAAGGTGCTATTCTAGAAGCAAGAATCGATGAAGAAGGAATACTTCGAGTCAACTCCAGACTTTGTGTTCCTAACGATCCTGATTTGAAGTATAGAATCATGATGGAGGCACACAACAGACAGTTTGCAATCCATTATGGGAGTACCAAAATGTATCGTGATCTTCGACATACATTTTGGTGGAGCAATATGAAGAGAGAGATCGCGGAGTTTATCTCGAGGTGTTTAACGTGTCAACATGTCAAGGCGTAGCATCAAGTGCCAAAGGGTCCATCGCAACCACTTGAGATTCCAAAATGGAAGTGGGAACACATTACCATGGATTTCGTTACTGGGTCTTCCCAAGGTTTCTCAAGGCATAGATGCGATTTGGGTTATTATCGATAGATTAACCAAGTCTGCTCATTTCTTGCCTATACAAGAGACTTATTCACTGGAACATCTTGCTCGTATGTACATAAATGAGATTGTGAGAATGCATGGCATGCCAGTATCCATAGTTTCGGATCGTGACCCCAGATTTACTTCACGATTTTGGATCAGTTTGCAGAAAGCTATGGGCACAGATTTACGATTCAGTTCAGCTTATCATCCTCAAACGGACGGACAGTCGGAGAGGACTATTCAAACTCTTGAAGATCTATTAAGACTCTGTGTTCTAGACTTCGAAGGAAGTTGGGATAAGTACCTACAATTGGTGGAATTCTCTTACAACAACAGTTATCAAGCAAGTATAGGCATGGCTCCATTCGAGGCATTGTATAGACAAAAATGTCGTTCTCCAGTATGCTGGAATGAGGTGGGTGAAGCAACATTGTTAGGACCAGAGTTAATACGTATGACTACAAAAAAGATCCAAATGATCCGGCAACGTATACAAATGGCGCAGGATCGACAAAAGAGTTATGCAGATCTTCATCGAAAGGACGTGTAATTTAATGTTGGGGACCATGTGTTATTACGTGTTGCTCCATGGAAGGGAGTTACAAGATTCAGGAAGAGAGGAAAGCTCAATCCACGATTTATTGGTCCATTTGAGATTCTTAACAGAATAGGAAATGTGGCCTATAGACTCACTTTACCTCCAAGTATGTCTCGTGTTCATAACGTGTTTCACATATTCGTGCTACGTAAATATGTGAAAGACCCAAATCACATTATTGAATTAGAACCAGACGAGATAGCCAAAGATTTAACGTACGAGGAGGTACCTGTCAAGATCTTGGATAGGAAAGAGCATGTCCTACGCACAAAGGTTATACCACAAGTCAAAGTTTTGTGGAGGAACCATGCTATTGAGGAAATGACCTGGGAGTTGGAATTGGAAATGAAAGCGAGGTATCCTCACCTTTTTGAAACACCAGGTACTGCACGTCAATTTCGAGGACGAAATTTCATTAGGAGGGGAGGTTGTAAGACCCCAACTTTTATGAATAAAATTGAATTTCCTCTATATATTATTTTGAAATAGTAAGGGGTTGATTTGATGAATGTGATAACTTATGGGGTGAAATGTGTAAGTTTTACAAAATAAGCAAGTGGCCATAAAATATTCATTGTGTCGGGGAATATTCGTTTGGTCGGGGAATATTCTTTTTGTCGGAGAATATTCGTACGCCGGCACAATCATCTGTGGGCCCCATAACAGAAAATTGTCGGATGAAGAAAACGACAAGAATAAGTTTTTCTAAAAATAACGGCGTAGTTGTTACCGTTAAAACTATTGAAATACCCGGTGGTTAAAGTACAGTAATACGCGATGTTGCACAGTAGCACATGGTATTGCACAGTAATTCTAATTATTGATTCTTACGTATGAAGTCACTACTCAATAATTGTTACAGTAATTATTGTTCAATATTTTATATTATTGATTCAATAATTGCTACATTGATAATTGCATAATATTTTATTGATTCAATAATTGTCATTGCACAGTATTTCAAATTATCAAATCAATAATTCATATTATTTGAATAATATTATTAGATAACATTATTGGCAATGTTTAAGGAAGTTCTGTCAAAGAAAGGGGTTAAGTTAATCTAATTGCGCGCTAGTAAGGAGAAATCCTTATCGGAAAGCCCCCTCTTTCCTAGGAACGATCTGGTTGTCAATTTTATAGTTCTGTAATATTATTTGTGAATAAGTAATTATTGATTTATATGATAAAGAAATATTTATTTTTGTGGATATAAAAGAAAGAATTAGTGCTGAGATATTTTTATTAGTATTTGTTTTAAATTTGGCTTATTATTTGGACCCTCCACTTACCCATTTTTTAAAACTGTCGGTAGAAGTTATCTCAGGTTTTTATATATATATATATATATATATATATATATATATATATATATATATATATATATATATATAAATGATTTTGGAAATGAGGGGGGGGGGGGGGTGGGGGGGAAAGGAAACGTGAAGGGGAGGGAGTATTATATATATATATATATGTTATATTTTATTTAAAGTTTTGTTTTATTAGAATATTTTATTGCACAATAATGAATAGTAAAAATTAGAAAATCAGTTTTCCTCCGCCGAATTCATCCGTGAGTTTTCTAAACTGTGCATCCGTGATTTTTTCTAAATAGTATCCTTCCATTCTCTTATAAATAGGATGCTTAAGTTTAGAAATAAAAATCATACCAGAATCAGAGAATTCTTCTTCTATAATATTGAGCGTATTTCTTTTGAGTTTAAGGAAACTTTGAGTGTTGCAAATAGTGCAAGTTTTCTTCAAGAATATTCCCGCCTATACCAGTCAAAAATACTCTCCTTTTAAGGTAAGGGATGTTATTTTTTTTTCGTAAATGATGTTATTCTTTTTAATATCATTATACCAAAATATTGGCATCGATTTTATTATGAAATTCTTACCTTTTTCGTCGGGGTTACTATTCACGTATACGACACTATTCACGTATACAACACTATTCATGAAAAAATTAAATTTTTTTTATTTGTCCAAGTTGGCTATTATGGGTTTTATCTTTGATTGGATCCAAGTTTTGAGCTTTATTCTTGAATTTTGCTCCACAAAGTATTATTATGGAGTATTTTTGAACTTGGATAAACTAAAATACGAATCCTTAATCTCTGTCCTTTATCTCGCTAGATTCGTTCTTTAAAATGTTTTTCATCATCCTCAGTCCTAAATGGTGATATAACTAAATATCTTTGGACTGTAGTGCAAAGATGAATGATTATTTGATGAGTATCTTTGGCCTGTAGTGCAAAAATGATTGATTACCTAATGAATATCTTTGGCCCGTAGTGCAAAGATGGATAGGTGTTGAGATGAACATGACCAACTGGTGATACAAATGAATATCTTTGGCCCGTAGTGCAAAGATGAATATTTGATTCGAGATATATATTGATTGATGTTACAGGGATAAAATATTGATGATGGACTATTAAATCACAGAAGATAGTAGACTTCATTCACTACTTAACTCTTCTAATGAATTGTTATTTTCGTTGCGAATATTGATCTAAAACTTGTTGTTAATAATATTTTATCTGATTTATTAAATACTAACGATAACTTGTTTTTCATTATCTTAGTCATAATATTCTTTACTGGGTTAGTTGAGCTCACCCTTTTCATCTATTGTCCTCTTCAGGCAGGAACTAGTCGGGGAATAGTGTAAGGGTCAGACTAGAGCAGTAGTAGTCCTCACTATTTTTGTAAAATAGTGTGATAATAATTATTAAGGACTGAATTTGAATGTTTATATTTCGTATTATATACGATTTGTATTGAAACTCATAGTTGTATGGTTGTATTTCTCACGACCTTTTGTTGTAAAAGATTTGTATTTGAAATTCTGTACCATGTATTTGGCGACTCAGAATGGGTTGGTATTGAACCTATTTTGGGGGCATCACAATCCCACAAATCTACACTTATCAGATTTAGTCTGTAGCTTATCATTCTCAAACTTTTTGACATAAGCTGGACAACCCCAAGTCTTAACATATTTAAGATTTAGTTTTCTCCTTGTCCATATTTCATATGGGGCCTTTGGGATGGATTTGTTAGGTACCTTGTTAAGTAGGTTTGAAGCCGTCTCTAGGGCATAGTCCCGGAAGGAAATTGGAAGATTGGTAAAACTCATCATGCAGCGAACCATGTCCAACAATGTTCGATTTCTCCTTTTAGATACACCATTCAACGGTGGTGTTCCTTGTGAAGTCCATTATGAGATTACGCCATTTTCTTTGAGACAATTGACAAATTTGTTGTCTCCGATTAGGTATGACAAAATACGCGCAAGTATACGCGGTCAACAAGTAATAAAGAGTAAGTACATATATCGTTCCCACGGAGAATTAAATACTAAAAGTTCGCCAAACCACTAGCCCGTAATCATTTCAGTCTTATCTAAACGAGCGATACAGTATTTTGAAATTAAAACTAATTAAGTAAATTAAAACTAATTAACCCTAGAGTAAAATCAGATAATGAAGACATGAGATTCCAATTTCCCTAATGATTCATCTAATTTAACATACTTCCAGTTAAGTCAAATTAATTGTCAAAGCTTGTTAGCCGAGAACACGAAAGTGAGATAAGACCATTTTTCAATGCACCTAATCCATATCACATGCAATCCACAGATGATAGAACGCATGCGAACACCCACCTTAAACCCCTATATGTCTATGTGATTTACAAATAATTAGGGTTTAAGTCCAAGTTCTCAATTGACTACGAGCGGCGCTTCGGTATATGTCTATCCTAAGCACAAATCATACATTCAACGCCATGTAAACATACAATCGCCCGCTACTACGATTAGATCTAAACCCACATTTCATCTTTCAAGTCCATATAAGTTATCACAGTAATTGGTCGCGAATCAATTAAGTAATGAAAGAACGAATCGTAATAGACAATCGCATAACAATCAATAATAACAACGTGGAAGCATATCAATATAAACTACTCAAAAGGTTCCATTGAAACCTAAAAATAAGTTTAAGTCATGAATGACTCAAATATATCATCCACAAAATGAATAAACATCATCCAAATATACAAAGAGATAGCAAGGAGAATATATAGATAGAGAATGCAAATCTGAGTTCTTTCTCCAAGCTTGGATCTTTGATGCTATCCAAATGCTTCAATCTTCTTCTCTAATTAAACCCTAAAAACTAATTAATTAAACCTAATCTAGAATTAATCTACTCCTAACCTAATCTAGACAAATGTAAAGAAAAGAGAAGAGAGAGCAAGAACTAGGGTTCCCTTAAGGGGAGGAGTTAGTATGTTTATATCAAAATGGGCAAAAGCCCTAATATAAGCCTCTCCCGTCTGCTGAAATAAAAAGTCAAATCTGGTTAAGAATCGAGCTGGCGCGGCCGCGCGGGCTTTGGCCTTGTTTCTGGCGCGGCCGCGCGGATCCCCAGTTTTTGTTCTCTGCTCTGCTAATTGGAGCGGGCGCGCGGCTGTGCTTTGTTAACCCGGAGCGGCCGCGCAGGCCCTGAAATTTTGCTGGTGCATTGGTTCTTCTGCTGCTGCTGCACTTGGCTGCCATCTTCTAAATGCTTAGCTTCCTGTTCCTTTTTGGCATTCTTTCGTCAATTCAAGCCCCTTTTTGCACCAAAGGAGTTCCTAAACATGAAAATTACAAAACAAGACAAAAACATATGAAAAGCACAAAACTCATAATATTAGATAATATCTGAATAAGTGGTTATAAAAATCACTTATCAAAACTCATTACTTAAGCATTCACCACCTTAATCCGATCGAAGAATCTTAATACTCTTGCCAGTTTACTTCTCTACTTCCTTTTGAACTTTTAAAACTTTTAAAACGATTCAGATTTGTTTTTCATTAAATACACATATCCAAATCTTAAATGATTACCAATGAAAGTAATAAAATAAGAATACCCTCCTCGTGCATTCATTGTCATAGGTCCACATACGTTTGTGTGAACCAACGCTAGTAACTCTGTAACTCTTTCTCTTTTTCTACTAAAAGGAGGTTTAGTCATCTTACCAATGAGACAAGATTCATAAGTTGGATATGATTCATAATCAGATAGCTCTAATAGCCCATCTTTATGCAACTTGGATGATCTTATTTCATTAATATGACTGAGTCTACAATGCCATATAAAGGTGTAATTAACATCATATTTTTTCTTTTCTTGGTTTGTTCAATTTGAAGTATATTTTCATGCAAGTTAAGTATGTAAAGTCCATTCAATAAATTACGAACACCATATAAAACATTTTCATTATAAATAGAACAACTATTTTTCTTTATTATAATATCAAAACCATCTATATCCGATACAGAAATTAAAATATTATTTCTAATAAGTGTTGGAACATAATAACAATTATTTAAATTAATGGACTTGCCCGAAGGCAATCCAAAACAATAAGTCTTTACAGTTAATGCAGCAACCTTTGCTCCATTTCCTACTCGTAGAACGACCTCATTCTTGTTCAACTTTCTACTTCTAACTAGTCCTTTCATAGTATTACATATGTGAGAACACAACCGGTATTCAATACCCAAGTAGAATTTTGACTTTCAGAAAAATTAATTCCAATCATAAACAAACATTGATTGGAAATCAAAGCATCTCCAAGCTTCTTCTACTTTTGTTCCAGGAAGGAACTTATCATAGTTCCTCTTCCAGTGACCCAGCCTATAGCAATGGAAGCATATTCTTTTGCTATTTGGACCAGCTTTCTTATTATCCTTGACTTTCTCCTTGCCCTTAACTTCCTTGTTTTTCTTCTTTTCAGAAGATACCTTGGGCCTCTTCCTTTTCTTGGAAGAATCATCCACCAATAAGACTTGGTCCCTCTTGGATGTGAAGTGACCTTCAATAGTTTTCAACATATTAAATAATTCAGGCAAGCTGACATCCAACTTATTTATGTAAAAATTCACAACAAATTATGAGAAGGTGTCTGGGTGTGACTACAATATCAAATCTTAACTTAACTCCCCATCTATAACGAACCCTAGTTTTCCAAGTTGTTCAATCAAATTGATCACTTTTAGGACACGAGTCCTCAATAGTAGTGCCCTCAGTCATACGAGATCGAAAGAGCTCTTTAGATATCTGATATCTTGCAGTCCTACTTTGCTCACAATACAACTCTTTGAGGTACAGCAATATAGTAGAAGCATCCATAGTTTCATATTGACGCTGAAGCTTGTTACTCATGGATGCGAGCATGATGCATTGAGCCACAGTTGCATCATCTTGGCACTTTCTAAAAGTAGCAATCTCTTCCTCAAAGGTTGTGTCTGCAATATTTACAGGGATGGACAAATTTAGGACATAAGAAATCTTTTCAGCAGTGAGAACAATTCTTAAATTCTTTAACCATTCCGTGTAATTCGGTCTAATCAGTATGTTAGCATCAAGTATGCTACGCAGTGATAATGAGTGTGATATTTTTCAAATTCTGCATGTGAAAAGAAAACATTTCAGCATACATTCATTTTATTAATTACCAAAATAAATTAGGTCTTGTTTTAAATTGGTATCTTCCATTATTTTCATCAAACTATATTACCCTCATAATATTTAGTTAAAAAATCTAATTAAAGATTTGTTAGTGAGAATAAAGATCTCATTTCAAATGTATATAGCCTTGTGTGACACAACAAACTATATATAAATAAATAAGTAGACAACTATTGTCAATTACATCACCATGTAACTCATTTTATTTTGCCTCTTAGATTATTTTGGTCAAGTGTGACACATCCGAATCAAAATTATTCAAGTAAAGTCCAACCTAGCACTTTCATATATATGAAGAGAAAAACACCATCCTTGTGTGACATAACAAAAAAACATTGTTCAATTCCTTAATAAGCATCAAATGTGATAAAACAACATCTTAATAAATTAAAATAAGTCTTGTGTGACACAACAAACTTATAATAATTAACTGATACTCTGTTGTTTTTATCATGCTAGAAGGTGACGTTCGATATTCCAAATATCCTTTAACGTTTATGACATAATATAAATTTTTTGAGGGGTTTATTATTAATTGTCTCATCTTATTTAGCGTGCATGCATATATATATATATATATATATATATATATATATATAATACGTGTTATATTAATTAACATGCGAAACATGTTGTATAACATATAAAATATATAGTAAGCATGAACATATAGAATACTATATTCTACCCAGATTGATTATGAATTTTTATTCTAGTTTGGTTCACTAGAGCTACGAAGTGAAACAAAAGGTCAAACCTTGGGTGGAAGAATTAAATTTAAATACAACTATTACATTTAAACCCGGGCTCCATTAGAAACGGGTCTTCAAGCGCTCCTTGTTCCTTGGTCTCCAATTTTCAAAGTAATTCTAACTAATCCTATTACGTAAACTATTTACATTAAATAGAAACATTGATCAGTAGTCAAGGGGAAGTACATAGGAGGGAGATAAAAATTACATCAAGAAAAAATAGAGAAGGCGAGGTATGCAAACCCCATTTATAAAACCCATACATTCAAGCATCAAACTAAAAAAATTCAATCGCATTGGTCAATAGTCCATAATCAATCCCATTTATTATCATACATATCATCATATGCATCAATAAATAACATTCATCTCATGAATAATATATCCATTCCATATATATATCGATATCATTTAATGGATACAAGTTTGCTAATATCTAGTTTTGAAACAAAATAAACTCTTTTATTTTATTCAAAAACCAAATCAAAATTAAACTCTTTTAATTTTTAGCAATCTGGAATCCTATTCCAAATAAAATAAACCTCTTAATTTTAATTTTTTATCAATTAAATAAACCATTTACTTTAATTGAAGAAAACAAAAAATTCAAAATCTGCAGAGTGGCGCGGCCGCGCCCAGAATGAACTGGGATACAACGCGGTCGCGCTACTCTACGATTTCAGATTCTGCAGTTGGGTGTGGATGCGCTGAAAGTCCAGAATCAATTTATGGGTTAGGGCGCGATCGCGTTGCAGAATGAACTGGAGGTGGCGCGGTCGCGCCGCGTATCAGAACCAGATAATTTTTACAGTGCCCAGAAAATCTGATCCAATCGCATACCATACATACATGGAATCAACTAAATAGATAATTAGCACAAAGTTAGGCTCTGATACTACTGTTAGGGTTGTATATAGCGCGATCATGCAATCAAATCACATAAAAGTAGAGGAAGCGTGATAAAATGACAATTTAAAATTTTCATACAAACCATCACCATGATCATACTTTGTGCTTAATTATTAATCATAAGAAAGGGATGGATATCAGATTCATACCCTTGTAGAAACTTGTTTCCTCATGCACGAGTTCAACTCCAAGTCCTTCGTGCTCTCCTTGAATTCATCGGGTTTGATTCCATCCTTGGATCAATGTTAGCCACCCAAGCGTTTGGACTCTAGAGGTGATCCACCAAGGAAGAAAAAGTATTTAAAAAGACGAGTGTTTGGCAAAACCCTAGATTCTATTCTATATAATTCTACGTGTTAGTTCCCAAAGGCACGTTAGTTATCTAGAAAGGGGGTTGAATAGATATTTTAAAAATTCTTATTTTAAAATACTTTGTCAGTATTGAATATACTGACAGCAGCGGAATATGTGTTTTGTTCCCCCTTAAGATATTACAGTTATGGTTTGATAAGAAGTTATAATAGATATAGCAGTTAATGTGAGACAATGAGACACAAAGGTTTTAAGTGGTTCAGAGCACACAAGGCTCCTAGTCCATTCTTCTACTCCATGAGTAGAAAATCCACTAAGGATGTCTCTTACAACTGAATCACTTAGATTCCTTCAAAGGCAACAACATTGGAACTTTTTTTAGTTCACTTAGAACTCTTCAAGACCAGCAGCCTTGGTACTCTTCTCTTAGTTCACTTAGAACTCTTCAAGGCCAGCAGCCTTGGTACTCTTCTCAGTTCACTTAGAACTCTTTAAGTCCTTCTGACTTGGAACACCTTGGATTGAGAGTTGTATTCTGGTGTGTGCTACTTAGTTGCAATCAAGCATCAGTTCTGAAGAGCTGAGTAGCAAAGCAAGCTTTCCTCTTTCAGGATTGTAGAGTTGATCGTTGAGTGTTCTTGAGCTTTTCTCAATGTATTCTTTCTTTTCTTGTCTTAATTGCTTATTCTGAATCCTTGTCTGATTTCCTTATAAAAGAGTCATTCAAAATATTTCCGTTTGAATGCTCCCGTTGCAGTATTAAATGCTTCAGACTTTTCTGTGCAGTTGATATTGACATCCTGCTTTCCTACTGCACTGCTGACTGGCCCACTGACACAGTAGATTGCATTCTCACCTAACTCCTGAAAAGATGTTTTCAGTAGGCGGTTTAGTCCTTTACTTAGCTTCTTCAATACGCTTCTTCAATTTGAACTAAGGATATATATGGAATCATTGGGACCATCAATTTGTCAACGACTATAAGCTTTTCTTCATTTGTTGCTCTTCCTCCCTTCATCAGAACTACGAACTTTGATGCTGACTGGAGGAACACTACGATTATGGTCATTATACTATAATCGTTGTGTGTTGGCTTGCACAGGCTTGACTCAGACTTAATCGTAGAGAACACTACAATTCCTCTTAAGCTCTTTAGAAAACTACGATACCTGCTTGCTTGGTCTTGCAGACTCCACGATTTCGAGAGCACACTGCGATTCTTGACTTAGCTCGGCAGGCGCTCGGATCATCTTATGATTATCAGTGTGGCTTTCAAGGCAGACTACGATTCTTCGATGCTTTCACTTAAGCTCCACGAATCTTGCCTTGGCCTCTGCAGAATTGGTTTTTCTTGGCAGACTACGATTCTGGACATCTTCATTAAAACTCCATGATTCTACCTTGGCTTTTGTATGCTGCCTTTGACAGACTACGATTCTGTCAAGGCTTTAACTTTTACATCTCAAATAGATCAACCTAACAGTTTTGATCTTTTCTTCTATACATTTATTTACATAAATAATGAACATTAAAACTTAGATCAACCTAACAATTTTGATCTATTATCTAAGTCCTTGTACATATGATTATTGAAGGACTTTACACTTAAGTATTTATATTTACTTTCAACATCAAATTTGAATATGCAATTCCCAACAATCTCCCCCTATTTGATGTTGACATAATCAAGGAGATTTGTATCATTGCATCATTTTCTAAATGCAAAGAGCTAGAAAGTAAATATGACTTATTGTTTCAGTGAGCAACTGAAATTTTTAGAGAATAACATGAATTTATTAATGTTTAAAATATATTACAATCTAGCATAGAAACATCAATATACAGTTAAGCTTAAACTTATCTCTATCTTCTTTGCCTCTTATTCCTTGGAGGGTTGGCATGCTCTTCAGCTCTTCTTCTCCTTGAGGCTTCATCTCTCCATGCAATGTCCTCTAGCTCTTCTCGGGTCAGAGGTTCTTGATGATCATGTCTGGTCATAAAGGCATGATCTCCAACTGGCATGTTAAGACCAATGGAGGATATACCTTGTGAGCCAGAAGCTTGACCTTGACTTCTTTGAATAGGTTTAGCCATGAAAGGGCGCAGCATCTGCTGATCAGATCGTGGAGGCTGATAACTTGGACTTCTAGAGTTTCCACCTGACTATTGACCAATTTGAGTTTGCCTTTGCCTTCCTTGCTGAGGAGGTGGTTGAATGTGTGTTTGTCTTTGCCTTTGCCTTCCACCTCTACCTCTGCTACCTCTGCCTCTGCCACTATCTCCTTGCTCATTATTCTCCCCCTTTATGTCAGCATCAAGGGTTTGAATATCGTCAGATAGGCGCTTGACACCTTCCACCAGCTCATGCATCTGAGAGCGGTTGAGTGCAATGTCACTACGATTTTCCTCGAGTATAGCCTCAGTTTGTCTTCTCTGTTGCTGAAGCCGCTCCATTGCATTATTATTTTGATTAATTTGAGCTACACTGCAGGCTTGAAATTGTTGCAGTGAGATACGCAGTTCTGAAATCTGTTTGGTCATCAGCTCATTCTGAGATTGCTGATTCTTTTGCATTATCTCCATAGCCTCCTTATGCTTCTTTGTGGCAGCAAAGTGAATAGCATCCCTTTTACTGAGGCTGTCAGCCATTTCCCGGATAATCTCCTTTAACTTCTTGGACAACTCAGTTGCCAAATTTTCTAGTAGAGGCTTGACTGATTTAATTATATGATCGAATCTCATGTGAAGCGCTAGGGAGTGTGCTTCAAGAATCTCCCTAGATTCTGAACCTATCTGGTTTAAAGCTTCAGTCAGCTCCTCCTTTGTTGGAATTAGAGACAGTTGATCGAGAATTCATTGTGTCTCAGGAGGAGGAGGGGTCGTAGTGTGGTCATCTCTCCTTGACATATTTGCTAGAGCAAGTGTCATGTCAAAATATTCATTGTTGAAGGATGAGAGAATGTCTGCTTGGGTTAGAGGGGAATGTGTTTATGTTTGCTGTATAGGCATAGTGTTTCGCTCAGGTGTCTGTGTTTCTATTTCGTTGAGATGTTCTGGAGACTCTACGATTTCCGCATCAGATTGATCAATATGCACGAATCGTAGTGTGTCGTCCAAAATTGGTGTCTCAATGGTTGAGCTTGCAATCATTTCTTTGACTACTCTTGTAATATGCTCAATCACCATTAGATTATTAACAGTTGGCTCTACGAGAACAAGTTGGTTGTTTGGTTCATCAGCCACAGAGTTTTGGGACTCTGTAATTGAAAACTGATTGAGTGGATGCAGAACCACTTCCAACCGTTTGGGCAATTCGTAGAATTGGTTGAAATGAGATGATGGAGAGTGGTTGTTAATAAAAGAAAGGGGGGGTGATACATACCTTTGGTTCAGCTTCAGAAGTTGACTTATTTGTGATCAGCTTCTGAGCAAACCTCCTTTCTCTTGGGAATCCATAGGCAAGCACTGAAATTGCTGGATATGCCTTGAATGTCCAGAATATGTGATCCCAGGAGTTGAGAATCATGGCTCTATGATATGGCATCATGGGCAAGTAGTTGAACAGTTGATTGTAGTTAGCTGTCCTTTCTCCATCTTGTCCCACATATAGGATCTCAAGTTCATCCTCTTTTTCTTCATCATTATCTTCATCATGAACTTCCACCACCACATCATTCATCACATCATCATCAGCAATATTCACCATTTCTTCAGTAGCAGACTCTACGAATTCTTCATGAACTGGGGGGACTTCAAGATTTTCCTTTGGTAGCTCCCCCTCAGCTTCTGCATTTTCTGGCTCTAGTGCTTCTAATAGCTCCCCCTCAGCTGTAGCACTTTCTTGAACAGGAGCTCCCAGAGTTTCTTCTTCAGCATTAGCTGAGTTTACTTCAAGTGCTTCTGGTACTCTTTCAGTAGCAGCACTTGTTTCTTGCATCTCCTCTTCCTGCACTTTAGCAGTATCAGTAATAATTTCATCAAGGCTTATCACAATAGTTTCTGGCACAATCTTTTCAGAGTTGGCCATTTCTTCTTCCTCAGCTTCATCAGTGTGAGTACCAGCTTCAGGCATCTCCATATCAGCTTGATTTATAGCTTGATCAGGTACAGCAGTGTTGTCTGCATCTCAGATGTAAGCTATCACATCTTCAATGATTCTGGTCTCTTCAGGGGTTGGACCAGATGCTTGAGGCTCAGTGGTTTGTTCAGCCTTTTCAGCAGCCATTCTTCTGTCATCGTCTTTTAATATTTCTTCATTGGTATGAACATACTTCTTAACTAACTTCTTCACCTTCTTCTTTGGTTTGGGCACAGCTTGTGTACCTTTTTCAGCTTCAGCCCTTAGAGTTTGTTCAGGCTGAGAGGTTGTTTTAGCTTCTCCTTCTACAGTGGCAGCCAGTCTGGACTCCACAATCGTAGTGAGTGAAGACTTTCTTATTCTATGGCTGCGTTTCTTCTTCTGCTGAGGCTCAGAGCTCCCTTTAGCCCTGTCCTCACTTGTCTCGCTCTTGTTCTTCTTCTCTTTCAGAACTTCTTCTGGTGATTTTGGAGTGATGACTCTATCAGTGATAAGGCTTCTGAACTCCATATCAACACCAGGACCCATTTGGGGTGCATTAGTGGTTGAGCCTTGGGGCTCCTCAGCTGCTTGAACACTTTCATTCATTTTCTTCTTTCCTTTGTTCTTTCTAATCAGAGCCACCAGTTCTTCTTTGTTGATTTCTTCATCTTCCTCAGCTTCCTTCATGGCAGATGAGGTTGCAGACATTGTCTTCACATTCTCTGCAAGATTCCTCTTCCAATTCTAGAATAGTTGCTGGGTCATCTTTCTATTAGGAATAATAGAAACACCTTCTTTGTCTTCAATTTTATCCCCCATAGTAGTTTCCACGATGATGCTGATGAATCTTCCATAGGGCATCTTCGCAGTGCTCTTGGTTTTCTGGGGACTTTCCATCCATTTCCCAAACCACTCCATCAGTAAAGCTTTATAATTGAGTTGAACACTGTACCTGATAGCTGTCATGAGCTTCAGTTCCTTCTCATTGACAGAATCGTGGCCAGAGCTCTTACAGCATATGTATTTCCCAATAATGTCAGCAAGGAACTCATATTCTTGGGGAAACTCTTTCTTCTTGTAGCCACTTTTTCCTTCAGTCTTGTGGTGACGCATCTTCTGCAGACCTTCATGGAAATCAAGTCTCTTAATTGATGGAAGACCTTTATTTTTGAAACCTAGGGACTAGGTTTATGCCTTCGACATTTATTTGCATCCGCATTCCCTTGACCTTGGTGAGGATGAAGTCTCCGTCAATGACTCCATTACAGTAGAACTCCTTTACCAGCTTCGGATATATCAGTGTGCTGGTACTCAGAGCTTCTTCAAGTCCTGCTTTCTTCAGCAGTGAGAGAATCTTGTGAAATTCTGGGCCAGCATCCTTAAACTCTTCGAAGCATAGCTGGTAACCAGAGACTAAAATTTGAAATAGCCATTTGATTCTGGTTTAGTATCCTAAAACGAGCAAATTTGCTTAGCTTTTTGAAACTTAGGGTTTCGTTTGAGAGAGAGAGATATATAAGCTTTTAAGATTCAAAGGTAAACTGACAAATGACAGTTTAAAATGAATTTATAAGATTCCCTCCATATGTTCTGCATCGTGGGACACATGTTGAATTCTGCAGGACTCCACGGTTTTAATCATATGGAAACACTGTTTTGTACTTAGCTCCCCCCGAGATAGTGTGTCCTTGAGAGAAGACTACGAATGCCGAGAACCACTCCATGATTGTGGAGTTCTTTAGCTAGATTTGCTCCATAAACGATGACTCTACGATATTTGAAGAAATCTGAGATAGCATTCCTTCTTAGTTAAGGTAGCTCAGGAAGGGCCAACCTCTTAGACGTATGCTACGGGTCAGGTTTGTCCTTGAGGCGCTTATCAGAAGGGTTACTTGGTCTTTGTAGTGCTGTCATCATAGTGAGCTTTCCTCCCTTGTCTAGATCGCTCCATGATCGTAGTCTTTCTTAATCATCTCTACGATTTTGACTTAGCCTTTATATCTGCATGATTAGCACCAATCTAGAGCATAAAATTTCATGGTTGCAGATTTAACATACCTAACTCACTTAACAGCTTATTAAATCTGGATTCATCTAAAGGTTTTGTAAACACATCAACAAGTTGATTTTTAGTAGGGATGTATTGCAAAGATATTATTCCATTTTGAACATGATACCTAATAAAATGATATCTTATTTCTATGTGCTTGGTCCTAGAATGCATGACATGATTATTTGTTATTTTTATGGCACTTGTGTTGTCACAGTGTATTGGTATAGATTTGAAATCAAACTCATAATCTGCTAGCTGGTTCTTCATCTATAGGATTTGAGCACAGCAGCTGCCTGCAGCAATATATTCAGCTTCTGCTGTTGAAGTTGATATTGAGTTTTGCTTCTTGCTGAACCAGGACACTAGTCTATTTCCTAGCAGTTGACAAGTGCCACTGGTACTCTTTTTATCTATTTTGCATCCTACAAAGTTAGTATCTGAATATCCTGTCAGTTCAAATAAGGACTCCTTGTGATACCATAGACCCAAGTAGGGTGTACCTTTAAGATACCTGAAAATCCTCTATATTGAGTGATGCCAATACTTTTACCTTTCTCATCTTTGTCAAGCTTAGTTGCTAGAGCAATTGGTGTTTTCATGAGAGAGGCTGATTCTATGCCATACTTTTTAAGTAAGTCTTTGATGTACTTGGCTTGGCTTATGAAGATACCTTCATCAGTTTGCTTCACTTGCAATCTAAGGAAGAAATTCAGTTCACCCATCATGCTCATTTCGAACTTACTCTGCATAAGCTTGGAAAATCTCTTGCACAGATTTTCATCAGTAGAACCAAAGATAATATCATCCACATATATTTGCACTAATAAAACTTTATCTTTGTGTTTCCTAAGAAATAGTGTAGTGTCTACTCTTCCTCTAGTGAATCCTTATTCAATAAGAAAGTTAGTTAGTGTCTCATACCATGCTCTAGGTGCTTGTTTAAGTTCATATTAGACTTTGTCTAATCTATAGACATAATTAGAGAGGGTTGAATTGACAAAACCTGAGGGTTTCACCATTTAGGAATGCACTCTTGACGTCCATCTGGAATACTTTGAACTTCATGTGGGCAGCAAATGCAAGGAATATTCTGATTGCTTCAAGTCTGGCAACTGGTGTAAAGGTCTCATCGTAGTCTGTGCCTTGTTCTTGAGAATAACCTTTGGCCACTAGTCTTGCTTTGTTCCTTGTGATCAACCTATCTTCATCCATCTTATTTCTGAAGACCCATTTGGTGCCAATGACTGGGTGATTGTTTGGTCTTTGAACCAATCTCCAGACTTAGTTTCTTTCAAATTGATTTAGTTCCTCTTGTATGGCTTCAAGCCAGCTTGCATCTAGCATTGCATCTTCAATCTTCTTGGGTTTTATTTGAGACAGAAAACTCAAATAGAAACATTCATTCTGTGTTGTAGATCTTGTTCTGATTCTGGCAGTTGGATCACCAATGATAAGGTCTTGAGTGTGATCTCTTGCCCATCTGTTCCCTGTTGGAACATCAGTTCTGGTGCCTTCTTATCTGAACTCTTCAAGATTGACTTCTAGTTCTTGTTGATCAAAATCATCGTCTGGTGCAGCTGTCTCTACGATTTCTTCTTCGGACACTACGATTCCTCCTTCAGGAACTATGGTCGTAGTGTTGGGCTTGACCACTTCATTTGTAGTGTCGGTATCGTCAATCGTAGTGTCTTGTGGTGAAGACTTGTCTGAGTCTGTTCCATCAAAGATGATGTGGATCAAGACTTCAACACTTAGTGTCTTCTTGTTGAACACTCTATAAGCTTTGCTGTCTGTGGCATATCCAAGGAAGATTCCTGCATCTGACTTGGGTTGGAACTTGTCAGATATTGCTTCCCATTGTTGAGAATTTAGTATGAACAGCCGACCACATGGAAGTAACTGACATTTGGCTTTCTTCCTTTCCACAGCTCGTAGGGAGTCTTTTTCAACGTAGAGTATAAAAGAGATCTGTTCTGTGTGTAGCACGCAGTGTTGATGGCTTCTGCCCAGAAGTATTCAGGCAAATGAGCTGCTGCTAGTAGATTTCTTCCAGCTTCTATAAGTGTTTTGTTCTTTCTTTCAGCTACTCCATTTTGCTGAGGAGTTCATGGTGCTGAGAAGTTGTGGCTGATGTCATTATCTGAACAGAACTGATCCATTTCTGAGAAGTCAAACTCTCTACCATGATCACTCCTTATTGCTTTGATTGTCTCTCCTTTTTCATTCATCACCCGCTTGAACATCTTTATCAGTTGGGAGCTTGTCTCATCTTTGGAGTTACGAAAGAACACCCATGTATATCTGTTGTAGTCATCCACTATGACAAGTGAGTATCTCATTCCCCTTAGGCTCATATTTGGAATTGGCCCGAAGAGATCCATATGAAGTAGTTGTAGGGGCCTGTCAATTGAGTTTACTGCTTTACCTTTGAACGAGCTCCTTGTTTGCTTTCCGAGTTGGCATGCATTACATGGTCTTTCTTTGATGAAGCTGAACTTGGGTAAACCTGCTACCAGATCTTTGGAGGCCAGCTTAGACATACTCTTAAAGTTGAGATTAGATAACCTTCTATGCCAAAGCCAACTTATTTCTTCAGATGCTTTAGCAAGAAAGCATACTGTCTCATCAGTACTGAGCTGAGCAAGGTTGACAGTGTATACATTTCCTTCTCTTGCTCCTGTCAGCTTGATAGAGGATGTCTCCAGATCTCTGATTTGACACTGATTATTGAGAAAGGTGACTTGATGCCCTTTATCGCAGAGTTGGCTGATGCTAAGAAGATTATGCTTTAGACCATCAACATAAGCCACTTTGCTGAAGGACACTGCACCATTCCCAGCTGATCCATAATCTCTTGTCTTGCCAGAGCTGTTATCTCCAAAGATAACCGTTGGACCCTCCTTCTCTGTGTAGTTTGACAGGAGGGCTTTGTTCCCGGTCATATGCCTTGAGCAACCACTATCCAGATACCATGTTGTAATCGTGGTGCTCATTTCCTGCAGACAGTTTCAGCTTTCATGTTGGTACCCAGACTTGCATGGGTCCTTCAATGTTAGTACCCTTGGGGACCCAAATCTGTTTGATTTTGGGCCTTCCATGCGCAGTGGTATGATAACATAATGCAGCTTTACGATCATTTCTACCACATGCAAAGTGTCTAACATAAGGCATGCTTATGTGTGTATGGATTCTTTCTCTATTTGGACTTGTGTGGGTATTGGTTGGCCTTACCCTTTTATTACATTTTCCTTTTCCATGCAGCCTGGGGTTCACAGTTTGTGCTGAGTAAGCATCAACACCACTATTCCTTCCAGGTTGATCTGTGGAGTCAGTTTTACTTGACTTTACAATTCGTCGAGGTTGGGCAGTGGTGACTGAGTTTCTCTTTTCTTTTCTGATTCCCAGATCAGCATGGGATCCTTCGTGTCTTGGGACATGATTTGGATCAGAAGAGCAGGGTTGCACTGGTTCTTTCTTCTGTGTGGATTTCATAAATACAATGTTTCTATTTGAATTAGAAGCACTGATACTGTTTATATCCTTAGTCTTTTCCACACTTGATTCTAGGGTAGACTGCCCATAACCTAAACCTGTCCTGTTAGAAGCACTCCTCTGACTTGAGATCAGCGAGTCCATGGATGAGGAAGACATATTCCACCTAGAGATAGTCTTTTCTAGATCCTCAATTTTAGAGGTTAGTTTTGACTCTCTTTGTGTGCTCAGTTCATTTGTCTGTCTTAAGATTTTATTCTCAGCTTCAAACTGAGAGGAGAGGCAGAACTGAGTAGAGCTGTTTCCAGTTCTTTCTGAACTTTCTCTTTCTCTCTTTGAAGGTCAGAATAATCTTTGGACATAATTCTGAACCTCCTCATATATTGATATAAATCAGATGTTATGTCATGAAGAGCAGTTCTTAAGTAATCCATATCTATATCAGGAGTGTTGAAGTCAAATACCTCATTTATATTTACCTCAGGATGGTCAGTGTATTTCTTGTTGTTTGCATCCTTGGCCATCAGACATAGATTTGCTTTTTGAGGCTCTTCATCATCTCCAAACTTAGCATTGGTGTCATTTTCTGAGTCACTCCACGAACTTCTAGCTACAAGACCTTTGTCTTTCTTCTGATGTTTCTTGTAGCCTCTGAACTCCTTCTTTGGATTTGTTCTTCTTTTGAGTTCTTCTTTGATGGGTTTGTTGTAGTTTGCAATGAAGTGGCCAGGCTTTCTGCAGTTGTAGCATAGCTCATTGATCTGTTCCTGACTGTTGATGTTTCTGAATCTCCTAGGTCTGCCGCTTCTTCCTTTGCACATGAAACTTCTGAGTTTTCTGGCCAGCATTGCAACTTCATCAGCATCAGCATCAGCATCATCATCATCATCAGATGAAGATTCATCTTCATCATAAGCATTGGAGATTTCTTCTACTGTCTTGAGAGCAACTCCTTTGTCCTTCTTTCTTCCTTCAGATAGAATCTCTGCTCGTTGAGTCAGTTCTAGCTCGTAGGTAAGAAGGTTTCGTAGAGTTGTTGAAACTGTCATCTCATGCAGATTCTTTGACTTTCTGATTGCAGTGGTTTTGGCATCCCATTTGCTTGGCAAGGACCTCATGAACTTGATGACTAGATCTTTGTTTGGGTAGGTCTTTCCATAAGCTCTGAGAGAGTTAAGCAGCAATAGTGAATCTTTCATAAGTGGAAGTGACATTTTCTCCAGGAACATGAGCAAACATCTCATATTGTTGTGTCAATAGAGACTGTTTGTTTTCTCTAACTTCTTCTGTTCCTTCATGCATGATGAGCAATGCTTCCCAAACTTCCTTAGCAGTTTTGCAGTTGACCACGTTCTCAAACAGATTGTCTTCTAAGGATTGGAACAAGATGTTCTTAGCCTTTTTGTCCAGCTATACATCTTTCTTCTCGTTGTCAGTCCATTCAGATTTAACCTTGATCACAACTCTATTTGGTTCTTCTGGAGTTGGTGCAAGTCTTGTTGGTATGTAGGGCCCATTCAGAACAGTTTCAAATAGATCGTCATATATTGAATCCATGTATGCCTGCATCCGAACTTTCCAGTTGGCAAATTTGTCTTTGTTGCACATTGGTGGCTTGCTTCCTCCACCTATCTTGGTCTCGCTTATCAGTTATGCCATTGGATCTACTCAAGCTTGTATGCTTAGTTGAGAGAACCTGCTCTGATACCAATTGTTAGTTCCCAAAGGCACGTTAGTTATCTAGAAAGGGGGGTTGAATAGATATTTTAAAAATTCTTAGTTTAAAATACTTTGTCAGTATTGAATATACTGACAGCAGCGGAATATGTGTTTTGTTCCCCCTTAAGATATTGCAGTTATGGTTTGATAAGAAGTTATAACAGATATAGCAGTTATAGCAGTTAATGTGAGACAATGAGACACAAAGGTTTTAAGTGGTTCAGAGCACACAAGGCTCTTAGTCCACTCTTCTACTCCACGAGTAGGAAATCCACTAAGGATGTCTCTTACAACTGAATCACTTAGATTCCTTCAAGGTCAGCAACCTTGGAACTTCTCTTAGTTCACTTAGAACTCTTCAAGTCCTTCTGACTTCGAACACCTTGGATTGAGAGTTATATTCTGGTGTGTGCTACTCAGTTGCAATTAAGTATCAGTTCTGAAGAACTGAGTAGCGAAGCAAGCTTTCCTCTTTCAGGATCGTAGAGTTGATCGTTGAGTGTTCTTGAGCTTTTCTCAATGTATTCGTTCTTTTCTTGTCTTGCTTGCTTATTCTGAATCCTTGTCTGATTTTCTTATAAAAGAGTCATTCAAAATGTTTCCGTTTGAATGCTCCCATTGCAGCATTAAATGCTTCAGACGTTTCTGTGCAGTTGATGTTGACATCCTGCTTTCCTGCTGCACTGTCGACTGGCCCACTGACACAGTAGACTGCATTCTCACCTAACACCTGAAAAGATGTTTTCAGCAGACGGTTTAGTCCTTTCCTTAGCTTCTTCAATACGCTTCTTCGATTTGAACTAAGGATGAATATGGAATCATTGGGACCATCAATTTGTCAACGGCTATAAGCCTTTCTTCATTTGTTGCTCTTCCTCCCTTCATCATAACTACGAACTTTGATGCTGACTAGAGGAACACTACGATTATGGTCATTGTACTATAATCGTTGTGTATTGGCTTGCACAGGCTTGACTCAGACTTAATCGTATAGAACACTACGATTCCTCTTAAGCTCTTTAGAAAACTACGATACCTGCTTGCTTGGTCTTGCAGACTCCACGATTCCGAGAGCACACTGCGATTCTTGACTTAGCTCAACAGGAGCTCGGATCATCTTTATGATTATCAGTGTGGCTTTCAAGGCAGACTATGATTCTTCGATGCTTTCACTTAAGCTCCACGAATCTTTTCTTGGCCTCTGCAGACTTGGTTTTTCTTGGCAGACTACGATTCTGGACATCTTCATTGAAACTCCACGATTCTACCTTGGCTTCTGTATGCTGCCTTTGACAGACTACGATTCTGTCATGGCTTTAACTTTTACATCTCAAATAGATCAACCTAACAGTTTTGATTTTTTCTTCTATACATTTATTTACATAAATGATGAACATTAAAGCTCAGATCAACCTAACAATTTTGATCTATCATATAAATCCTTGTACATATGATCATTAAAGGACTTTACACTTAAGTATTTATATTTACTTTCAACATCAAATTTGAATATGCAATTCCCAACACTCTGTATTCTCCCAACTATTGAAATTGTTAGTATATAACTCGTGTAACATTAAACTATAATAAGACTCCTCTTATAATAGATGTAGGTAACCCTCCTAAACTATTTAGGAATAGGTTTTTGTTTTAATTAATTAAACTTCTTTAATTAATTATATTCCTAATCCAATTAGAAATAAATGAGAATACTTTTATTAATTAATTCTCAAACTCCTTTAGAATTAAATAATAATAATAATAGTAATAATAATAAGATTCATCTTATTAATTTATATTTATTATTTTTAAAATATTAAATAATAAATATTAAGTTATTTAATTTATTCTATCACCATATATTAAATCAAATACAATTAACTTATTATTACGATTATGTCATTTATTTCTTAAATAAATATTTTTCTTTTATGGTGTGACCCTTTAGGTTCTCCATATTAATTCGGTTATGAATAAATCAATTAGAACAATTCTAATCTTATTTAAATAAATAAATTGAACTATTTAATTCATTTAAATAAATAATATTTATTCTACAATAAGGCTAAGTCACCTTAGCGATCAACGACTTTCCAGATAATATAGATTGCAACATTAATCATAAAAAAACCTTTGATAAAATAGTTACCGTACAATTCAATCCTTCTACCATACAATGTCTCAATTAAACGAAAGACATAAAATTACTGTCAAGTCTTATTTTATTTAATTATATGTATTTTGATTCTTAAATGCACAACTCTAAATAATGCAAATTAAAAATTCATTTCTAATTTCATTCTAACTTGGCCAAGGACTACTGGGTTGTCATTTATCGAACTACATAGGACATTTCCTTCTTTTACTAGAAGCGGTAGATTCTTTGTTAATCATTCATTATCTCCATGTACAATTTATTATACCCAAGCATACCCTTTGATATACCCAAAAAGTCTTAAGGGATATGTTAAAGTATAAATCATCATACACAAGATACTATGATGATCTCAGGTCTAAGGATCACTTGTACTACTATCACTAGAGAAATTCTTATTGATATGCAAGTAAAACTCCATCAGGAATTCCTTAGCGACCCACGTTCAGTGAACTTATTCTCCAATAAGCACCTACATACTTATTTTATTATCTCCACAAAAATGATTATGAGAACAATCATCGTCTTCCTAAGAGCAACAACTTATGTACCAATCTATCCGGATTCACTAATCCCCTTTTTAGTAATCCAACGATTGGGAACAATTTTAGTTTTAAGCTATCTAAGAATTTAGATCTCATTAGCATGATCATCATCATGATTCTAAAAGCATTGCTCAAAACTTTGGATTTATCACATTTAATATAACATCACCATGTAGATAAACTAAATGCCTTTGATAAATTAACTTTTATTATTAATAATTGAATAAGATTACAAAGTATATGCTACATCATATCAAATATGATTGACTTGTATTCATACTACTTTCACAGATTTGGTAGGTACCTTGTTAAATAGGTATGTAGCGGAATTTTAGGGCATAACCCCAGAAAGAAACTGGAAGGTCGGTAAAACTCATCATAGAACGAACCATGTCCAACAATGATCGATTCCTCCTTTCAGATACACCATTCAACTGTGGCATTCCTGGTGGAGTCCATTGCGAGATTTTACCATATTTCTTTGAGACAATTGAGAAACTCACTGCTTAAGTATTCACCACCTCGATCAGATCGAAGAATCTTAATATTTTTGTCAGTTTATTTCTCTACTTCACTTCTGAATTCTTTGAATTTTTTAAATAATTCAGACTTGTATTTCATCAAATACACATATCCAAATCTTGAATGATCATAAGTGAAAGTAATAAAATAATAATACCCTCCCCGTGCACTCATTGTCATAGATCCACATACTTCTGTTTGTACCAATGCTAACAACTCTGTAACTCTTTCTCCTTTTCCACTAAAAGAAGATTTGGTTATCTTACCCATGAGATAAGATTCACAAGTTGGATATGATTCCTAATCAGATAGCTCTAAAAGCTCATCTTTATGCAACTTGAATAATCTTGTTTCATTAATATGACCGGGTCTACAGTGCCACATAAGTGTATAATTAGCATCATCTTTTTTTCTTTTATTAGTTTGTTCAATTTGAAGTATATTTTCATGCAAGTTAAGTATGTAACGTCCATTTAGCAAATTACCAACACCATATAAAATATTTTTATTATAAATAGAACAACTGTTGTTCTTTATTATAATATCAAAACCATCCATATCCAATACATAAATTGAAATAATATTTCTTATAAGTGTTGGAACAAAATAACAATTATCTAAACTAATGGACTTGCCATAGGCAGTGCTAAACAATAAGTCCCTACAACTAATGCAGCAACTTTTACTCCATTTCCCATTCACAGGACGACCTCATCCTTATTCAGCTTTCTACTTTTGCTTAGTCCCTGCATAGTGTTACATATGTGAGAACCACAACCGGTATCCAATACCCAAGTAGAACTTTGACTTTCAGAAAAATTAATTTCAATCATGAACAAATATTTATCGGAAGTTGAAGCTTCTCCAAGCTTCTTCTGCTTTTGTTCCGCAAGAAACTTCTTGCAGTTCCTTTTTTAGTGACCCGACTTATTGTAATATAAGCATATTCCTTTGCTATCTGGAATCAGATTTCTTATTATCATTTCCTTTCGCCTTGCCCTTAGCCTTCTTGGATTTCTTCTTTTTAGAAGATACCTTAGGCCTCTTCCTTTTCTTAGAAGAATCATCCACCAATAAGACTTGGTCCTTCTTGGATGGGAAGTGACCTTCAATAGTTTTCAACATGTTAAGTAATTTAGGCAAGCTTGACATCCAACTTATTCATGTGAATATTGACAACAAATTGTGAGAAGGTGTTTGGGAGTGACTGCAAGATCAAATCTTGACTCAACTCCCCATCCATTAACTGTCCAAGTTGTTCAATTAGATTGATCATCTTCAGGACATGAGTCTCAACAGTAGTGCCCTCGGTTATCTTAGATCGGAAGAGCTCCTTAGATATCTGATATCTAGAAGTCCTACTTTGCTCACCATACAACTCTTTGAGGTGTAACAATATAGTAAGAGCATCCATAGTTTCATGTTGACACTGAAGCTCGTTACTCATGGATACGAGCATGATGCATTGAGTCACAGTTGTATCATCTTGCCACTTTTTAAAAGTAGCAATCTCTTCCTTACAGGCTGAGTCTGCAATATTTGCAGGGACGAAAGAATTTAGGACATAAGAAATCTTTTCAGCAGCGAGAATAATTCTCAGATTGTTTAGGCCAGTTCGTGTACTTCGGTCCGATTAATTTGTTAGCATCAAGTATGCTACACATTGATATTAGTGAGTTTGACATTTTCAAATTCTGCATTGTGACAAAGACAATATTTTAGCATACGTTCATTTAATTAATTACTAAAATAAATTAAGTCTTGTTTTAAATTAATATCTCTCACAATTTTCATCAAACTATCACCCTTAATATATAGTTCGACAAATCTAATTAAAATTTGCTAGTGAGAATAAGGATCTCACTTCAAATATATATATATAGCCTTGTGGTGACACAACAAACTATATATAAATAAATAGGTAGACAACTATTGTCAATCACATCATCATGTAATTCCTTGTATTTTGCCTTTTAGATTATTTTGATCAAGTAGTGATACATCCGAATTAAAATTATCCAAGTTAAGTCCAACCTAGGACTTCCATATATTCAAAGAGAAAAACACTGTCCTTGTGGTGACACAACAAAACATCGACATTCGATATTCCAAATATCTTTGAACGTTTAGGACTTAATATAATATCTTTAAGGGGTTTATTATTATTTGTCTCATCTTGTTTAGCTCGCATGCACACACACACACACACACAGATATATATATATATATATATATATATATATATATATATATGAAATATGTGTCATATTAATTAACATGCGAACCATGCATGTTGTATAATATATAAAATATATATATAGTAAGCATGCACATATAGAATACTATATTCTACCCGGATTGATTATGGACTTTTATTCTAGTTTGGTTCACTAGAGTCACAAAGTGAACCAAAAAGTCAAACCTAGGGTGCAAGAACTGAATTTAAATATAACTATTATATTTAAACCCCAGGCTCCATTACAAACGGGTCTTCTAGTGTTCCTTGCTCCTTTGTCTTCGGTTCTTGAAATAATTTTAACTAATCCTATTACATAAACTATTTACAATAAATAGAAAATTTGATCAGCAGTCAAGGAGAAGTACATAGTAAGAAGATAGAAATTACATCAGGAAAAACTAGAGAATACCAGGTACGCATATATAAAACTCATACATTCAAGCATCCAACTAAAATAAAATCTAATCACATTGGTCAATAGTCCATAATCAATCCCATTTATTATCATACATATCATTATATTTATTAATAAATCACATTCATCTCATTAATAATAAAACCATTCCATATATGTATCGATATCATTTAATTGGCAAAAGTTTGCTAGTATTTAGTTTTGAAACAAAATAAACTCTTTTATTTTAATCAAAAACCAAATCAAAATTAAACTCCTTTAATTTTTAGCAACCTGGAATCTTATTCCAAATAAAATAAATATCTTTATTTTAAATTTTTATCAATTAAATAAATCATTTATGTTAATTAATGAGACAAAAAAATCAGATTCTGCATAGTGGCGCGGTCTAATCCAGAATGAACTGGGAAGCAGCACGGCCGCGCTGCACCTCTAGAATCGTTTTTCTGGAGTCGGGTGCGATCGCACTCCAGAATGAACTGAAAGCGGCGCAACCGCGCAACGTAGCAGAACCAAAAAAAAAATCGCACAGAAAATTTGATCGTATCGCATATCAATTCATACATGGATGAGAGCTGTCGTTTACACTCCTAAATTAACCTCACTTTCACTTTACGAATTCAAACAAGTAGAACAATAATAAGTAAGGATCGATCCCAAAGAGAGTGATTTTTTTTATATTTATTTGATTACTCCCAATAAGAAGGGGGTTTTGAATTGATTAAACTAAATTAACAAGAATAAACTAATAAGAAAAAGATTCAGTTCTTTAGTTCAGTATCACCTTCTTGCAACAATGGATTAATCAAGTATAACATTTTTTAACCCTTTAATGAAATTAATAGCCCTAGGTAACAACAAGCTCTGCTACCTGAAACTCCCCTTAGATTATCACTCAATGAAACAAGCTCTTCACAAGATTTTAACCATTATACAACCTAGAACAAGCTCTCTAGATTTAATATAACAGCAACATTAAGAACAAGGGAATTGGACTATTCCAAGTAACAAACACATAAGCTCAGATTTTTAACTTATCTTCTGATAATCATAGCAATACTCAAAAGCTTGTCCACAATTAGGTATTACTAATTACTACTTGTGATTAGGAACAATATCAATTACACGTAATACTATTCTTTAATCTAGCATATGATATTCGTTAACCAATTCAATCCATGCAGAATTCAAACTAGTTAAGCCAAATAACATTCAGAAATTAAATCATATTATCAATAATGAATTTCATATGAGAAAAAATAAACATTGAATACTTAATTAACCATTATATATAAATAAGGTTCAACATCCCTTATAACTGAATAAAGAAAACTAGCCTGCCATGTCTTCGAGTCTGCACTTCAATGTTGTAGATGATAGATGATAGATTGAATTCATAAAACCCTAAATATTACATGTCACACCAAACTTAATTAAATCATACCCTTTACTTAGCCAACACAATATTTACTTAGCTAATAAAATTATAATTTTATTCAACAAATCATTATTCCTCTAATTTAATCATTTAATTAAATTATAATATCACCATTCCAATAGCGTAATAAAATACGCCCCAATTATAAATTTGATTAATATTATCACACTTAATTGCGTGAAGTGCAAGTAGCTATAAGCTGTTAATCTATTGTTGGTAATCAACGATCAAGACAAGTTTTTCAGCTCTATTTGCTATATGAACTTAATAACTGATTGATTGAAATATTTTCTGCTATAAGTATGTTGAGTTACATATGACGTGTTTATGGAATACGAAAGTCAATCTATGACTATGTTGATTGATGTTAAGAAAACTAGTCTCTATACTTGTTATGTGAGGTGCAACATGTATGATATATTATAATGATTATGATTGTATAAACTGAGCATGATATTATGTGCTATGTGAAGCATGAAAGTTGTTAGATTTGCTGAGCTGTCGAGCTCAATCTTGCAAAAATAAACCTTTTGCATGTCAAGGATGCATTGCGATACTCCATACCGTATAAATGACAGGATTTGAAGAACATATGGGAGAATGTATTTTTTGCAATTAGAAATTATTTTGGAACTTTGATGATGGTTTTCAATTTATGTAGCTAGTGGTTTATGATGAGTATTTAAGGGTAGGTTAAGGTCAGGTTGTAATTATTGAGTTATCTGGTGTATATAAAGAAAATTTCATTGAGACGTGTAAACTTATATAATGAGTGATAAAGTGAATCGTAAAATAAATATGATTCTAAGATATGTAATCGTAAAGGTTGTGATTCAGGGAATAAAAGAAAGAAAAAAGAAAAGTTTTAAATTTATCCGCATTTATTGTTATATCATCGAATAATGATGTAAGGTTAGAATATGATTGATTGCTAACGACCAAAGTCGGGAGTGGAATTTATAATATAATATAATACAAAATAAAATAATAATAAATTAGAATAACTTAAATTTAATAAATTAAAATTAATTTAATAAATTAAATTAAATTAAATAAATTATATGATATAATATAATAAAAAATAAATTAAATTAAAAATAAAAATAAATTAGAATAAAATAAAATAAAATAACTTAAAAAAATAAAATAAAATAAAAAAATTATATAATATAATATAATACAAAATAAAATAAAATAAATTTAATTTAATTTAATAAATTAAATTAAATTTTAAAAAATAAAATAAATTTAATGAATTATATAATATAATATAATATAATAAAAAATAAAAAAATTAAATTAAATTAAAAATAATAAGAAATTAGAATAAAATAAATAAAATAAAATAAATTTAAAAAGTATATAATATAAAATAATAATTAATATAATAAAAAAATAGAATAAGTAATATAGCTAACTAAATTAACATAAAATAATAGTCCCCATATTCAAATAATAGTTCTCTTAAACTAAGTATCATCTACTTAGTTTTTCATTGGTAAAATAAACTAAGTATCATTTGCTTATTTTTCCACAATTAAAATAAACTGAATAAGTATTATATGTATTTATACATATATTTACTATACTTCGAAACTTAGAAATTCGTTTGCCGAATAGGAGTGAATATCGAATAGTAGTCCCCGTATATATTCAAATAACAGTTCTCATAAACTAAGTTGCATTTACTTAGTTTTTCATTAGTAAAATAAACTAAATAGTATTTGCTTAGTTTGCCAAAATCTTCAATAAACTCAATAATACTCTCTCTTCAATCTTCAATACACTCAATAGATCGCTTAGTTTTACATTATCCTCAAACTCAATAGTTATAATCAATTACGATTATACATTTTATAAGCGTATATCCTTCCATTAACATGCAAATATGTTGACTACCTTACTTGAGCTGGCAAGGGGTTGTTCGACAGCAGTTGCAAGGTGCAGGAGCAACATAAGTTGGCATCAACATGGTATTAAGTAACTTATCACCAATTCATTATGAAGAAAACATTAACTGCCTTGCCTTTCTTCACATTTCGTCCCCGCAACCGCATTTTGGGACATTTATAAATTCTCCTTCGCCACTTAATCTTCCTACTTAAAAGTATTACAACTTTTATCCTTTTAAAACAAAAAGCTCATAAATTAAAATGAACTATATATGAATGAGCAAAGAAGAGCAATTACTTAACCGGTCAATTGTAGAACTTGCAATTAGAATTCTTGGAATTTCAGAGGTTTTGAGTGGGCAACGAATATCGCAACGAGTGCAAAAAAAGTAAGGTGGAAAATACTCTAACCCGTCGCCACACTTTATGGGTTCAGGTCAACTCTTTATGTGATGTGACGTCTTAAAGTATTCTCCACCTTCCGTTCTTTGCCCTCGTTGCAGTATTCGTTGCCCGCTCAAGACCTCTGGAACATCCAAGAGTTCTAATCACAAGCTCTAGAATTGACCGGTTAATTAGTTGTTCAACTTTGCTTATTCGTATATAGTTTAGTATTATAATTTATGAACTTTATGTTTGTACATGATAAAAGCTATAATACTTGCAAGGGGGAAGATGAAGTGGATAGGGGATAACTTATACATATCTCAACATGCAGTTGTGAGGCGGGATTGCGAAGAAAGCCAAGACAGCTAATGTGTTCTTTACAATGAGTTGGGTGATAATTAAGTTGCATAATACCATGCTGATGCCAACTTCTGTTTCTCCTACACCTTACAACTACTGTCGAATAACCCCTTGCTATCTCAAATAAGGCAGTTAACATATTTGCAGGTTAATGGAAGGATATATGTACTATACTTTGGAAATTAGAAACCCGTTTGACATTCACTCATTAAGGAGAGTGTCGAATAGTCTCCAGTTTGGGACTGTTACTAGATGTTATGTCTCGCATTTAGGCATGTGCCAATTTACAGGGTACATTTTTTTATTTTGAGGATTTTTCGATTTTTATCTCTACATGTTCTTCAAGCGCATACTTAGATTAAGTTATCTTAGTCTATTTCATGTACTTAGAGACCATGGGGAGGTGCTGCCTAAATTTTTTTGAAACAGAATAAACGTGCCCAACGTGTTGCCACTAGTGAGGAGACCCATCCAAGAACGGGATAGAAGCCTTACTCCTGTAGAGTGGCGATACTAGGATAATTCATGCATGGACCACATACATTAATATCCCTGTTCTGAATGTGTCTTTTTTCCAGTTAAAGATGTCAGCCAACCAGAATTGGATGTACCATAGGATACCCATTGATAGGAGGGGATTAGTCTCAGCTTATCATGATGGGGTGTGTAACTTTTTGACCAAAGTAATAGAACATGCTGATGATCCAAACAAAAAGATGAGATGCCCGTGTGTCAAGTGTAAAAACCTGATCTGGAAGAAAGCCGATGAGATTAAATTTGACTTGTTTTCCCGTGGGTTTGTGGATGGGTACTTCTTATGGATTCATCACGGGGAATAAGCCGAGTTGAGGGAACTGACCGACATTGCTTAGCAACCTATTTACGGGGATTCATACCCCGATAACTATGATGTCAGTGGAGATGTTGATAGATGCGTATGGTCCTGACAATATAAATTTGGCTGAAAACGAGCACGCATCAGGCAATGCTCAACAAGACCCAAATGATACAACGACTGCCTTTTATAAGATGCTATATGAATCGGGGGTCCTATTGTATCCTAGAAATAATAAGCACAACAGGCTATCTGTAGTGACTAAGATCTTACATTTCAAGAATGAGCATGACTGCAGTGAGAGAGGTTTCAATGATTTGCTTACTCTTATCAGTTGGTTGTTACCCAAGGATCACACTTTGCCCGCGAATTATTACGAAGTGAAGAAGATGGTTAATGGGTTGAATATGGGGTATCAGAAGATCGATGCTTGTGAGCAGGATTGCATGTTATACTATGGGGCAGACAAAGATAAGGGACAGTGTGATATATGCAGCTTGCCTTGGTACAAGGTGACAAAACGTGGGGGGAAGGAGAAACATGTGTCCAAGAAGATCTTATAGTACTTTCGACTTACGCAGAGGCTTCAACGACTATTCATTTCATCCCACACAGCTCAGCATATGACTTGGCATAGAACAAGGGACGTCGTGCCTGGTCAGCTGACTCGCCTTGCCGATGGGGATGAATGGAAGAAGTTTGATGAAAATTTTCCAAAGTTTGCAGAGGAAGTCAAGAACGTGAGGCTCGACATGGCTACTAATGGCTTTTGCCCATTTAATAATTTTAGCCAGCCTTACTCTATTTGGTCAGTCATAATGGTAGCTTATAATATTCCACCGTCAATGTGTATGAGGGATCCGTATTTGTTCTTAAATTTACTCATACCAGGGGATAAGAGTCCTACAAAAGACATAATTGTGTACCTCAAGCCGTTAGTCGATGAACTAAAGATGTTGTGGGAGACGGAGGTTCAGGCGTATGACAAATCGATCGGCGAGAATTTTTTAATGAATGCAGCCTTGTTGTGGACTATCATTGACTTTTCAGCTCTTGGGATGATTAGTGGTTGGTCGACTCATGGGAAGCTGTCATGGCTAGTGTATGTGGAAGACACTTAGTTGCAACATGGGTAGAAATATAGTTTCTTTGGAACAACTTATAGATTTTTGCCTATTGATCACAGTTACAGGAAGATTTCTGTACAGTTCAACAGAAAGACAAAGAAGAAGAGTTTTGCTGGTCGACTGTCGGGTATCGAGGTCTTGCGGTGGCTGAATGATCTGACATTTCCACCGCCAGGGAAGGAGCACAGTAAAATTAGAGCATTCGAGTACGAGAAAACTCATAATTGGACACACTCACCCATATGATTTGAATTGTCGTACTGGGTCACACTTCATTCTGTCATTGTATGGATGTCATGCATACAGAAAAGAATTTTTTCGAGAACTTGTTTTACACCGTGTTAGATGCGAATGGTAGAACAAAAGACAATGATAATGCATGAAAAGAGTTGGAGACACTGAACATCAAGATGGAATTATGGCTTCGCCCTAATAATTCAAAACCTAAAGCTCCATTTTGTCTTACCAAAAAAACAAGTTGAAGACTTGTGCAAGTGGGTTGAAGCTCCTAGATGGGTATACTTCTAATATATCTTGCTGCAATAAGGTTGAGCAGTTGAAGATTAATGGGTTCAAGAGTGACAATCGTGTTGATACCAATTGCATTTTTAGACAGAATCCAAGAATGATATCGATGTTGAATCTGACGGGTTTAATGACGTATGCACTCTAAACTTATTTCAAATTAGTAAAAAAGTTCAATGTTAATACATTATATTTAATTAATTTAACTTCAAATTCATATGCTTTATTTTTTTATTTCAGTAGTATATTTATGACTAGACATAGCGGTGGAGGTCGCCGCGGTGGTGGCCGATCTGGTTCGGAAGAGGGTAGCTCAGCTGCAGGCTCGTCTTCAGGAGCTAGTAACTTATTTGAACATACCCTATCAATATATTTCAATCTGCATTAGCTATATTTGACTTAATTTTTTTATAATTACAAATATTATTCGTCGACGACACCGAGGGCCTAACCTCAATATCTTCGGCCATCGGCCAGAAGCTCCACTTACAGTTCGGGTGGATGTCGAGTCTGCCTAGAAAGTGTTAAAGCATAAAAATAAATAGTTAAATTTATATAATTTATTTCATGACACAATTAACATATGATCCAATGTTTTATTTTTACTGTAGTATACTAGACATGGTTGCCAAGGCGACCTTACACGCTATTTGACTGACGCATCTCCCGACTAGGTGCATGCGCTTCAGCCAGTACGAGCAGTATAATGCCTCATTTATGGATACTGTCTTATGAGAGTTTCACGTAAGTTAATTTCCTTAAATCCTAACAATTATACGTACGTAGTCGTTGCTCAATAAAGTAAATGTTCCTTAGTTTTAAAATTTTGTTATAGCTTTATTTTAGATATGAGGAGGGCGTCTCTGAGGTAGCCGGAGACGATGTTATTATTTCACATGTCGCTAAGAACTACGCCGGCTGACTGTATGAGATGAGATAGAGGGCAGCCTGGGCAGTTGAGCTCCTATCCGGGACTACCATTAGAGATCATCAGCCCCGTATAGTCTCTGATTCAGCATGGGAGTCTATGTGTGCGCACTAGGCTGATGATGAGTTTAAGAAGAAGTTCGAGTAGGCAAAAAAGAACCATGGTCAGCTCCGAGTCGTACACACTACTAGCTCGCAATCTTTCGAGGAGGTGAAGTCGATACATGTCATGTGTTTAGCTGTTTAGTTACCAAATCTTCACATGAATACTTAATAACTGTTTTATGAATGTATTTATTAGGCCATGGAGAGGACCATGGGCCGAGCTCCGCACATTGTAGAGATAGAGCCCACACGCCTAAGGATAACATTATGTCTCAGGCAGAAGTAGCTATACGAGTACAACTACTCTTAATTTCAAGTAATTATTAATAGTCACTCATTAATAAAATGATATAATTAACTCACGTATATAAAATAAATTACAGGATCAATTTCAGAAGTTTAGGGACTAACGTTTATCTGAGTTGTGGGATAATAGGGGGGATTCTGAGCCGTTAGATTCCACCATCCCCTGCTTGAGATTGAGTTATCTCGGGATGAGGAGCTGTAACTATGGATCGCGTCTTAGGATCCCCTACTAGCAGTACCGAGAGGTATCGCGTGTTGGGCCTGCCAAGGATACCCGCGTATACCATACCTGGATGTAATAATATATATTTCTTATATTTCTTGTTATATCTTTATTTATAACAATAATATAAATTAATACGTACTAAGTAATGTTCTATTTACTTTTGCAGGCTCTAGCCTACCCCAGCGTCCGAGAGCACCTGTTGGACCATCTTATACATACGCTAGTTTGGACGACGCGTTATTCTAGAGGGTTATAGCGTCAGTGTCGGATAGGTTTTAGACGAATCCAATTTTTTGTCATCAGCAGTTACCTAGCCAGGCTCGCCTTCACCAGCTAGCTCAAGATATTGCTTCAGGGGATCACCGTCGAGAGTACGAGATTATCGCATGATCAGTTCGTTGCGTTAAGCGGTGAGGTGCTCCGAAAGGTGGTTACCCTACTATTGGAGGCTTTAGATCAGCCCTCGCAGCCTACTCAGGTATTTTACATGTTGTTTTATTTTCATTTAGCAGCCTCTTTAATTCTCGCATATATACAGATCAGACTAATGATTTATATTTTCAATCCTATCAATAGGGTGCAGATGGAGAGTGGGCTAGTGATGCAAATGACGATGGCGAGCGAGGGGACGACGACGCTGATTTTTATACACTAGAGCAGCACCATAGTCCACCCTCGCCCGATGATCCTCCTATTAATTTATATTTAATTTGTAAAGATTTATTCATTAAATTATAGATCATTTGTACAGATTAATTCATTATAGTGTAGATCATTTGTAGTTTAGTTCAGTAGAGTCTGTACAAGTTTCGTAAATCATATTGTATAATTTATAGACCATTAATGTATGTATATTTGTTATTGTTGATCAGTTGTTTCATATTAACATTAATTACTTAGTTTACGTTTGATATGATGAGATAAAACATGTTTTTATAGTTATGTTGAATGTGAATTATATTAATGTATATGTTGTTGGGATAAAACAGGTTACAGGTACAAAAATAGGGTTTAAAAACATGAAAAATGTAATTTTTAAAAATTTAATTAAAAAAAATTCTAGTTAATCTCGACAGAATAAGGTATTCTCGACGAAAATTCGGTCGAGCTTATATTTTATCATTTTTAAAAAAATTACTATTATCGACGGAACAATGACTATTTCCGAGGGAAATCCTGTCGGAATTATCTTGCCTTAGCATCGATGTAATAATGACGACGAAAAAAGTTCATCGAAATTAGTCTATTTTCGACGAAATTTTAGTCTGCATTATTGTGTCGATTTTAGATATTTTCAACTGAATTTTAGACGAAATTAATCCAGACACCTGTATATCCGACAAAATTACCGACAAAATATTCCATCGAAATAGGCTAAATTTGGCATAATAGAGTCATTTCCGATAGAATAATCTGTCGGAATTAAGCCTTTTTCTTGTAGTAAGTATTATCAAAAAATGAATATATATATATATATATATATATATATATATATTATCATGCCAAAATTAAATTAATTCACTTATAGTTATTTCACATTTCCTTTTTTGAATTTTATTTGATTGGGAAACTTCCTCTTGGATAATAATAATTTATGCTATCATAGTTATATTAAAATACTACCTCAATTCCATAATAATTAATTTTTTAGAATAAAAAATGTGTTCTAATTTATCTGTCGTTTATAACTTTCTAGAAAAATAAATTATTTACTATATCACATTTAACTTCTTTCATTGTCCCAAGAAAGTTTCTCCCTTCTATTAGTAGTTTTTAAATCCCCATAAAGGGGTAGTGATGAAATTTCATACAAATTTTAATTATTAAATGATAGTATTAAATGATTTTCTTAATTAATGTGCATGAAACTAAAATGACTATTATTATGGAACGGAGGTAATATCATTCTTTGATGTACCATCGCCACCCTTCCATATTCAAACTAACATCAATTTTTAGAATGTCCCTCATAGAATACCGTCTTAAGATTGTTGAAATTTTCACCGTAGAACATTATCAAAATTCTAAAAAATAATAATAGTACCGACTGAATCGAATGTGATAGGTCTCCAACTTTTAGGAATATTTTGATGATAACTATAAAATTAGTAATTAGGAATATAGAATCATCTCCATAGGATTTATATAATATAAATATTTTAAATTATCTTATTTATTTTGACCAAAAATGTCTTTCATCCTAAATTGAATTAATATTTTCTTAACCTTGATAATTTAAATATCAAGTGTTAAAGAGATTAATTCACAAATCAACATTTCCTAAGACAAGGAGAATCCCTTCAAAATAATATATATATTAAAGTTATTTTTCAATCCAAAAATTGCCAAAAGACCTTATCCTTTGTCTGATTATTCGAATTGGAACTTGCATGCATACGTAGAGCCCTATGAGAATAAATAAAAATCAAAAGGCTTTTATGGGTCCATGTAGGGCTGCAAACGAATCGAACTGTTCGCGAATCGGTTCGGTTCGGTTCGGTTCGGTTCGAGTTCGACTTGCTCGCCTAGTCGAGTCGAGTTCGCACAGAGTGTTCCGTTCGATTGCTCGATCGAATATGTTCGCGAACCATGTGGTTCGGTTCGTCATTGTTCGCGAACAGTTCGAGTTCGATTCGGTTCGGTAAGTTTGAGATCGGTTCGATAAGTTCGAGCTCGGTTCGGTTCGATAGGTTCGAGTTCGGTTCGATAAGTACGAGATCGGTTCGATTAGTTCGAGATCAGTTTGAGTAGTTCGATTTCTTAATTATATGTTTAAATTATTTCTAAAATTCTAAATACAAATAATTGGTTATTTCATATTAAATTCTAAAGTTTGTCTTATTAATAATTGTTAAATTTGTAGTTATTTTTTTATTACTCTTTTTATTTTTTTAATAATTTATTATAAGTAAATTTTTTTATTAAATAATTAATAAATAATAATGTCTACTTCTTCACCTCTAAATTCTAATTTAATTAAAATAATTTTAATATTTTTATAAAATTTTGAATAATGATTGTTGGATTATTATAATTTACATTCCAAATAATTTAATAAATTATAACCCATGTCATAAAGCACATAAATAAAGTCATTAATCATCATGCAATGACAATTTGACATTAATTAAAGAATGATACAATACAGTTGCTTACATGTACATGAATTATTGAAAGAATAGAGAAATCAAGTCTTCAATGTACGTATCGAGATTTCAGTAATAGAGTAATAATTATTAAATTATTTACTGAATAATTTTGAAACTTTAAAAAACTATACATAAATTTGAAGATCAAAAATAAAAACTAGATATTAAATTTAAAAATTCTAAAAAAATTGACTATTAATTAAAAATGACAACAAAAGAAATACATTAAATTGTGAGTTTTTGATAATCATTTGTTTGTAAACTCTGCTTGAAGTGGTTGGACCTTGAAGAGTTGAAAGGATTTTCGATATTAATATTTGATTGTTGATATTTGTAAATCAAGAATTTTTAAATACTTGTTAACTTTTAACTTTTAAGTTAATTATAACTTCTAAGTAATCATTTCTGGTTTTGGTCTTTTTAGATGAATGATGATTACAATATTTGGTCTAATTTTTGATTGAATACTTAGACTCTTAGAGAAAATATTTTTTGTATTTATTTAACTATTTTTTGCTTCAGAGTTCTAAGTTTGTGTTCGTGAACAAATTTGTGTTAGTGAACAAATTTGTGTTCGTGAGCAAGTTTGTGTTCGTGAACAAGTTTGTGTTCGTGAGCAAATTTATGTTCGTGAACAAGTTTGTGTTCGTGAACAAGTTGGTGTTCGTGAACAAATTTGGTGTTCGTGAACATAGTTTGTGTTCGTGAACAAGCTTGTGTTCGACTTGTTCGCGAACTCGATCATGTTCGCGAACAGTTCGCGAACACTAAATGATCCAAACTCGTACATAGTTGTTGGTTCGATCGAGTTACTCAAACATGTTCGAGTTCGACTAAAAGGGTTTGAGTTCGGTTCGAGGTCGACAAAGTTCGGTTCGGTTCGGTTCGGTTCGGTTCGCTTGCAGCTCTAGGTCCATGGGAATTAAATGAATGAAATGTGAAAGGTTATTGAAACATTGTTTCGGTTTGTTGCCTGCAAAAGAAGTGGGTCCATGTGAATTAAGTAGAGAAAAAGGAAATTGAAAGGCTTAAGCCTTGTGTCTGACCGAACATTGGTGCATTAATTATAGGAACAATTACATATTATAGTACATTTTAATAAAATATTATAAAAAAATTGCATAAATAAAATATTTACAAAATTAATGCATATGAAATATTTAATTACAAAAAGAATGCATTCTGATCCCTTTAATTATGACTCACGATTCTCTCCCTTATCTCTTTCCGTTAATTATTATTTTATTATCTCATCCCATCCCCTCCCTCCTCCTCCCACAGCCCTCCCCCTCTTCCTGCTGCCCCTTTCCCCTCCTCCCGCCCCCGCCCCACCCCCTCCCCCTCCCCCTCCCCCTCCCCTTCCTCCGCCTCCCTTCTCCTCCCCCCGCCTCCCACCGCCTCCCACTGCCCTCCCCCTCCTCCTCCTCCCGCCCCCCTTTCTCCTCCTCCTGCCCCCCACCCCCTCCCCTCCCTTCCCTCCGCCTCCCCCTCCCCCTCCCCCTCCCCTTCCTCCCGCCCCCCTTTCTCCTCCTCCCCCAAATCGATCCAAGGTGGCCGTCGGTGGAGGCCCCGCCACTGGCCGCGGTGGAGGCCCTTTCAGTCCCCTCCACCACCCGTTGCCTCCCCTCCACCACCAGTCCATTCTCCAACTCCACAGGTAACCAAACCTTCATACGTTGGTAACCAAACAGTCAGACCAAGGTAACCAAACTTTCATACGAAGGTAACCAAACATTTATACAAAGGTAACCAAACATTCATACCAAGGTAACCAAACCTTCATAACAAGGTAACCGAACCTTAATATGAAGGTTTCCTTAATATGAAGGTTCGGTTACCTTGTTATGAAAGTTTGGTTACCTTGGTATGAAGGTTTGGTTACCTTGGTATGAAGGTAACTAATTCAGTTTTATTAGGTTACCAATTTATTTTGAATGTGATGCAGTTGGTAACCAAACTTCATGCAGTTGGTTACCAAACCTTCCGATAAGGTAACCAATTCAGTTTTATTTGATTATTAATTTTATTTTGAATGTGATGCAGTTGGTAGCCAAACTTCGTATAAAGGTAACCATTTTAATTTTTGTGGGTAACCAAATCGTCAAAAAAAAATTCAGAATAACAACTCCGACGATATAGCAATGGCGGCGGCGGCGCCGGGAGGCGGGGGAGGAGGATGATGAGCAGTAATTCCTTCATAATTTTTTGTTTTTAATTTCCTCATTTTGATTTGAATTTTGAATTATGAATTTAACATTGTTGTTAGATCCAAAAGATTTGAATTTGAATTATTAGTTCTCTTTGATTTTAGGTTTCCTTATTTAATGTGAAATTGAATGGTTTGAATTTTTTGTACTTTTTTTGTAATTATTTTGTGGATGCACTAATAGTGTAATTACTTTCTAATTATTGTATATTTTTGCAAAGGACCCTTAATTATAAACTCTCTCAAAAAGTTAAATGGGCTAAAATAAATGCATGTGTCTGATATGTGTGATGGTAATTCTAATTCATTTGAACCCTCTATTTTCAAAACAATCTATTTGAGCCATTAATTTCAAAATTTAGTTTCAAAATTCCAAAATTACCCCTGGCCAGAATTTCCTAATATAGGGAAGCTTTTCTTCACTTTCAATTTACCAATTTCTAAATTAAGAAAAGCTTACTATTTCCTTACTTACATAATTTCTCTCTAAAAAGCCTACTCTCTTCTAATCAAAATTCTTATCAGTTGAAGAAGAGAAAATTGGTCAAATTATTTTGAGATAAATTCTTAAACTGATTTATTGTTATTATCTCATACTTGTGCATAAACATAGATATACGAATAGAAGTTGTTTTACACATTTGTATATATATATATATATATATATATATATATATATATATATGATATATTCATATCAATAAAAAGTTATTTTTAGATACCGATATTTGGTTATATTATATATCATTCAAACAGTATTTGAAGTTCTAAGTGGCTATTTATCGATATATAATTTATTTATATAAATATCGTAAATAGATCAATTTTTGATACCGATATTTAGAGATATTCTTTAAACAAAAATATCATTCGAACGATGTTTGAAATTCTAAGTGGTCTATCGAAAATATTTATACAAATATTAACAGTGAAACTTTAAATTTGGTCAGTTTTAGATACCGATATTTGGAGGTATTCCTTAAACAAGAATATCATTCGAACTGTGTTTTAAGTTCTAAGTGGCCTTATTTAATATTCACAGGACGGATAAAATATATCATTATATATATTTTCGAGTTTAACAGATTTATTTGTTATATCAAGTATTACTTAAATTGTTTAATTTATTATACTTGATATCTGTCATTATAAGTATTTGAACATTTATTTAATTATTCATAAAATATTTGTTACATAATATAAACGTTATTTAAACTTTTATATCATAAATTTTGTGAATCTATCTGCTTAACAAGAAATATAACTATAAAAGTTGTTTAAACTTTTATATACCTGGAATTAAAGTTAAATCTATTTTCCATAGAAACACACTCTTTATTTTATAAAGAAAATTAATCTTTATAAATCTGAACATAAGTTATATACTTGCTTACTCAAGAAGCACTTTTTACGCAAAATATAAAAGTTATCTAAACTTTTATAATAGTACATAAATTCTCACATTTGTTTACTTAGAAGCATTATTTGATCAAAGTATAAATTAATATCTGCTTATTAAAGAAGCTTATTTACTCAAGTATATAAATTTCTGAACTTTTATAAACATACTTGTTCCTTAACTGCTATATGCTTATTTTAGAAGCTTTAGATATAAAAGTTATTTAAATTTATATATATATATATATATATATACTTGTTCTAAAGTATATCTGCTTACTTTAGAAACAAAATTCTATCACACTTTGTACGTAAAAGGGAAAAATGGTAAAGTTAGTTTATTTTATGTACCTGTGAGAAAGACGAAAAATTCATTGATCAAGACCAGAGTTTTAGAGAGATCAGCTGGGAGTTGGGTCTCTAGGATACTTGTGGGGTGAGGAAAAGACGGTCAATTTAAAAACAGATCATAGAATAAAACTGAACTCAAAAAAGATACAACTAAGCTTGAGGAGGTAGCTAGGAGCTTACTATCCAAGATAGTTAATTAAGAATAGTTGTAAGTTTGTCTATAAAACTTTATAAAGGCTTCTCTGCCTATTGAATGAGTATTTATTATTGAATTATTAGGGAGTAATAGAATCTCAGGTCCTAGAATGGAGCTTGAGACTGGACGTAGCAATATACTCGGGATGCATGTTGTGAACTAGATAAATCTTTGTACATTGTGTGATTAAATTTTTATTGTCTTGTATATTAATTTTAATACTACAAATTAATTATAAAAAAAATTCAAAAAGGTCTAAGATAAATTTTTAAACGGTAATAATCTATTCTACCCCCTCTCACTTCTAGATTATTAGTGGACTTTCAGAATGAAAGTCCACTCTCTCCTTAAAACAATATTCGCCTCATATATAAACTGTACAGGATTACAGCGAATTCGTCTCCAAGATAAGATAGGCTCAGAAATTAATATATATTAAAAACTATGTGCATGACATTATTTAATTCAAAACTATAATTTGTGAGAGAAGAAAATAATCACACCAAAATTATTTTAAAAGAATTATGCATTCACTTCTTTTGAATGAATGTTATCTCAAATGAGAATTTTCTAATCTATTTATAGGATTTCAAACACCTATTTGAAAATGCACATTTTCAATTTGAAAATATATGAATCAAACACATTCTTTCTAAGGGTTTCAATGTTACACCTGTTCAAACTAGCAATCACACATTTTCCATTAAATCAATGCATCTATTAATTATGAAAACAGTATAATATATTTATTATATAACAACAAATTTTGAAAATATCCAACAGGTGTTCCCCTTTTGTTAATTTATTACTTGTGTTGTTCATTTATTTCTGACTTTTTCATTTTATTCAATTCTTTAAGTCACATGTAAATCTTAATTTATACTTGGACCCACACAGGAGAAGCTTCAATTCCATTCAAAAGATAAATGAAAACCATTCACTACATCCAAAACCAAGTTCTACACTTGCACTGAGCATTGACAACAAATCATCTACATGAAGATACCAACAAATTCAAACAAATGGATCATATTACATTGATAATTCACCATCTTGTTCAATCTCAGATGCAGCTTCATCCTCTTCTTCAAGGCAATTGATACCAAAAGCGCCATGGCCGCGGCCAAAAGCCTTAATATGGTCTTTTAGAGACCTTTTATGCTTAAAATCAGAACCACAAAAACAATACCAAATTTTGCCACAATTTTTCTCATGGGTTCTCCAGTCACCTTTCACTGCAAATGCCTTGCCACATTTTCTACACAAGAAGGGCTTGATTCCATGTTTCCTTTTGTAATGTGTTTGGAGGGTTCTGAAATCTTTTAATGGCCTTGATCTAGGATTATCAATATTGTGCTTGCATCCTTGTGCACAGCAATAACAAGGGAGTCTTAACATTGCAGTTGGTTGAGTTCCCTTCAAAGAGTCCGGTCCTTTTCTGTATTGAGATCCATGTCCCCACATATGCATCTACAAAAATTAACAAAAAAATAAAATAAAAAACAAGTTGAGAGAGAGGTGGAGAAACTCAAATTCAACTATTTTGAGATTGATGCAAGTGAATCCTGTTAGATTTAGGATTGGATATTAAACATAATCACACAGAAAATGAGATTACGAACAAAAAAATAAGAATATACGATATACTCGACATGTTCGCCAAAAAGTCTTATATGTCTGATATATTCATGAATATATCTCACACATACTACAATAATTCACACACTAAATATCGTTTATATAGCAACTAGAGAACCCTAGGTGCTATAACATTAGGCTCAAATCCACAAAACCCAAATCACTAAATAAACCCAGACCGGACTGCTAATAAATCATCAAAACCAAATACACATGACTCTGAAGTATAAACTAATTCCAACATAACCCAATCAAATACTCCATCGCTTTCAAATTTTAAGATTGTTATTATTTTTTTAAAATCAATTTGAAATATTTTCAAACTTCTAAACTCATATAATAAGAATAAAATAAATTTTATAATTAGTAGTATTAAAAGTTTTGTATTGACTATTTACTCTTGAGAGGGAAAGTAATAATCAAAGTGAAAAGGCATTGCAGCCATTACCAAAACATATGAAGAAAAAACAAATCTGTTTTTTAAATGAATATTATAAGCACACGAGACAATAAATCAATCAAAAGTTAAAGTACTTCAGTCAAACTTGAGCAAAGAACAAGCACATTATTTAATTACTTAGTTGAAATCAAGGGCAATGGTGAAGATGATTTGACTCTGAGATAAAACAACAGATATCTTCAGGTCTACAGTAATAAAAGAGCAGATATGAGGGATGCTTTAATAAGAATCTGAGGAGGTGGTTTATAATTGACAGAACTTATGACAATAATCTGAATCAATGAAACACATGCAGTTATGTAATTTTGTCAGTATTAGATTTACCCACCAGCAAATTATTTTAGGCAGGTATCACAAACTTCAAAGTAACATGCAATAGGAACAATGCATGAATGACCAGGTGAAATTATTATTATTATTATTATTTCAAAACAAATTGGTTGTCCAAAGAACATTCTCCATCCGTTTCTTTTTAATCGATAGTTTAGAAGAAAATACAAAAATTAAGAAATACAATTAATGATTTATCTAATTAATTAAAATGAGTATAAAATCTTAATATTACCTTTCAAAAGTCATAAGAAAAAATGAAAGATAAACAAAATAATATTTAATGTAGTGATAATATGGTAAACTAAGTAATTAATGTTTCATTGAAATCTATAAACGACAAATAAAAAGAAAAAAATTTGACTCTCTAAAAGGACAAATGAAAAAGAAGGGAGGGAGTATTAAGTAAGGATCGATGGGTTTTTATATTTTTTTTTATTAAAAATAACAAATTAAAAACATGAAATAAACGTTGATGCTACTAATTGGTACTGGAAATGTTGCTTTAAGCACGCCATTAACTTTCATATAATAGTGAAAAATAATAAATAAATTATAGAGTGTCAATAGATTAGTGTTCAATTAAAAGACTATATATGGTGTTAATTGTTGAACTATGACTATATTATGCTCAAAGAATTTCATCTGAAAATTGTCTATAAAAACAGTCAGTTTTGTTAGTAAAGGTGATGAAATCATCTGTGAGGCTGCAAAATGGAGCCCTGAACTAGCTGTTGCTAATGTATCTCTAATTTTGGAACAGATGATAATTAACTTCAATTATCCGATCAAATTCTTTGTACATAATAAATCAAGTATAAAAATGAACCAGAAAACAAGAAATTCTGAAGGAAAGAAAAGAACCCAAAAGGGTTATGTACTCAAATAAAGAATTAGGTGAAGAACTACAATTAGTGGCTTCTTAATGGATAATGATCAGGCAATTAACGAATGATAAATATAATTATTCTGAATTTCACTTATTTTTATTTCAAACCACACATTTCAAGGCATCAAATAACAAGTTTTCAAAAGAGGATAATATATATTTAAAGAAGGAAAAAAAAAAAGAATATTTAGTCTTCAGAATTACTAAATTATATTAAAAAAATGATAGCACAAAACTCTATTATATTTAGTAAAAATTCATGTAAAATATGTGAACTGCAATGGGACTAATTAATTAGAAAACCAATAAAATTATATGGATCAAGAAATTAATTATTGAGGAAACATATAAAGATTACCTGGAGGTTGTTGTATCTATTAAAGTTCTTGCAACAAACTGGACATGAAAACTGAGTTGGACCAATGAGAATCTGTGTAGGGTTAGGGATCCAGTACTGACCCTTGTATATCTTGTTTAAAGGTAACCCAGAAAGTACATTAACACCTAATTCCTTATCCATTGTCTCTTCAATTGGATGTACCAAATCAGAACTAGGGCTAGGGTTAGGGTCTGGGAGTCCTATTTGTAGAGCTACAGTCACATGACTTTCATCAACAACATGACTTGTAGAAAAGTGACTCTCATTCTTGGACATGATATTGTGTTGAACTTTCATGGGAAAGCTGCATGAGGAGGACTCATGGTTTTCTCTTTTTTGGCTACTTAAGTTGTTAAGGAGAGGAAGGGCTTCTCTGTGAGGAGACGGAGATGATAGGGGTTGATTTTGAGTGGTTGATAAGTTGAAGGGCTGATGAGAAAAATGTGAATGGAGAGGGATGAAGTTAAACAATTTAGTGTAGAAATTTGAGTAAGGTTCTGCCATTGTTATAGATATTTGAGGTATATATGAAATGTTCTTGTGTAGATTTTGTGGAATGTTTGGTGTAATTTGATTTTCAAGAATGAAAGAGATACATACAGAGAGAGAGAAAGAGAGATATAGAATAGTAATATGAGGAGAGAGTGAGGGAGTAGAACTATAGAAGATAAACTTTTGGCAGCTAGGAAAAAGAAGGAAAAATGAGGGGTTTTGTGGAATAAGAATTTAAGTAAATTACTTACTCAAAGAAATTTACAAGGAACAAAAAGTACGAAGACATTTTCTCTTCTCCTTTTTATCCGGCTTTTTCAGAGAGAAAAAAATAGTATTTTTTTTCTGTCTTTTATGAACGTGTGATTTAATTAGTTTTCCATATTATACCTAAATATATTAAGTACAAATTTGTTTTTCTAATTTATCTTTCTAATGATAAAAGGATGACATTGCGATTATATTCAATTTTAATTAATTTGATAAAATATTAATTACATTTATTATGTGTTTTCTTCTACTATCTAAAACGTTAATTACTAATTAAACTTAAAATGATTGGAGGCAGTAATAAAAGAAGAAAGCTGGAAAAGGCAGATGGTCAGAAATTAACTGCAGGTCGTCTCCAAAAGAAAAAAAGAGACTTTGTGTTAGTGTTAGTGTAATATATATATATATATATATATATATATATATATATATATATATATATATATGTATATGGGGTTAATGGAGTTGCACGTGCACAGGGCCGGTTCTAAGGGGGTGTAGAAGGAGCGACTGCACAGGGCCCTCAAATTTGGAGGGCCCCGAATTTTTTTTTTTGTGTATATGTAAAAAATTGATTATGGAAGTTTGATTGATGATTTTGCAACAAATAATGCAAGAATGATGCTAGCGATCGTGTGAAGTTTATTGTCCATTTAAGTTTTAGCTACTTTTTCTTTTTAATTGATAATTTATTGAAGTTTTAGCTATATTTTTTTTCTAATTGATAATTTTGTTACTCGACGTTGACATTTATTATTTTAATTAATGATGAATTTTGATATAAATTGTGCTTTATATATTGGTGCTGATAAAAAAATTAGTATTTTTATATGCGAGAGAGCCCCTATTTTTTTCTCGCACAGGACTTTCAAATTTTTAGGACCGGCCCTGCATGTGCAAACTCCCAAATGTACCCAAATGTACGCAATCTACGATCGTAGAGTTAAGTTACTCTACGATCGTAAAGTAGTTACTCTACGATCTGAGGATTCACTCTACGTTTTTACTATAGCAGAATGACTACTCTGTTATCAGTGAGTGACAACTCTATGATCGTAGGGTGAGTTAACTGTAGAATCGTAGACGGTGTATATTTGGAATTTGTATAGTTATGCACCTTCATTTTATATATATATATATATATATATATATTCTGTTTATCTTGCTGGTTGAAGCAATAAGTGGCTTCACACCCTCGACCCTCCTCCAGCATTTGCTTAGGTTGGCGTGTCTACTGTTTCTTGAACATGCACACATCTAAGTTATCTACTGTCCTTTTCACCTCTCTCTCCTTTTCTGGTTTGCCTAGCTTTAGTCAACACACTCATAAATCTGTGTAGTAGGAGTAACTGTTGTGCTGCAAATTCCAAGCATATCAAAATCACAATTTAATTTGCTTGCTTTCTCATGTCTTGGTTCTTAATTACATAAACATATTATGGCTCAAGTTTCTATTTCCATTTACTAATAAAAATTTATTGATCAGCTGTATATAGTCATCAGGAGAGGACGAAAATTTTCGCCAAGAGGGGCACTCTTACTCTTTTGTTACTGAGTTTTAAAATAGATATTAAAAAATGGACGAAAATTTTTATCATTTTTCTTAGCAAATTTTTTCGTCCAAAAATAGACGGATTTAGATGGAAAGCTAAATAATGTAAGATTATAATCCCTATTAAACCCTCTAAATTATAAACATAATAAAATTAATATAAGAGAACTTAGTAATTTAAATGTGAAACTTAAATTTTCTTTTCTTCTCCTTTATAAACTCAATAACAAGAAAACATACAAGTTTTCTATTTTTTTTCTTTTTCATTATAAATTAGGTTTCCATTCTTTTCTTTTCCATCCCAAACCCAAAAATATAGTATTATATTAAATTTTAAAAAATAATTATAAAATTATAGAAAATTTTAATGAGATTCAAAATTATAAGTCAAAATTACAGAATTATATATTCACAATTCATGCCTCAAAACTAAATATAAGTAGGAATCAAACTAATAAATAACCACTCATGGACAATTAATAAAAAAATTGCAACAGTTTTTAATGACATTTAACCTCAACCCTAGAAATTAGGGGAAATTAAATAGACTTATGAAAACAAAAGTTTAAAATATAATTTGAGGTTGGGCAGCGCTCAATCCTTGTTGTGTTTGGATTGAAAAAATAGAAAGATGACGGAATTGAATGATTTTAAGGTATTTTATACGTTTGGATTGAGAGAATATTGGAATAGAGGAATAAATGAAATAAAAATAGTGTATTTGATTATCATTTTAGGAGATAAACTATTCCAATAGAATGAAAATTTATTCTATCCCTTGTTTTTTTATTTTATGTGGAGAATGTAGAATAAAATTCATTCCAATATAATGAATATATATGATAATTTTGTCATTATATGACAATATCCACCACCAGCAACCAAACATACACTTAAAATCCCTTAAAACCATTTTATTATGATCTTCTATTTCATTCCTTCAATCCAAACACATTTATTAGCATTTTTGTCCATACCCCTCCCTTTTCGGCTTTCTCATTCTCCCCTGCTTCTTCTATCGTAAATCTTTTTAGTATTTCCCCAACTGATCTGCTTTCCGTTAAACAAGTGACCCAAACTTTTTTTTCAACTTCTAAGGGGAGGCACTAATTTACCATAATAACGCTATACTTACAAAAAAATAAAAAAAATCATAATCAAAATCCAAGGATGGTATATACTTTACGGTATGGTGTTATTAGGGTTGGAATAGTCAGCTCATTTAACCATGCACCAAATTATATGCACGGATGGTATAGAGTGTACAGTACATTAATCTTGCTTCAAATTCATTTAACAATAAGAAAGATTTAATAATCACACGTACATCTCTTATGATAATATTAAGTTGAAGTAACAGTTTCATTGACATGGACCTCAAATACCTAATAGCACTAAACTGTAATCATGAAAATGAAAGCCAGAACTTAAAAGTATAAACTATAAAGACAGAACTGTTCCCAACTTTTTTGAACTGCAGCATATATGACTATATATATAATGCATGCACCACAATTATACACAAGTTTGTTTGGTTATTAACGTTTACAACATTTGCGACCATAACATTTTGTGCTTTGGGTTTGTGATTCTTTTAGAGTTAATAATAAGAATTTTAAGTGTGTTTATAATTTTAATCACTCTAAATGTACTAAACACTTCTACCAATAGAACATGAAACATGCACCTAATGGTTTATGTGTATATAATTTGTGTATATACATACATCTTTTATGTTTATTAGCAAAAATACAAGTAATTATCTTCCTACATCAAGATTAATTGTTTTTATGTAGCTTTTGCTGGTACATAGTACATCTTTGTAACTCCTAGCACATTATGGAGAGAGAGAGAGAGTGAGAGAGAGAGAGCTAAGCTGGCGAGGATCTGTTGGACTGTGAGTGCAATAAATGTGATGAGCAAAGGGAATAGGACACTAGTGTGGAGACAATTCGAGTCCTTGGCCCTTCCCCTGACAAAGGTGAAATTAAACCATAAGAATTACACTAGTAATAATTACATCTTCAATTCAGGTTTTGGATTGACCATATATGTATGTGTGTGTACATGGTCAAATTATATGTAGTTGGGACATTTAATGTTCTTTCGGTTACAAGTATTTGCGGTGCATTTACAGCTTCTAAGCCTGTTTTTTTTTTTTGGTATTTTGAGCCTAAATATTACTACTATGTTTGTGAAGGAGTGTAAATGAACCAAGTCGAGTTGAGTATTGAGTTATATAGATTTGGTTTACAAAATTTATCGAGTATGAAATAAGGTTTGATTGGGGTTAGTTTAACTAACGAGTCGAGCACGATCTCGAATTGAGTCCAAACAGTTTGAACTTTTAAGCGAATAACAATAGGAAATTATAATTTAAAGAGGTTTGAATAATTTATTGAACTTTAAATTCTGCTCATATTTAAATCATTTATATTTCGAATCGAGTTCGAATCAAATTTTTAGTCAAGCAAGTACGAATCGAGTTCGAACTGTTTAGTTTATTTTACATTCAACTTAGGGAAGGTTAGTACAATGCATTTAGTGTGAATGTGCAGCAGAAAATTTAGAGCCAAGTTTAGAGAAGTTAGTTCATTGCAAATTTTACTGATTGGTTTGCTATTTGCACATGGAATTAATAGAGAAGAAAATTTTTGAGTCTTGTGTTCCGGCCATCAATTTTGTGGAATAGAGATTACAAATATTGGTGCTGTGATTATATTCAAAATTTATGTTAAATGTTTTATGGAAAGTGAAGAGCAAAGTATAGTTGGGATATATATATATATATATATAGTCCGGATCTTAAGCTCATCCAACTCACCCACCTTTAGCGACGGACTGGCAACGGTTTGGTCCGTCGCTATATATACAACCGTCGTCTTAGCTTTTAGCGACGGACAACATATAGACGACGGTTGTATATATAGCGACGGACAAACCGTCGCCCGGTCCGTTGCTAAAGAAGGTGAGTTAGGTGAATTTTTAGTTGGATGAATCTAAGATCCTTATCGTGTGTATATATATATATATGCATTAAAGCTTTAGGTAACATGGTTGAAAACTGTTTGTACAGTTTATTATTCTTTGAAGTTGTATGATCATAGGTGTTGGGAAAAATTTATACTAAACTCATTAATCCAAGTTGGATTAAATTTATATTAGTAATAAAATATTTTTTGTCGTTTGCCAAAAAAAAAGTTGTTTATAAATAAATAAAAATTTTAAGTGCGTTTAAAAGTACAAATCACTAAACACTACACAATGTATATATCACCAAATATAGCATATTAATATATGTTTGTCCAATAAATCGGTAACTTCATAAAATTAGTTGCAAACTTTTAACTCCTTTTTGTTTTTGGAAAATAAATTACTCCCTCTTCTTTTTTTAATTCACGTTTCAAGAGAAAATACAAAAATTAAAAAAAATTATAATTAGTGTTTTATCAGATTGATTAAAATAAGTAAAAAATCTCAATATTATCCTTTAAAATTTATTGAAAAAGATAAAATACAAACAAATGTAGAGATTTTATATGCTTGTTATTTCATATATTTACACATAATAGGAGGATCAAAGGCATACCTCTTGAAGCGTGATTAAACCTTTGATGAGGAAAACCTCATGTCTTTCCTAAAACCCAGCAGCGTCTCCGAACTACGATCGAGAACGGAACACTATCTCACGGTTCGTAACAATTTGGGTTTGGTCTGTATTTAGGAGTGCTCTGTGTATGGCCAAAATGAATGAATTGCATGTTCATCAATAAACTGAGGCATGTATATTTAATACAGAAGTGGTTGAACCACTTCCCAACTTTTCTCCACGATCAGTGTAGCCACGTTCAAATAAATAAACGGCTCCTTTGACCTTGTCAATTGGGAAAGCTGTTAATTAAACCAACTGGGTCGGACCCTTCATGGGTGACCCATTTAGATACCCAAGATCTAACATCTCCCACTCGCCCATGGCGGGGACGATGTAATCCTCATATCTGCCAAAATCAGCTCAAACCAAAACATGTAAAGCTCTAACTACCGAACCGTGCGACCACTAATTTCACTTGCAATGCGAGAGCTCTATATTAAACCTGTTAGGGCCAACTAAAGACATCTACCCTTTTAAAGAAAAACAATACGGGAGCTCTCACACCAAACTTAATTAGTACACGTAGAGGCTACAACCCACAAACTTAGAGTACCCCAGATACATTTGAATTTTCACTAGGTTAAGTATCTCTAATCCCTTAGAGAGCCTTACTTAACCACCTTTGAGCCCAAGTCCATTTCGTATCTCACTTATTACTATATCGCTATCAAAACGTTATAGTTGTCGACAATAAGTGCAAAACGATGTGAAATCAAATTGTATTCCCTTTGCCTTAATACTACTCAAAAATGAATCAGCTGCTTTCCCGGAATAGGTCCTTATAGTCTCATCAATCCTGACCTTAGGAATCAAAAACAAAGTAGCAACATTAATCTATGTCTTTGCATTATAGTCAAAGATCACAAAGAGCACTTGATGTAGGAACAAAACTTGTCCTATAGGATTCACACGGTGAGGAAACAAGGATTCATTCTCTTACCTCCTTTACATGGTTGCTGAGCACATGTAACTCGTTCACAACATGCTATTCTATAGCTTTGTTGTGCGGACCTTAAAACATTTTAAATTGCTCGCTTATCTAAGCGCCACATTTGAAACTTCACGTCCGATTATCATGTCACGGTAGACAATCTCATCTACATGAGCATATGTACTATGGTCATGTCGTACGGATCTTATTTTAGTCGCTTCATAAGTGCCTAACTAGAATTTTCAGAGTGCTTGCTTTCAAAGCGCCAAACCTGAAATTTCGTATCCGGCTATCAGTACATGTTAATATAGATGGTGGGGCATACTATATTCGGTTAATCCAAGTTAACCTCATCTTGGCTCATGCCAAGGCGACATCATGCTTCATTTTTCTCGCTACTAAGCTCCAATTTATTGCTATCTAAAGCATCAACAACTCGCTACTCAAAGCGTCAATAAATGAACTGTCTCAACCTTGCTCGCTTTTCTAAGCGCTAAGGGTGATTGCTAGTGTGAGTGAGCCAATCAACCTGTTGACATATATTTAGTGTGTGCATATCCAATATGCATAATACACTGTGTGAACAACTAAAATTTATCATATGTGCTAAAAGAACACAATCATAAGTGGAAACAAATGAATCTCGCATAAATGATAAATATCTCAAATAATAATGAATATCTCTATTAAAAGCCAAATGATGAGTGATATACAAGGAAATAAGAAAGTACATCAAACCCTACGAAGCCCTAATGAGTTAACATGCCTACAAAAAGTATCTTTATGAATTGGCTTCGTTAAGGGATCAACTACCATAAGTCCAGTGGGCATGTACTCTAATATCACCTCATTATTTATTATGTTATCTCTAATAAAGTTCATCCTCAACTGAATATGCTTCGTCCTTCCGTGATACTTGGGATCCTTAGTGTAATCTATGGTTGTCATGTTATCACAGTAAACAGTAACATGATTTAAAGCATGAGAGACGACTCCAAGATCCTCAAAGAATCTTTTCAGCCATATGGCTTCCTGAACAGCTGACGTACATGTTACAAACTCCGAATCCATGGTCGAAAGAGCAACACAAGTCTGTTTCTTGCTACAACAAGTAATGTCACCACCATGTAGCAAGTATGCATATCCTGAGGTCGACTTGCGCATCCCTTGGTTACCTCCCCAACTGACATCGGAATAACCAATCAAACGTAGGTCCGGTCCTCTATAGCATAACATGTAGTCCAAAGTACCTTTCAAATATCACAAGATCCTTTTGATTATTTTCCAATGAGCAATCCCAGGGTTTGACTGATACTGACCGAGATAACCGACTGCATGTGCTATATCAGGCTGAGTACACACAACTGCCTACATTAGCTTTTCTATAGCATTGGCATACGGATAATGGGACATTTTCTTAATTTCCTTAGGAGAAGTCCGTGGTCCAATAGCGTTGCTTTTAGCGATAGGAGTGTCTATGGGTTTGCACACTACAAGAAAAAGGCATATTTTTGATGGAATATTCTGTCAGACTTAAGCATATTCCGTCGAAAATAGAGTATTTACGAGGGAATATTCTGTCGGAAGTTCCTTCGTATTTACAGCCCTCGAAAATAAGGTTCATCGAAAAATTCGTCGAAAGCATGATATACCCGACGGAATTATTTACAATGGAATTACGTCGTATATAGAGTATTTAAGAGGGAATAATTACGACGGACTAATTCCGTCGAGAATAAATATGGGTTAGTACCGACGGAATATTCCGTTGTAAATACTCTCTTCCGACGAAAAAGTGGATAATTTAAAAATTTTATTAATTGCTATTGAAAATAAATAGGGTTTATTTCTGACGAAAATTCCGTCATAAATATATTATTCTGTCGGAAATAAGAAACTTTTTAAAAAAAATTTTTTTGAAATTTCGAATTCCGTGTTTTTAAACCCATTTTTTTGTACCTGCAACCTGTTGCAGCCCAATAAAAGTAATATATTCTCGACATTCAACATATCGCTAAAAACCTGTATATATAAACCTGTATTACTGTCCAATAATCATCAACTAAGCTAACAATGATATAAATGTAAGCTAACAATTACAAATGATCTACTAACTCATCAAAAATGTCAAATATAATCTAATGTTCCAAAAATTATATACAATATGATTTAAAACACTTTTACAGACGCACCTAGACTACAATAAGTATAAATGATCTACAAATGAGTCTATAAACTAGTATAAGGATCATCATCGGGAGGTGGACGACGATGCTGCTCTGGTGTATGAAAATCAGCATCGTCGTCCCCCCGCTCGCCATCGTCAGTCCCCTCGCCATCGCCACCCTGTTAATAGAATTTAAAATATAAATCATTAGTTCGTATATATGTGAAAATTTAAAAGATGCTGTTAAATGAAAATAACATAAACATACAGAATACCTGAGTAGGTGGGGGATGACAAGCCTGCTCTAGGAGGGTAACCACCATCCGAAACATCTCACCGCCCAACTGCGTCAAACTGCTCCTGCGGTAAGCCCGTACTCTCTGCGAAGGCCCCAGCTAGAACCTCCTGACCGAGATAGTGAAGACGAGACCTGCTAGGAAACTACTGACGATGAAAAACTAGATCGGTATGGAACCTATCTGACACCGCCGTTATCAATCTCTGGAATAACTCGTCGTCCAGTCCAGGGCCCGTATGAGATGGTCCAATGGGTTCTCTCAGACGCTGGCGCTGGCTAGATCCTGCGAAAATATATATAATATGGCTATCATCAATAATTTATAAATTCTGATAAGTTATAAGAATTTTGTGAAACATAAAGAAATAATATTATTACCTCCAGGTAATGTATATGTGGGTATCCTCGGTAAGCCCACCACTCGATACCTGCCGGTACTACTAGTAGGGGGATCCTGAGACTCGACCCATAGCCTCAGCTCCTCATCTTGAGATAACTCAATCTGGGGACTGGGGATGGTGGAATCTAATGGCTCAGAACCCCCCCTAGCAGCCTCCAACTCAGCTATACGCTGGTTCCGAAGCTTCTGAAAACGGTCTTGTAATTTATGTTGTATAAGTGAGTTTTATATCATTTTATTTTATTTTGTGAATATTGAGATTACTAAAAAGTAAGAGTAGTTTTACTCGTATGGCTAATGTTGCCTGAGACAAAGCACGCTCCTCCTTAGGCGTGTGGGCCCTATCCCATAACTCTATCATAGTCGGAGCTCTGCCCAAGGTCCTCCCCAAGGCCTAATAGATACAATCATAAAACAGTTATTAATTATTTTTCGTGCTAGAATTTGATAAGTTATTTCTAAATACATTACGGTTACCGTCTTCGCCTCCTCGAAAGACTGCGAGCCAGTCGTGTGTACTATGTGGAGCTTGGCCCGGTTCTTTGCCTGCTCAGATTTCTTCTTGAAGTCCTCAGCCTCCCAGTGCGCACACATAGCCTGCCATGCGTGATCGGAGACTATGTGGGGCTGGTGAAATATGATGGTGGTCCCGGGCTGGTCATCAACTGCCCGGGCTGCCCGACGTCGCAGCTCATACAGCCAGCCGGAGTAATTCTCAGCTACATATCCAACAATCACTACATCACCGGCTGTCTGAGAGACGCCCTCTACAAATCTATAATAAGTCTATAACAAAAGTCTAAAGTTAGGAACAACTAATTTCTTAAACGCTACAAATATGTAATAATATAAAAATGACTAATATAGACTTATTAACTTACGTGAAACTCCCGCAACACAGTATGCATAAAGGATGGATCGTATCGCTCGTACTGAGTGAAGCGTATGCATCCGGTCGGGAGGTGCGTCAGACATAACGTGTAATACCCAAGAATTTACGAATATTATTAATGAATAAATTAATGAAAGTCGAATATTTATTTGAATATAAATGATTATGTGTTATGAGATGAGTTAACTCAATTAATTCCAAATTAAATTTATGATTATATGAAGAATTACGATAAACTCGTAGAATGCCTTGTGTGGCACGAGAATTAAAGTGATAAAAAGCTTAACTTAATGTTTATATGAATTGCCTAGTATGGCAAGGTGATAAGATAAGTTTATGATCAATATAAGTAATTTAGTATAAATTTCCCTAGTGTGGCACAACTGCGCCACTTCTGTATGATAAACCAGCGCAGCTGCGCCGGTAGCAAAACTTAGAATTTAATTTCTACAGGAATGAGTTACCAAGCTTAATTATAAACATTAATTAAAGAGTGAGATTAATAAGTAAATTGATTAACTAATAATATATTATTAATTAATTATGATTATGAAGGATATACTATTAATGAGTAATTAATCGATAACGTGTTAAATAATTGTTATTGTGAATAATATAATATTAATGAGTAAATGATTTATAAATATAATAAGATTATATTTACTCGATTAATTGTTATGTGCAAAGCATGCTATAGTTAAACATATAATACATAGTAGTTACCTCTATATTATATAAAGTATAGTGAGACATTTAAATGAAACTATCTTATATATAAACTATATAGTAAGGTTTAATGAGTTATGTGAGTTACATGATTAATGCTTATGTGACAATATGTGTGTGAGTGAACATTAAATAAGTGCCTCATGAATATTATGAACTATGTAAACAATTGTTAATTGATGAATTACTTCAATAATTTCATATAATTGAAATAATAGAGTTGGGATAATATAATGTGATAATACCCAATCAAATTATATTCGATATGAGGAAATGAACATGGATTATATATGGATGTGTATTACCCAACTTGCTATTATGCATAATGTTATCCATGTGTAGCCTCTAATTAAATTTATAACCTAAGTATATATAATGTATATATATATATATATATATATATATATATAACTTAAGTTTTGTATTTTGCAAATGCTGAGCTTTCTTGCCTTGTCCCTAATTGAGTGACCCAATTCCTTCTCACGTGTATAGCTTATAAAGCCTAAGCCTATTCCTTCTCAAACTCAACAAGAATTAAAGCAAATCATCATAAGGGGAGTGGGCATCATGATGGAATTCACTAACTATCAACAACTCTTCCTTAACCACCATACAATTCTTCTTCCCATTGGTTTAATTTTAACTGGAAAAGCATTAACTGTGTATTTGTTTTCCTATAAATATAGTTCTCTCCTTCTTCATTTCTTTCGTTGAGATATTGCTAAGTGGATTATAGAGGGAATTGAGAGTTAGTATAGCAGCATTGTAGAAGCATTCTAGCAGCAAACTCATATCAACCATTTAGCAGAGGTATAACATTCTTGTTCTTCATTTTCTGGAAATTGCCAAGTCCTTAATTATGCTTGAATTACATGTTAAGTTGATTGGAGAATGTTTATTAGTTGTTATATTAGCTTATATGCAAGTTAGAACTACAATGTAGTTGTTTAGAATCGATTCGTGAAGGAAATTTTGATGTTGGGTTGTTAACTGCCAAAGCAGAAAGCTTCTCTAGTTCTGGCTGAGACACGGCGCAGCTGCACCCATTTTGTACTAAGGTGCAGCGCAGCTGCGCCATGCACCTGTTTTAGTTTTCTATTGTTGTTAGTTTTTGTATAATGCTAACTTGTTGGTATCCCTTAGATAAGTATGATAACATGTTTATCATGTGTTGTAGTGTACCTAGACCTAGCATAAACATGTTTGACTATGTTAGTATACATTATTGATGAAAAACTTATAGTTTGAAAATGGACTTATAATTTTGAAGTGAACTTTGACATATAGGTATCATGTTTATATTCTGACCATATGAGCATGTGTATGTGGGTAGGTTATGAATGAAATACAGTCTAAAATCTGTTTACATGTGTTAAGTCGTGTTGGCCTAGTTCAAGATGACTTTTAAAGAGAAACTTAAAAGTTTTGAAGAACTAATGTTTATGAGCATGTTAAGAAATACATTCTGATATTTTATTATGCATGCTAGTACTTCTAGCATCACTAAAATGTCCTATATGTGCACCCAACTTGTTAGATACAATGCAAGTTAATCAAGTATGAGTTTGATTAAGTTTTCAAGCAAATAACGATGCTAGCTATGCGTATATGATGAAGGTCTTAGTGAGCATGCATACTAAACTGATTTCATGACCACCTTGTGTGTGTACGTGGTAAACACGGTAGTCCTTGTGATGTATGACCCCAATTGGCCTATTTCCTTAGAAATCTCAAGCTAAGACCATGATGTGTAAAATGAACTTAGAATGGTCATGCAAGTATGTAAAGTCCTCTAGCATGTATACATGATAAGTGGGTAGTGACTTAGCATGTTAAAGGTTTGGACAGAAGCAGCAGTGCACAAGCCCCATCCTGGTCTGGCCTGGGGACAGCGCAGCTGCGCCGTCCCTAGGCTTAACCAGGGCGCAGCTGCGCCATGCTGGAATCTGATCTGGACATTTTGTTGTTTCTGATTTGTGTCAGTTACTTATAATGCCACTCCAATATGTAAATCAGAATGTGATTGATGCTGATATATATTCACAAGTGATAATAAAGTAACATGATGATGTCTAACTTGTAAAAAGGAATTCCAAGGATACCAAAGACATAATCGATTTAGTGTTATGAATTACTATAATGCCATACATAATATAACTATGTTACTTAATTTCATAATGACTTATATACTGATTTCATGCTACATGTGTATAAGTACGTAATAACATACGTATAGAGTTATATGACTAAAGTACAATCATATGTGTACATTTAACTTACATATCGAGCTTGTGTATCGAATATACTTAGCTAATGAATATCCTATACATGTAAATATATTACGATAGGAATTCGAAGTATTGATAAGCTAAAGGTTGATAATCTACGCTTAAGGCAAGTATCCTAAACCCTTGCATTTACTTTATTCAACGGATATTGTAAGCAAGTTCTCGAACCCTACTCCTTATTGAGTATTGCTTAGACTTGTACTATTAATTGTCGTACGAGTAAACCATTAAAATTACGATTCATGTCTTATGACTCATTGCTTCATAGCTAAGATAAAGTTGATTATATTCTTCGAACTATAATATCGAGTATTGAACTTATAGTTGTTCTTATATACATTGAAAGAGCGGTCTATGCCATTTAATTCGGCTAGACCTATATCATGAATTTGAAAAGTGATCCAAACCAATTGATTGGTGCGGAATCTTATATTGACTGAGATGAACAACCCTCTTGAAGGGGAAAACTATTTATTATCAGGAGACCGACGTGCGCACTTAAGTACGATTGAACGATATGCATAAAGTAGGGTACTTTAGGCTGATCACCTGTTGTACTTGTTTTATTGGATTATCAGCATATTACTGTTAATTCTAGTAGAAGTTCATAGTCCTTAGTGACTGCTCAGTATTCATTATTCTTGAACTGTGAAAAGGTTAAACCTTGAATCTTATTGATATCTTTCGGTCCTTAGCGACTTTTGTTGAAAACTGTTGATACTTCATGTTATTCTCGAACTATCATTTATTGTCATACCCTTGAGAATTGAAAACTATATTGACCCTTATTACTATATTACTTGCTGAGCAAACTTGTTGCTCATTCTTGCTTTTTTCTAAAAATATTTCAGTTAAGACAGAGCAAGGTGGACCTTCGGGGGCTAATAAAGGCAAGGGCAAGGCTACGGAGTAGCTTGTTATTATGTATAACTTTTATGATAGTTGTAATAAGATTCTAGTCTATTATGTATTAAGTTAAGATTATGTATGCTTAAACTATGTTTAAGATGTAAGAGATATTTAAGTTACGAAACCTTGGAACATGAATGGTTATATTAAATAAATGTAATCTATTCGTATTATGTGTTATTTCATTGTGCAATATGATATTTAGTCATATTATTATATTAGATTATAGAACGTGATGAACCGAATTCGGGACTATGACGGTCCGAATTTAGGGGCGTCACATATCGCGTGTAAGGTGTGTTTAGCGACCTGGTCTAGTATACTACAGTAAAAATGTAACGTAAGAGGAAAGTAACGTAAGATCTTCTTGGGCACATGTTTCTCCTTCCCCCACATTTTGTCACCTTGTACCGAGGCAAGCTGTATATATCACATTGTCCCTTATCTCTGTTCGCCCCATAGTATAACATGCAATCATGCTCACAAGCATTGATCTTTTGATACCCCATATTCAATCCCTTGACCATCTTCTTCACTTCAGTAATAATTAGCAGGCAGAGTATGATCCTTTGGTAAGAACTTGCTAAAAAGAGCAATCAAATAGTTGAAACCTCTCTCACTGTAGTCGTGCTCATTCTTGAAGTATAAGAGCTTAGTCACTGCAGATAGCCTGGTGTGCTTATCATTTCCAGGATACAACGGAACCCCCGATTCAGATAGCAGCCTGTAAAAGGCAGCAGTTGTATCATTTGGCACTTGCTGAGCACTGCTTGACGAACGCTCATTTTTAGCCCAGTCAATATTGGTAAGGCCATAAGCATTGACCAACATCTCCACGACATCATAGTCATCGGCATATGAATGATCCCAGCGAATTAGTTGGTCTACAATACTTTCGATAACTTATCTCAACTCAATTAATTCCCCGTGTAGAATCCATACGGAGTGCCCACAAAGCCACGGAAAAATAAGTCGAATTTAATCTCGTCCGCTTTCTTCCAGATCAGGTTTTTACACTTGGCACACGGGCATCTCATTTTTCCGTTCGGATCATCAGCATGTTCTAGTGCTTTGTTCAAAAAGTTAAACTCGCCATCATGATAAGCTGTGACTAATCCCCTCCCATCAATGGGTATCCTACGGTACATCCAACTCCGGTCGGCTGACATCTTGAACTGAACAAAAGACACATTTAGTACAGGGATATTCATGTATGTGGTCTATGCATGAATTATATTTTCCTAGTATTTCCACTATACAGCACATGGGTTAGTCTTCTATCCCGTTACTGGATGCGTCTCCTCACTAGTTCCAACACGTTTAGCACGTTTCATTTGTTTCAAGAAAATTTTGAAAGCACCTGTGGCGCCCCCAAATTCGGACCGCCACATCGTCTCTAATTCGGTTCGTCACGTTCTACAATCTAATATAATAATATGACTAAATGTCATATTGCACATCAAAATAACTCATAACATACGAATAGATTACATTTATTTAATATAACCATTCATGTCCCAAGGTTTCGTAACTTAAACATCTCTCATATCTTTAACATAGCTTAAGCATGCACAATCTTAACTTAATACATAATAGACTAGAATCTTATTACAATTATCATAAAAGTTATACATAATTTACAAGCTACTCCGTAGCCTTGCCCTTGCCCTTGCCCTTATCAGTGCCCGAAGGTCCGCCTTGCTCTGTCTTAACTGAAATGTTTTTAGGAAAAAGCAAGAATGAGCAACAAGTTTGCTCAGTAAGTAATATAGCCATAAGGGGTTCAATATATTTTTCAATACTCAAGGGTAAAACAATAGATGATAGTTCAAGGATAACAAAAAGTACAACAGGTGATCAGCCTAAAGTACCCTACGGTATGCATATCGTTCAATCGTACTTAAGTGCGCACGTCGGTCTCCCGATAAATATAGTTTCCCCTTCAAAAGGGTTGTTCATTTCAGTCAAGTACAAGATTCCGCACCAATCAATTGATTTGGATAACTTTTGTAACGATTGAGAATTTTATATATTAATTGTGAATATTTATTGAATTAAATAAATATTTTATTGAATTTATTTATGGAGATAAATAAATAAATTGTGTGATTGCTGTGGAAAATTTAATTAAGTGTCATATATTTAATTAAATTGATATGTTAGCAATGTTGTAGCATAATTCTAATTTAGTTGAGAATAATTCAATTAGATTTAATATTATGTGCTAAGTGTTAAGAATAATTGTTACATGAATTATGTTTAATAAAGGAATTTCAATTGTGTAACAATTTGGTATTATGTGTTTTATTAATTAAATAGGTGTAGTATTTAATCTATGGAGTAAAATATTTATTAAAAGAATGGAAAAGAGTTTTAAGTGATTTTACCAAACAAGGCTCTTGTACTTGTTTAATCTTATTTTACCCAAACAAAGCCTTAGCACTAAAACCTATTTTTTTAACTAAGAGTTTGCCAAACATGGCCTTGAGCTTTTCAAATTTTGTAACCTATGTTATTAATAAGAATTAATATGGTTATAAGTATTATACTTATTATTTATAAGTTACATATATATTATATATGTATATGTATATTATAATATATGTCAGATAGTTAGTACGTTAGTTTTACAAACAAAATAAAGAAAACAAGAGAAGAGAGTTAGAGAGAGAGTTATCAGAGAAGAAGAAGAAGAAGAAGAAGCTTTGAGAAGATAAAGCAAGCCCCATCATCATCATCATCATCATCTCCATCTCTCTCTTAAGTCAAAACTAGTAAGGTTATAATCTTAACCCTAGAATCAATTCATATGTGTTGCTGTTTTCTTCTTTGTCAAATTGGGTTTGTGATAATCATGAAATTATATGTATATATGGTGTTCATATGTTTTCATATGTAATTGTATGCCATGAAAGGGTTTTCAAAATACAATTGTTGTAAAAATAAGTTTTCAAAGCATGTTTTTCTATATTTTCATAGTTTTAGAATTCTTTGTAAAAATCTCTTTGTGAAAGTTATTTATTTTGATATGTTAATGGGATATGTACATATATATGTGTATATATATATTACATATGATTTTTATAGTTATTTAAGAGTTTCAATTCACAAGTATATGATGAACACTATGAAATCATGTTCATAGTACTCTTTAATGAATTTATGTTGAAAATTTTCTTGAATCATTGATGTGAGTATGAAGTTATGAGTAATATGTGATATAGCATGAGCATACATGAGTTATAAGGTGATTCTTGCAATTCAATCCGTGTGATTTTGATAAACAAGAGGAATTATGATTATAATGATTTTCTTTGAAATAATTTCTGAAAAATGGCTTTTAAAACTATCAAATTGATGTTTGATTTTGAGTTATTGTTGAAATTAATCATGTATTATGTTAGTATGTTAAGAATATGAGTTATTACAATTGGAATCACTTGAATTAATTTAAAAACGAGTTCGTAGTAGCAATTTTCGTCAAGAACGCTTAAAATTGTGTTTTTCTTCAAAAACCATGAGATATTGATTTTTATTATGTGTTATATGGATTTTATATGTTATGAGCATGATTAAGAGTTTAAAATATTGTTTGTATCAAGTTTCATGTTTATCATGTTGGAAAAAATCGAATTCGGTGTGAAGGAATAAGCCAAATTGGCTTATTTCTCCACCAATTCGCGAACAGGGAAGTGCACCAGGGGGTGACCCACCCCAGCGGGGCTTCCAGGCCTAAAGGACCTGCCCCAGCGGGGTTCTTTGTTGTCCGAAAAAGTTACTTTTTGGTTTTTGAGTTTTTATGCCCCGTTTGTTTAGCTAACTTATTTCTATGACTTGGAAAGTGAAATGTATAATAAGTTAACATGTTTTTGATGTGTTTAAGTTTGATTGAAGTGTTATGTGAATATGTTACATGTGTGTGTGTGTTACTTTCCTAAGGTACACAACACGATTCATTGAGTTATAAGCCTATGAATTTATGTCGTGAGTATAGACTCGCATACTTGACTAGTTAGCAACCAATGTGGTAAATTACATTGTGAGTGGACTTAGATATGAAGTTCGATAGTTTAAATATTGTAGTTGAATACTAATAGATGGATTGAATATAATACAAATGTGTAGGGTGTTTGTGGAGTGATTGTAATTATGTTTCAAGTGTAGCTTGCGCTTGAGGCAAGTTTCCTATCTCTAAACTTATTATTGTGCAAGTGTTCTAATTCTTATTTCTTTTATGATAAGCAAGTTTCCATTTTGAACTTGTTATTCACTTTGTACAAGAGTTGTTGTATTCTAATATTCCTAATGCTCTAATAATGAAGCGTTATTGAGGTATTATGATCTTGACTTAGTTGTTCAAGCAAGATTCACTTATTCTTTCAATTGCTTTTGAGTTACTTCTAAAGCATGCCTATCTATTATAAAGTTTATTGTCATATCTTGTAATTGGTTCATGATTCTTATATCATTGAACTATTAAAGTGTTGTGAGTCGATTCAACTACTCCTAGTTGATGATAGTTGAACTCTAAAGTTCCCTTATCTATCCAAACCAAACTTTCTTTGGTGCGGACTTGAATTCAATTTCTGAGAATGAACAACCCTATTTGTTAGGGGATATTTATGCGAAAGCGTTAAAATGGTTGTGCACAATTCATGGTACAAAGGGTTGATCTCCCTGAGTACGAGTTAAAGGTCCATAGTCTTATTGACTGTTAAAGTTTTAAATAAAAATATTTATAACCTAGGACAATAGTTCAAGATTTTATGACCCTCAGATGTTTCTATATTCGAATTCTATGTATTGATGAAAGAATTATAATTCAATTCTTTATTTTGATGAAAGTAAAGTTATTCAAACTCTTTTGTAATTATTCATATATGTCATATCACTGTTGAAGTAAGCTTTTGTTTGCTCACTCTTGCATGTTTTACCACCACTTGCAGTTGTGAACAAGAATGTTGATATACCGTCAACAAGTAAAGGAAAAGGAAAGATGAACAACTGAAGGCTTGTTATTTCAAGTTGCTTTTGTAATAAGACTTGGTCAATTATGTTATGTTTATTTTCGCATTTATTATTTGATGTTAAGGTTTAGTTAGCCCTGGGATTTTATTGGACAAGTTATAATCCTTTTTAAAGGAAGATTTTATTAAGGTTTTATGAAGGTTGTAATTTACTTTGCAATTCTTTATTAGAGGGTAGATGTATGTTTTAATTAGAAAGTGAACACCAAATCATGTGGAAACGAAGTACCCGGATTTGGGGGTGTCACAGGTTGTAATTTACTTTGCAATTCTTTATTAGAGGGTAGATGTATGTTTTAATTAGAAAGTGAACACTAAATCATCTGGAAACGAAGTACCCGAATTTGGGGGTGTCACAGCTTTCTAATCATGATATAGGTCTAGCCGAATCAAATAGCATAGACCGCTCTTTCAATGTATATAAGAACAATTATAAGCTCAATATTCGAAATCAAAGTCTGAAGAATATAAACAACTCTATCTTAACTATTATGTCATAAGATAAGAATAATACTTTCAATTTGTTTACTTGTACAATCAATAACAGTACAAGCTCAAGAAATGCTCAATAAAGAGTAAGGTTCGAGTACTTGCCTTAAGCGTAGTTTACCAAGGTATAGCTTATCAACACTTTTCGAATCCTATTATAACATAGTTATGTATCTAGTACATTTATTAGTTATGTACATTCGATACACAAACTTAATATATAAGTTAGACATACATACACGATTCTAACTTAGTCGTATAATCCTTTACGTCCGTCATTACGCACTTAACATACACATAGCACAACATACTATAAAATCAATTAACATAATTCGTAATCGTCACTTGACTTAACATTTGAAAGTTTTATAAACATTTATCAATTCTATATGGTTTCATCTTATCATGTTCATTGACACTTGGAATAATGTTCTGGTCATATATTACAGATTAGGATAACAATACAAGCATGCATCAAGTTCATATTATAATTAAACAGCGTCTGCCCATTCCGCAGAGTGGCGCGGCCGCGCTTGGTTTGCACTAAAGAGTGGTGCGGCCGCGCTGCTCCTGGTTCAAACCAAGATATGGCTGCTTCTGCAGAATTCAAGCTTAACCCGATAATGCACTTAGACAATGATTTACGTGAAATACACATGTCAGGATGCTTATAACTAGGTTTGACCCCATATCGCCTTTAACATAGTTTGTTATCCATTCTCATTCAATCAAGGCTTTGAGTGTTCAATTAACAACGTCTCTTATGTTTAATCGTTATACATATGCTATGAAGTCACTAAGTATCATTTACACATATTCAAGTTATTTTAGTCATGCATCTCATGTGCTATAGTTCCACTTCTTTAACACTTGTCTCAAGTCATGCTCAATTAGTTTACAATGCATAAGATTAGTTAGGCATACATTTTAATTATGTCTAGAGGAATATGAGATCCTATCTCGAGAGTTACAAACTTTAGAATATTCATAATGTAGTTATCAACAAAACTAGTTTTCAAACTCTTAAGGTTTCTCTTGAAAATCTCATGTTAACCAACCACGCATGCAAAACTACTACACGTATCATACTTCATGCTTGTATATACATAATCATACCACCTAAACATGCTCACAAGTTCAAAATTTAAAGGGCACATAGTTTATCAAGTTCGTATTTGAAACTCTATGATTTCTCTTAGAAGGTTATTAACACTATTCAAGCATGCCAGGTAAGTCCACATATTTCACATCATGCTTTTATATACTCATAAATAGACCACATAAACATGCTTGAAATCTCAGAACTCAAAATGTTCTAGTTTGACAAGTTTGTTTTTTGAAAACTTAAGTTTCATTTAGAAAGTCATCAACATCAAGCTATGGCAAGTGGTTATGTGCAAGGTCATTTATGTCAGCATATCAGGGTCATAAGTAGTCATAATGAACTTATACTAGCATGCTCTATACATCATAAAGCATAAAAGTTGTCATTCAGTTCTGTAGAAGGGAGCGGTCGCGCCCTGTTTGTACTAGGGAGTGGCATGGCCACGCCACTTCGGTTCCAGCCCAGACAATTTTCTGCTAAAGCAGAGCTTCAGCCAATTCTCAATTCAGATCATGAAACATGCTTACAATCAGTCACATTATATTTATAACATGTATACAAACCTAACTAACATGCTAGCATCATTTCACATATCCAATTACAACTATCTCATGTTAATTTCTATGAATTGGAAATCCTAAACTTCAACGTTTAAATAAGGATTATACCTTTTAAGCTTTCAAATGGACAGCACTCTCCCTCAATTATCAGATTATACACTCAACTCACTCTATAGCAACTTAGCAATTAACTCAACAAAATCAAATGAGGAGAGGAGGGTTCAATTTATAGACAAATGAATGATCATGCCAAGCTATTGCATCATGAATCAAACTAAGAGATGGAAGAAGAACACATTGGGTAATCAAGATTAGGTGTAATAGTTGCCAACTACCCACAACCCACTCCCTTTCATCATTTGATTGCTAGCTAGAATGCAGAGTTTGAGGATGGAGAGTAGCATAGGCCACTGACCTTTCACGTGTAGGAGAAGAGGAGTGACTCTCATATTGGGACAATCCTATTCTCAGCAACTTGGCAAATGAAATAACATTACACTTAGGTTATATACATATACATATTATATACACTTAAGTTAAATACATATATATGTATACTTAGGTTTTAAATCCAATTGGGTGCATACATGAATTTTAATGATATAACAATACTACATGGTAGCAAATTGGGGTACATGTATACACATCAATATATAATCCATGTACATTTTGATAATGCCAAATTATGATTTAATTGAGTAGTGACACACCACATTATCATAAACCTTATTATATCAATTATTCACATAGTCTAATTTAATATTCCATAAACTACACACTAATGCACTACACATAACACATGGTCACATAAACATCATTTATATAGTTTATACCATTCATGAATCTAACTATATAGTTTTCATATTATATAGTCTCACTAAAGTGTCACACTACACTTTATAATATAGTTTGGTTCAATATTGCACAATGTACACATAACATGTATTCATATAGGTCCATTCATTTGATTCACTTCCTTTTACCATATAGTTTCTATATTACATAGTCATATCACAATGTCACACTATACTTTACATTATATAGATGTAGTTACTATATAATATGTAATTACATAATTTTACACTTAGCAATTAATTGAACAAACATTAACCTTATAATGTTAATTAATTATTTATTCGCTAATATGCTATTAATCATAATAACAATTAATTAACAACATATTCTTAATTAATCATTCACTTATTAATTCCTTCTTTAATTAATTAAATCATCATAATTCTCATTATCGCACCACACAAGATATTCTACGAGCTTATCATAAACTCCACATTTTTTTCAATTATTATAAATTCAATTTTAATTAATTGAATTACTCATCTCACAACACATCAATATTTATATTCAAATAAATATTTATTTTCTTATTATATCAATATTAATATTTATTCATGAAATTCACGGTTCTTACAGCACCTCCCCATGGTCTCCAAGTACACGAAATAGATTAAGATAACTTAATCTAAGTATACACTCGAAGAACATATAGAGATAATAGCCGAAAAATCCTCAAAACAATTAAAATGAACAGTTTCGTATTGGCACCGGCCAAAGTGAGAGACATAACGTCCAGAAATAGTCCCAAACTGGGGACTATTCCACATTCACTCCTAATGAGTGAATGTCAAACGGGTTTATAATTCCAAAGTACAGTACACATATTATTGAGTGTATTAAAAATTAAAGAGAGGATATTATTGAGTTTATTGAAAATTGTGGCAAACTAAGCAAATGCTACTTAGTTTATTTTATCAATGCAAAACAAGGTAAATGCTACTTAGTTTATGAGAACTGTTATTTGGAATATATATGGGGACTACTGTTCGACATTCAATTCTACTTGTCAAACAGGTTTCTAAGTTTCAAAGTATAGTACATATATATATATAGTGCGATTCAGAAGCACTCTTCTAAACTAACATTATTCCTTAAGTAGCACTCCGTATATAATGCTTCTGGTTTTGGCTCCAATTTGAAAATCACGGCATTTTCTTTCTCTCTCCAAAACAAAACAAGCTCCAAATTTCTCTCTCTCCAAAACCCAAAATCGATCTTCAAACCAAATCGAGCTCCAAATTTCTTTCTCTCCAAATCCCAAAATTGATCTTCAAACCAAATCGACATCTATTTCACCTATTGCAGTCAAATCATGATTCACCAACAAATCAGCACACGACATTTCATATTTCAGTCCAAATTGACTTCGACTCAGACCAAAACCTTGATTTTGACTTCGATTCTGTAAGGGTTTAACTATTTTCCTCCATTACAATTGTATTTCTAGGTTTTTATTTTGGTCTGACTTCGATGGCAGCATCTCTAGCGATAAAATTTTAATTTTTTCAGAGTAAAATTAGAACTTCTTTTCTGTAAAATTGATTCTAGTGGTGCTGAATATGACTTGTCTGATTGATTGCTTAAGTTACATAGAAACTCTGCTTTATATCCGTATAAAAAAAAAATTCCCTCAAACTTTCAATTTTCTCTAAAAGTTTTATTAATCAGGTTTTTGGGAGCTGTCGTTAGCACTCCTAAATTAATACCTTACTTCTTCTCTACTATCACAAGAATGAGTATATCAATAAGCAAGGATCGATCCCACAGAGAGTGTATCGCTTTATATTTATCCAATTATTTTTCAATGAATTGGGGTTTTTTTTTGAATAACTAAATTAACAAAAGTAAATTTAGAAGAAATATTAATAAGTAAAAATCTTCAATTCTTCAATTCAGTATCACCTTTTCACAATCATGGATCAATCAAGTTTTACAATATTTATCCTTCAATGAGATTAACAACCCTAGATAACCGCGATCGCTAATTATCCAAAATTCTCCTTATGTGTAAATCTAATGCGACGATCGCCAACAAAAGATCCTAACTATCATATAACCCATAACTATCATTCTAGATTTAATACAATAGAAGCATGAAGAATGAGAATTAGATTGTTCCAAGCAACAATTGCACAATCAAAAATTATTTAACTTATCTTTTGAAAACCTTAACAATACCCAAAAGCTTGTCCACAATCGAGTATCATTAATTGTTGTGACACCCCCAAATTCGGGTACTTCAATTTCCACGGGACTTGGTGTTCACTGTACAAATATCATCTATCTATCTATCCATAAAAATGCAAACCATGAAATAAATAAAAATAATCCTCCCCTTATGGGTTTACAACATCTAAAAATAAATACATCAATCCCAGGTAATACTAACCTTAAACATCTGTGCGGAACATAAACAATTAAATAGTCTTACACAACTTTAACATAGAGCTGAAACATAAACATATAAAATAAACAACAAGTCTTCATCACTTGTTGACCTTGCCCTTGCCTTTGCTAGTAGAAGGCTCGTTGGACCTTTCGTTCTTAACTGCAATGTTATTATACGCAAGAGTGAGCACGATTGCCCACAAGTATAATAATATGACAATAATATAATAACATGCGAGTGAATCAAAGACATCTGAATAAAAAAAACTCAACTTTTGACTCGAGGATAAATAACAGGAATCAAAATAACATCTGAGGGTCATAAGACCTTGAACTATGTCCTAGGTTGTAAAATGTTTATACTTTAAACCTTTAACAGTCATAAGACTATGGACTCTACTTCTCGTACTTAGGGGGATCAGCCCTTAGTACCATACTGTGCACAATATCTCAACGCTAAAGCGTAAATAATCCCCTTTTACAGGGTTGTTCATCTCAGTTTTGACATCAGAGTCCGCACCAAAGGAAGTTTGGTTTGGATAAGCTCAATAAGTATTTTATAATTTAGAACGTTCATCAACTATGGACTAGTCGAATCAATAAGGGTTCACTAGTCATATAAGGTTCAACAATAACATCAATATTCAACTTGAATAATAAATCTCAAGAGTATACAATCGAATAAGTATTGTATAACTGAATCATGCTTTTAAAAGAGTTACAATATGTAATATGAATTTTGAACTGGAACAATTAAGAACACGAGCTTACTCGATATAGAAACACAAGTCTAAGACTTAATAAATGAATAAATTAGAATTTAGGGAACTTGCTAAATCAATAAGTTAGAGATAGGATACTTGCCTCTTGCACAAGCTACAAATATAATTACAATTCATTTCCTCAACGTCCTACACATTACATTATGTATACGACATTGATTAGTTTTCATAACTATCATGTTTAACTGTTGAACTATTCACTTAAGTTCGACTTACAACTTGGTTTATAATATTAATCAATGGCTAATCACATAACATGAATGTAAACTCACAACATGCATATCACACATGTATAGCCCTTTAAACAATCATAATCAAGTTTTACAATTACGATATTCAAGTTTGCACTTAGTTTGTTAACTTGAACCTTCACATTATCTTATACATGTCAATAACTTAATTTATTAATCATGAACTTAAAATCATATAATATTCATGTATGTAACTTAAAACAACATCTTTTATTATCGAGAACACTACACTTGTGTGTGTGCATGTCCGAAGCCCTCCGATTGCCTCTGAATACGCATCAGTCACAAAGATGGCCATTTTTACCCATTTTTACGATTTCAAATTGAAAAACTTAAAGAATGAAAGTTGTAGGTTTACTCGTTATCTTTCTGAATCATCTTGAATCGCCTTAATCGGAGTTCGTATGAAAATGTTATGCTTATTTTACTACAGAAGGTCAAAACAGTCTCGGAATGCAAAAAAAGGCTCCCGGACATCCCTTATACCCGCTAGGGCGGGTCCTAATGCCCATGAACACCCGCTGGGGCGGGTCCCCCTGCTGGTGCACTCCATGGTTCGCGATGAACACATAGAGTAGCCCAAATAAATCCAAATTAAACTAACGTAATGAATTATAAGGCTACCCATAATGTAAAAACTCCACAGAAATATTATATAACATTTCTAGCATGATCTTAGCATTTTAAATCACGTATTTACACAATCCAAGGCATCTATTTTCACTGTTTTCAATATTTTATAAAGTTTTGAAGGAAAACAAGAAATTCAACGTTACGGATTCGTTATAACACCGAATCCGTTCGTTTAACTTCCATTTTGTTCGTTTAAACGTACATAATTACATGCAAGTATCAATTTAAGTTAAATAAACGTATAAGGCGTGTAAATTTTGTACGTAAGGGCCATATGGGCCCTATATACAATTTCTACACTCTGTAACTTTTGAAAACCCAATTATCAATAAAATTCCATGGTGTGATCACTGAAAGTTATGCATATATGGCATATAATATGTTATAAAAACATATTAACACAAATATAGCCATATAATGAACAAATATCAAGTTTTTCCATTCACAGAGAATTTTTAAAGCTCGTAAATGGAAAAACTCTGTAAAATTTTGAAAACCCAATTAAGGCCTAATTACATGAATTCAATTATTTTAATTCATTCATACCAAATAAAAAACATGTTATAATCATACAATAACACATATATGATTACATCTTAAGTATTCGTCACCAAAATCATATATAGAGAGTTTGGAGTTGGGTTTGAAAAATAAACTAACGTAATAAAACTTGAGATGAAGGATTATACCCTTGTTAACTCTGTTTGATGATGATATGAACTTTAATTCTTCAATCTCTTCTCCAAATCAATTCTTCTCTCAATTTTCTCTCTTAATCTCTCTAAGTTCTCTGACGTTTGTAATATATAAAATATAAAACTGGTGTATAGGATATATGTATAGAGTAATACGTATAATATGTATAGTGGACGAGTAATGGGTGAGTAGCGTCAGTTAATCCCTAATGGGTTAACTGGTGCAACTCCCCTTAGGGCCTTGTTTGTTTGCCCCTTATAATCTCCTTTCCCATTAACTTAATTAAAGCTTTATAATATAGTTTTAATGTCACACCAAATTAAATAAAATAATGTTATTTAAATCACTTAAATAAAATAGCATAAATTCATATTAAATCACATAGTCACATAATTAAAATTCTCATTCATTAATTATGCCAAATCATTAAATCTCTAATTAATTATTTAAATTAATTAGAATAACATTATGCCTATTAATTAATATATTAATCAAATAAGCTCAATTAAATACATACTTTGAATATAAAAATTCACCACATTAATTTAACTAACGTGACACATATAATTAAATTAATCTACCACAATTTCATCAATTAATTATTTAAATTAATAATTAAATCATAAAAAAATATTTATTTAATTCAATAGATATTCAATTTAAATTACAAAAATCCATTTCTTCAGAATTAAATCCCTCGAATTTACGTTATCCTCGACGGATATTCCGTCAGACATAATTACCATTCCCTCGAAAATATGATTGGCGCTGGCGGGAACATTGGCGCCAATATGCTGGCTGCATGCTCGATGGAATTTTGTCAAAAATAAATTATAACCGAGTGAATTATGGCCGACGGATCATTCCGTCGAAATTATGATATTTACGACTGAATCTGTTCCCTCGAAAATAATTCCGTCGTAATTAGTCCTTTTTTCTTGTAGTGGCAGTTGTTCAATTGGAATTACTCAAGAACCTTATTAAGGTAAGTCTCTTGAGACAAACCAAGAAACTTTCTTAAGCGATCTCTATAGATTTTAATCCCAAGAACATAAGTTGTTTCCCCCATATCCTTCATTTCAAAGCTAGAGGACAGCCACCCTTTGGTGGCGACAATCATCTCCTTATCGTTCCCAGCTAGTAGGATGTCATCGACATACATAGATAAGATAAGAAATTTATCTTTGGACTGTTTGATATATACACAATGGTCTTCATCGATCATCGTAAACCCATCACAAATGATGGCTCGATGGAATCTCAGATACCATTGTCTGGATACCTGTTTCAAACCATAAATAGAACGTTTGAGCTTGCATACTTTGCGCTCTTTTTCTTCTATGATGAAATCCTCTGGCTGATCCATGTATATCTCCTCAGCTAAATCTCCATTGAGAAAAGTTATCTTAACGTCCATTTGATATAACTCCAAATCTAAATGCACGACAATCGCTAGGATGAGGCGAATTGAGACAAACCTCATAACTGGTGAGAAGGTTTCCTCGTAATCAATTCCCTCTCGCTAGGTGTAGCCCTTAGCTACAAGACGAGCTTTGTTCATTTCAACGGAACCATCAGCATTGCGCTTGACTTTAAGAACCCATTTGTTTCCAATAACCTTTCGCCCTGGTGGAAGGTCAACCAAGTCCCAGACTTGATTAGTCCTCATGGACTCCATCTCTTCTTTTATTGCAATCATCCACTTATCTCTCATAGCAGATGATAGAGCAGCTAGATAAGATTGAGGTTCCTCATCGTCCTACGCATCAGCCACAAAGGCATTCCCCTCAATCTCAAAGAGACGATGTGAAATGTTACCCCTTTAACTTCTACGCATTTGAGGAATATGAGACTCCTCTATTAGTTTTCGGAGGCACAACAGTTATCTAGAAGGGGGGTTGAATAGATATTTTTAAAACTTTTCCTTTTCAAAAATGACTTATCAGATTTGTTAATTAAATAAATTAATTAACCACATCGAAATATATGATTTGTTTGTTCCCCTTAAGATAAAGCAAGTTTATAGTTCGATTAGCAGTTCTAGCAGTTATGACAAATATGGCAGTTAAGAGAATAACAGAAAGTAATGATACAGTTGTTTTAAGTGGTTCAGAGCACTCAAGACTCCTATCCACACTTCTACTCCACGAGTAGGAAATTCACTAAGGATATCGATACAACTTTGAATCACTGAGATTCCTTCAAGACCAGCAGTCTTGGAACTTCTAGTTCACTAAGAATTTTCAAGTCCAACAGACTTGGCACTTCTAGTTCACTACAAACTCTTCAAGCCCAGCAAACTTAGAATACACTGTAATGAGAGTTTAGTTCTTTGGTGTGCTACTCAGTTGCCTTTAAGCATAAGTTCTAAAGAACTGAGTAGCGAAGCAAGCTTTTCTTTATGATCGTAGAGTTTGGCTTTTAGTGTTCTTGTGCTTTGTGTGTTCTTTCTTGCTTAATTGTTTAGTCTGAAATCTTCAATCTGTTTTTCTTATGTAGGAGCCTTTGAAATCTTCCCGTTGAAAGGCTTCCGTTTGAGCATTTAATTTTCCAGACGTTCTGAGCACTGATGTTGACTTTCTGGGAATATGGTGTACTGATTACTGACTCGCCTGACACTGCAGACTACTTTCTCACCTAACACCTGAAAAGGTGCTTTCAACAGACAGAAAGTAGTCACCTTATCTTTTTCCACACGTTATTTCGATTCAAACTAAGGATATGTGTTGGAACTTTGGGATTCCCAAAATGTTAACGTTTCATATTCCATTCTTCATTTGTTATACATCCTCTTCCATCAGATATGCTAATCTTGATACTTCTGATGCTAACCAAAGAAGCACCACGATCGTTGTCTTCATACCATGATCGTTGTGTGTTGGTGTGCTTGCAAGCGATTCAATCTTGATCGTAGAGAACTCTACTATTCTGTATAAGCTTTGACTGACTACGATCTTTACTTGCGATAACTTGTAGAGTCCACATTTTCGAGAGAAGACTGCGATTCTTGACTTGGCTCGGCAGGCGCTCGGCAGACTGTCTCAACGATTCTGAAATTGCTTCCTTGACAGACTGCGATTTCGAGAAAGTCTTCCTCGACACTCCACGATTTTGCCTTGTCTTCTGCAAACTTTTGACTGGCTTGACAGACTACGAATCTATTTGGTATAATTATTATATTTTAAGAGATCAACCTATCAAGCTTGATCTTTCTTCTATACATTCAATTACAGAATGATAAACATTTAGCCCAGATCAACTTAACAATTTGATCTTCAATCAAAGTCCTTGTACATCAGTTCTAATAAGGACTTTACAACTTGAATAATACAGGCATATATATTTACTTGTAACATCAAATTTGAATATGCAATTCCCAACATCCTCATTTCAATGGAAGAGAACTGCTTGAAGGCATGTCACTCCCACTTTCTACAAGAGCCTGAGGAATATCCTCTTCGGTCTCTACTGTACGAGTTGGGGTGCCTAAATCTTCATCCATCTCATAAAATTTCATCTCCTTGCTCACATCACCTCTGTTAGGGAAATCCATCTCAAGGAAATCTGCATCTCGTGACTCTATCTCGGATACAGTCCCATCAGGCTGCTCTCCAACAAACACATAGCCTTTGGAGTGTTCAGAATATCTTACAAAGCTACACTTCTTACCCCTCGAGCCTAACTTCCCATGTTGATGAAAAGTGTTGTGCACGTAAGCAGCTGATCCCCAAGGCCGCATTCTGCCCAATTCGGGCTTTCTGCCGGTACACATTTCTAATGGGGTGGATTGAACTGATTTTGAAGGCACACAATTAAGTATATATGTCGCAGTCAATAATGCATCACCCCAATAGGAGATAGGCAAATTTGTTTGTGCCCTTCTCTCTGCTACACCATTTTTTTGCGAAGCTCTAGAGATTGTCAGTTGCCTGATTATCCCTTTCTCCTCATAAAGTTCTTTAAACTGATTGAACAGATACTCGCAGCCTTGGTCAGTTCGAAGTACCTTAACACTTTTGTCTAACTGATTCTCGACCTCAATCAAATAACGTCTAAAACAATATAAAACCTCAGACTTATGAGAGATCAAGAAATTTACCCGAAGCGCGTATAGTCATCTATCATTGTGAGAAAATAGGAACGTCCATGCCTTTTTTTTACATTCATAGGGCCACAGATGTCTGAGTGAATGAGTTACAATGGTGTTTCTGCCCTTGTGGCTTTACCGAATTATTTTCTTGTTGATTTCTTTGCCAAACAATGTTTACATATTGGTAGATTGACCTTAGCGAGTAGGCCTAAAAGACATGCTCGAGCTAACCTGACCATTCTATCTTGTCCAATATGGCCTAATCTAGCATGTCATTGAATTAAACCACCATGATCATTTTCAACAAGTAAGGAATAAAAATCACTACTATTAATGCTAGAATCAATAGTATCCAAAATCATAAAACCATTCATCATAAAACCATATCCAAAAACATTCATCACATACGAAATTATTACACCATTATTCTCAAAACGAATAGAGTAGCCTAAACTAAGTACTGCAAGAATAGAGAATAAATTATGTCGGACATCTGGTGCATAAAGTACATCGTGAAGAATCAATGCAGAGCATCCTCGCACCTCTAATTTATAAATGCGAATTCCCAGCACGTATATACTGGAGTCATTCCCTATTAGTACTTTTCTGCAAGCTGGAACTCGAAGATACTCCACAAACCCGGTCTTGATCACGCGTTATGTGGTCTGTTGCTCTGGATTCTACAATCCAAAAATGGAGAGAATGAGCAACGAATACAATGGAAGATACTAAACACATAGCTTGATCAAGACGAGTGAGTACCTACTTCGGCTCAGTGCACTCACGAGCGAAGTGTCCTACTGTGCCACAGTTGTAACAAATCAACTTGGCCTTGTCCTTCTTGCCAGAACTACGTTTACTTCTCTTCCTCTTGGCAGTACCAGCCTTTGCAACCTTTTGAGGTGCATTAGCATTGGCAATCTCTATTTGTCGAGCCTTTAGGCGTTCATCCTCTAGACGTTTAGTCCTTAAATGCTCAACCTCCAGCTGCTCAGCTTTTAAGCACTCAAGGTGATGAAAAATATCTTTCAAAGATTTAATATTTTCATCTTGAGCTATATTAATCTTGAGATTGTTCTAATTGATGGGTAATGAACGTATCACTGCCCGAATTTATTGTTCATCTGACAAAGGGTTGCCAGCAGCTCCTAACGCTTCAATCATATTCGACATGGCCTGAAGATGTTCTCTAAAGGTGTGTTCATCGTTTTTTATATAATTGTCAAATTTGGTAGTTAAGAGATGCAACCTAGCCATGCCCATTTTCTTTTGGGAAAAGAAAGATGGAGAATCTTATTAGAGATATTCAAGTAGTTCGCCACAGTATAAAAATCATCTTTGCTGCGTAAACCAAATTAACATAAAAATAATAGGACAGAAATATAGAAGGGAGACTTAGCTAGGCTTAGGAATCACAATCCGTATAAATGTCTAATTATTTAAATTTAATTTTTCAGCGCACAAGATATGTAATTTAGGGGATATTTTAATTAAATTATTACAACCTAAAACACTCCCACTAGGAAATAGGGGTATATATGTAATTACAGCGTAGTAATTTAATTCCAAGAACTAACGATTAATATTCCAAAAATATTAACAAAAAAAATTAAATAATAGGCAATATTACTCAATTAATATACCAATTATGCTATAAGAACATTAGAATGTATCCAAAAAATTTCAACAGTATATTAACATCACAAAATATTACTGTAATTTTTTAGAATTTATTTTGATAATTTTTCTAATTATCACAATTAATTAATCATTGCATAAATAGTTGGAAATTAATCAAAGATACTCAAATCTGTTAATTTCTTCCAAAAAATTTTATAACAGTAGCTTATCATCATAAAAAAGTTACTTAAATTTTCTGATAATCATGCTAATTATCAAAATTAATAAATCATTGCATAATTAATTGGAAGTTAACCAAAACTATCCAAAATAGTTATTTTCCTCTAAAAAATTTACAACAGTAACTTAGCATCATAATATAGTCACTGTAATTTACCTAAAAATTTTATGACAAATTTGTTAATTATCACAATTAATAAGCCATTACAAAATTAATTGAAAATTAACCAAGAATATCAAAAACTATTAATATTTCAAAATTCTAGTGCCAATATTAATTATATGTTAATAATTAATTTTTGTAAAAATTTTAGAATTTAATAATCAATATAACTATTTTTTAATTAATTTCCATGATTAAAATAATTAAAAAGTCATTTTTCAAAAAAAATTAAAAATTTATTAAATCTTGTGAAACTAGGTTGGACACGTGGGTCGAAGGGCAAGGAAGCGGGCGGACCGGACTAGCGCGTGAGCTACACACGCGTGCTACAGAAGCAGCCCCGAATTGCGCGAGCGCGCTTGGCTACCGCGGTCCAAGGCCCTCCGACGTCTTCATTCGCTCTGATCGCGACGTCGTTTTCATGGTCTTGCTCGACTGGGTCCCCTGATCATCATGGTATGCTCAACCACCATTTTGGGAGCTTCTATGACTGGGGTGAGACGTACACAACTCCCACTGAGAGTAAGATTGTACTTCATCTTCAACCTCCAGCCACCAAAAATTTTCAGATTTGCCATTTTGCGACCCAAATTTTGAGAGGCCATAACTCAGCCTATATTAGTCCGATTTAAGTGTATAATATACCGTTGTAAAACTTATAACATATACTATGCATACATACAAAAATCATTTGAATCGGACAATCACATAAAATGTTATGGCTGGTCAAAGTAGCTTATTTGCAAATTAGGGTTTCAAATTAATTTTAAATTACATATCCAATTAAATCCAAAATTTGCAGATCGTATACATTGTGTTTAGGCTACAAAATACTGTAATATTAGCCCCTAATATTTAGTGTAACTAAGATTGCCATTAATGATGTTTTCAAGCTTTTAAACATACAATCATGGCATAAAGCGTAAATATAACATATATAGCATACATCAGATCGTTAAACCATGCTCTGATACCAATATTGTAGGGATTTTATACGCATGTTATTTCATATATTTACACATAATTGGAGGATCAAAGGCATACCTCTTGAAGCGTGATTATTCCTTTAATGCAGAAAACCTCCTGCATTTCTTGAAACCCAACAGTGTCTCTGAACTACGATCGAGAACATAACACTATCTCACGATTCGTAATAATTTGGGTTTAGTCTGTATTTGGGAGCGCTCTGTGTATGGCCAATCTGAATGAATTGCGTGTTCATCGATCGACTGGCATGTGTATTTAATACGAAAGTGGTTGAACCACTTCCCAACTTTTTTCCACGATCAATCAAGCCACGTTCAAATAAATAAACGGCTCATTTGACCTTGTCAATTGGGAAAGTTGTTAATTAAACCAACTGGGTCGGACCCTCCATGGATGACCCATTTGGATACCCAAAATCCAATAAATTAATATTTAATATAGGGATAATATAATAAACTAAGCCATTAATGTTTCTTTGAAATTTAAAAATGACAAATAAAAAAGAATAAATTGTACTTCCTAAAAAGACAAATAAAAAAAACGAATAAAGGAGTACATCTGTACATGTGCCTAACAGACCAAAATTAAAGATGATGAATTGAGCTTAGTTGCCAATTTGCCACCTAAGTCCTGCTTTAAAATTTCATGAGTTAATTAGGACAAGGCATGTTGTATTCATTGAAGCACATGTTATTTTGGTATATATATATATATATATATATATATATATATATATATATATATATATATATATATATATATATATATATATATATATATATATTGGTCAAAAGTAGATTAATACATATTTCAAAGAATAGAAGAACATAAAATGTGAAATAATAGAGATGCATGAAAAATGCATGAAATGAATTCAACTCAAGGTTCCTTTAGCAGTCTTAATTAGTTTAATATATTTTTCTTAATTTCTACCCAAAAAAGATAATAATAATAATAATAAATAAATAAATAAATAAAAGTGTTCATTTATTCTAGAAAGGAAGGGAGAGTTTACTTTTCAAAGAAAATCCATTTATTGTCTAATTATGTATAAGTATTATGGCCAATCACCTGTTAGCAGCATTTTAGATAAGAAAAGTGTATATAAACAAAATTGAAGGAGTAATAATTAAAAAATGTTATTATCAGCAGACTAGTTATTACTAATTGTCAAAGTGGTGCATCATGATATTTTTTTAATATTCATAATATATTGGAGTAGCATTTTATTTTTAGCAAAAACATTAAAGTTGAAATAATTACAATAAATTACAAAATGGTGTGCCACCATGATTCTTGATTTTGTAGATAAAATTTAATAATTATAGATTTCTTGACTTTGGGCACTTAAAATTTGAATATAATTCAACCTAATATATATATATATATATATATATATATATATATATATATATATATATATAAGATTGAACTATACTAAATACTAAAACTGTAAGCTATTATAAAAGATGAAAAAATTACAATAAACAAACTCAAATAGTAATTCTTTCAAATAAAATAACAGATAATCAGGAAAAAAAATATCAATCGTAGCAACAACGCTAGTGTACACCAAATAAACTTTTGAAATCTATATCCACAAAATAATAATAAAATATACAGATTTAGACTGTTCTTCAGCACCGGCGATGGAAGAAAAAAGTCGTCATGATAGCGCCACATCTAAATCTAAATAATCTATCTTCAACAATTTATGCATCTTATATAACTATAGTTTCGAATGTCAATCCATTGGAACTTAATTAGATTGACCATAGATCTCTTATTTTTGACCTTTTAAACTTATTAACTTAGCCCAATGCTACTTACTAGTAGGATAAACAAGGATATTTCTTGAGGTAATCAAAACATGTACAGTTTAGAACAAAAGAATTTCAGAACTAATTAATAAAGATTTTCTTGTTAGAATATTTTATTCTCTTATGTGGCCTCTACTATTTATGTAATTATTAGGTTTACATATTGTATTAATTTATTACTTTATTTATGGGTTTGGTAATTAATTGTATGGCCCATAAATATTATTACTAATATTAAGTTGGCATAATGGGCCCTAGGGTTTCATAATCTTGATGGACGATTTTGACCCTTAGCTATCTAATAAATAAAACAGTTAGGTTTTGGTCCCAGTGGTCGTCTCAAGAACTTTATACACACCTATACATCCATCCTAAGATTGAGAGAGACAATTGAAGACCTTCACCCTTACGCGCAGTGGAAGCTTGATACATACAAGATGTCTTCTCTCAATTCATGTAAGTACTGATTATTATGATTATTAATGTTATTTTTATTCTATGCAATAACACTGTAATACCCAGGAAAATAAGAAATAAATAAATGATATTTTAAATATTTAATTGGACTTTTTTTTTGGGTCAACTAATCATTTAATGTATGTGGGCTTTTCTTATGTTTGGGTCAAACATTGTATTTAATTTATGCGGACTATAAAAAGTAAAGAATTTCATTAATTTGGGCTTTTAAGTTTATTGGGTCTAATTTATATTTGTTTAATGTTATAATCCTTTTAGAATTACGAGAATTAAAGAGATCTCTTAATAAATAACTAAGCCTAATTTTATTTCATTATACGAACTAAGGAGAAGAAGGTAGTGTGGCGGTAGAAAAAAAAAAAGAAAAGAGAAAGAGAATCACACCCTTTTTGTGACGAACGAGATTTTTGTAATTTATTTTGAATATTTATTAAATTAAATAAATATTTTTTAATAATTTAATTATTGAGTTAAATAATTAATTGATGAATTTATGATAGATTAATTTAATTATATGTGTTACATTAGTTAAATTAATATGGAGAATTTTTATATTCAAAGTATGAATTTAATTGAGCTTATTTGATTAATATATTAATTAATAAGCATAATGTTATTCTAATTAATTTAATAATTAATTAGAGATTTAATGATTTGGCATAATTAATAAATAAGAATTTTAATTATGTTACTATATGATTTAATGTGAAATTATGTTATGTTATTTAATTGATGTAAATAACATTATTTGATTAAATTGGTTATGACATTAATTAACTATACAATAAGAGTTTTATTAAAATTGATGGGAAAAAAGGAATAAGGGACAAGCCAAACATGGCCCTAGGGGGAGTTAGCCAGTTAACCCACTAAGGGACCAACTGACCACTCACTCTATCCACTTCGTATATTACGTATATACATATTATATTATACCTTATATACATATCATATCAGTTCTATATTGATATTCACATATCAGAGAAAAACTAGAGAGAAAAATTGAGAGAAAAGACTTGAGAATTGGTTAGAGGAGAGATTGAAGAATTAAGTTGCATCATCATCACTAACTAGCAAGGGTAATCCCTTCTCCTACGTTTTTAAATTCAAGTTCTTACAGTTTCCATTAACGTATTCTTAAAAAAGTTCTCTGTGAATGACTAATTTGATGATTACTGCATGATATGGTTTTATATGTGTTATTATATGATCATAACATGTTTTATACCATGTATGCATGATTTAAAGTAATAAATTTCATACAATTATGCTTGATTTGATTTTTCAAAAGTCACAGAGTAGAAAATTTATATATATGGCCTTACGTGTAAATTAAATGTTTTATGTCGATGATTGTTAATCATATGGCCTTATATGTGTTACTAATTGTTAATAACATATTATATGTCATATATGCATAACTTCAATGATCAACCATCGAATTTTTGTTTATATTTGAGTTTTCAAAATTTCAGAGTCGTGTATATGGCCATACGGCCCTTACGTACAAATTTTATGCCATGAATCGATGGTTTAACTTTAAATTGACGATTGAATGTGATTGTGTACGTTTAAACGAACAAAATAGAAGTTGAACTAACGGATTCGGTGTTATAACGAATCCGTAACGTTGAATTTCTTGTTTTCCTTCAAAACTTTACAAAGTATAAAAAAATAGTGAAATTATATGATTTGATTCAAATAATTGTATGTTTTAACTCGTTAAAATCGTGCTAAAAAGGTTGGGTAATGATTATATATGTATTATAGTGTATGGGTATGCTTAAATTCATGTGTGAATAAATTAATTGGATGTTTTTGGCCAAGTTCTGTTTTTCTCGCGAACCTCAGAATCTGGAACTGTCATGTCGCGCCGCAGCGCCAGCTCCAGACCTTAAGGTCCGCGCCGCATTGCCAAGGATAGCTTATATGGTGGCGCCGCAGCGCTACTATGTAGTTTGTCCAGAAATGGGAATTTTAATTATTTTAGTCCAGGGAATGTAATAGTAACCTAATCTAATGAACATAAAAATGTGTTAGACATATAATGAAATGTTAAAATAGATTCTTAACATGTCAATGAGGTACTTACATGTTTAATTGAACTGTTGAACGCATAGTTAGCTAGTCGTTTGTGAAATCTAATATTTTGTGAAGACAAGTATTGTGATTTGATTAGTATAATCATAATTAGAGTTTAGACAAAAGAGAATGAACTTTTGATGCTAGTTACGTTATTGATTAATGTGTATTGTGAATGTATTGGTATGTAGGACTTAATAAAGAACGTGAATTATAAATTGTAGCTTGTGCAAGAGGCAAGTTTCCTAAGCTCAAACCTTACTTTTACATTGAGCAAGTTTCTTTACCCTAACTCTATTATGATTAAGAAAGTTTCTTTACCCTAACTCTATTATGATTAAGCAAGTATTCTATCCCTAAATTGTTATCGTCAAACAAGTTTCTAAACGTTACTTTATTGAGCAAGTTTTCTATTCTTGAAATACTATCATGTTCTTGTTCTTAGTTATTCAAGTTCAAGATTTCATATGAGATATTACTTCAGTTATACAATACTTATTCAATTGTATACTCTTGAGAACTTATTATTCGATTTGAACATTGGTTATTGTTGAACCTTATAGGACTAGTGAACCCTTATTGATCCGACTAGTCCATAGTTGATGTACGTTCTAAATTTTAGAATCTTTATTGAGCTTATCCAAACCAAACTTCCTTTGGTGCGGACTCTGATGTCAAAACTAAGATGAACAACCCTATAAAGATGGATTATTTACGCTTTAGCTATGAGATATTGTGCACAGTATGGTACTAAAGGCTGATCCCCCTAAGTACGAGAAGTAGAGTCCATAGTCTTATGACTGTTAAAGGTTTGAAGTTTAACACTTTACAACATAGGACATAGTTCGAGGTCTTATGACCCTCAGATGTTCTTTTGATTCCTGTTATTTATCCTCGAGTCAAAAGTTGATTTTCTTTATTCAGATGTCTTTGATTCACTCGCATGTTATTATATTGTTGTCATATTATTATACTTGTGGGCAATCGTGCTCACTCTTGCGTAATAATAACATTATAGTTAAGAACGAAAGGTCCGACGAGCCTTCTACTAGCAAAGTCAAGGGCAAAGTCAACAAGTGATGAAGACTTGTTGTTTAATTTATATGTTTATATTTTCGACTTGTATTAAGTTGTGTAAGACTTATTTATTTATTTATGTTTCGTACAGATGTTTAAGGTTAGTATGACCTGGGATTGACGTATCTATTTTCAGATGTTGTAACCCCATAAGGGGAGGATTTATTTTTATTTATTTGCATGGTTTGCATTTATTATGGGTAGATAGATAGATGATATTTGTACAGTGAACACCAAGTCCCGTGAAAATTGAAGTACCCGGATTTGGGGGTGTCACACTTGTTATTAATCAGGTGAGTTGTTAATAATTAACATTATTTTTGTAATGGAATATCACATGTATGATGAATATACCTAATTGATTTAATATTCAATTGAAGTCAGACAACACACATGATTCATTCGGTAGGTGGTTATTTAAATCATTTTATAAATCATGTTAGACTTTTAACTTATGATTATTGAATCAAGTATGTATATAGGATATGTACTGCTGCTATATATATTTTTTCTATATATATATGTACTGTTGCTTGCCTGCTATATATATTTGTTATCTATATATATATGTACTGCTGCTATATATATATATTTTCTCTCTCTCTCTCTCTCTCTCTCTCTCTATATATATATATATATATATATATATATATATATATATGCACTTTTCCACCCATTAAAAATTTAGAAAAATATGAAAAAACATAATATTAATAATAATAATAAAATGAGTTTATTAAATGTTTAAAGATGGAAATAATAATTTGCAAATGTACTTACGTTAATCATTATTTTGTTTAATTAGTTCGGATGGAAGAAATTAATGAACTATATTGGGATTATAAATTTGGGTATTACATTGCTTAATCCAGGTACGGATTCCGTACTCCTTCAGCGATAATCCTTTTAATTTTGTTATGTCCGTTTTGCTTTTCTTTTAGAATTTGTTTATTGTTTCATATGATCGTTCGTTCTTAAATTCATGTGATGGTTTCGTTTTGGCGTTGATATTTAGATCTCATATTTATACTCTTTAGACTAGTGTATCATGTCTAGAATTTATTTCGATATTTTTAGTAATGTACATGTTAATATATTTTTGGAGAATTTATGTTGTTGATTCGTTTTGATTTAACATGTACGTATTAGAACCCCTTTGTGTTGATATTGTGTCGCATGTAATGTGACATAGTATTTTTGTTAGAATATATACCGTAGGGTATACCTGAGCAATAACCAGCTGTGGGGGTACCACAGGCATGTCGTCTTGGCATGAGAGGCATGACACCTTCCGTGGCGGTGTGATCAGTCCACGGCTCTCTATGTTGTGCTCCGGTGGGAGTTGGCCATTTGGTGTTTTGTTGTGGGAGGCGTATAGATCGACCCTAGTTTTCTGTTCTGTTCTTGCGGAGTGGCGATATTTGTGCCAAACACACCTTCCGATTTGCATGCATCTGGATCCGCCCAGTCCGATGTATGTTATGCCTGTGTGGCATTATTTTAATTGCCTGTGTGGCATTATTTGACTTGCCTGTGTGGCAAGATATATTTCTGTAAGCTCGGTATGAAATAACACCCAGCCATTTGATTCAGCCTATTATTTTGTTGTATTAGTTTTGTTCGTTACAGTCAGTTCATTAATTGAGTTAGTTATCTCAGTCTTTTATTTTGTATTCTATATCCGTACTGGGCATTTGGCTCATACTGTATTTTTCTTCTAGCAAGTAATCAGGGGGATCAAGGGCAAGTGTGACGAGAGCTCCATTCATTCCAATGGTTTGGAAATATTCTGTTTAGGCTTGATAGATTGATTTATTTGGAGTTGTAATAATTATCTTAGATTGTGGTTTGGGCTAGTTTGACATTTATTCTGGTTGACCTCTTGATATGTATTAGTCTTAAAGACTATTGCTTTGTGGTTTAGAGCCTTATTATGATTTCTTCAGTTATGTTGTGTTTTGAGTAACCTCTCCTTTTATTTCGGAAAGGGGGTGTAACAAAGTTGGTATCAGATCTTAGGTGCTTTCTTGTAAAAAACCTATTTAGGTTTGACCTGTGAGTTATGGGTAGAATTCTGGGTTAGGTTTTGTTCAGTTTGATTTTCTGTTCAGCTATATTCAAATCTGTCTCTAATCTATTTTGCTGATATTCGTTGATCTCTTTCTTAGATGGCTCGTAGATCCGCTAGAGTTGCTGGAAGGCGAGGTAATAATAAGGGAAGAGGTGATGGTCAGCATGTGGTTTTGACGTACGTGTGGATAGAAGGTTTCAAAAACGAAAGCCCAATTCATTCAGTTCAGCTTTATGTCTAATTGATGTAGAGAATTGGATTGCTCATCTAACAAATATCTTTTAATTGTTGGGGCGCTTGGAGAACCAAAAGGTGTTGTTGGCTACTTATAAGCTAGAGGGAATGATAATGATGGGAATGACATAGCTAGAATAAGAAAAGAGGTTATCAGCAGATGCCTCAGCAGGGGCAGAATCGTCAGCTTCAGCTACCTTGGTATAGGTCAGAATCGCCAGCAGGGTCAAAATCGCCAGCAAGGACAGAATTGTCAGTATGGACAGAATCAGGGTCGATATCCTGGACCAGTTGGTGGGGGTAACCCAAATCTTATTCCGATAGCTCCTTGTGCTATGTGTGGGGCTAATCATCTGGGGAGACAGTGTCATAGAGTTATCGATGCATGTTTCTAGTGTGGACAGATGGATCACAATGGCTAGAGAGGCAAAGATCTTTGGACTGTGTGTGTGATCGGTTCTGACGAGGACGTCAAAAATTTAAGTGGGAGGAGTTTGTAACATCCCAGTCCCACATCGAAAGATATGAAAAAAGTTTGTCTGTGTATAAGGAATTAAGTTACTACCAATAGTACCTTCAGTCATGACTTTTGGGTGAGCCTGTGGTGAGCTAAGATGACCCAAGAAGATACTATCGGGTCAGTAGTTTAAGGCCTTATTTTGGATGGATTTGATTCGATTCGGACTTGGAATTTGACCCAAGATTTGTTTCGGACTCGGGATTTGACCCGGGTTGTTACAAACACATTCCGATATAATTGATTTAACATCTGGTATCAAGAGCATGGTTACGTTATTGTATAGAATAAATTAATTTTGTTGTTATGCCAATAATATTAATTCCGGTATAATATAGAATTATTAAGTATGTTTCATGAAAAAGAATTTCTGAAAGTAACGTAAATCTTTTTTCGTTTATTTATTGTGATTATGATTTCGTGTGTTGTATTTACGAATTCATTATTTTGCTATACTCTGTCAATTCATCATATATATATATAATGAATTCTAACATCACTGCTAAACAAACTTTAAGAAATAATTTATGGTGATGATGGTGAAAATTGTCTGCACACTTCTGAAGATCAGAAGGATATGATATTAAATTAAAGTGATTGTATTCAATCAATTCATTTGCTCCTGCGATAGTTAGGGGGGAAGAATTAATAGGCAGTTGCTTTATTATTTTAGTTCTTTCATATTAATATTTCAAGGAGACAAATCCACATAAAGCAACATGCGTGCGCTTAAGGATTTTTTAAAAGAATTCCTTTGAATAGGGCTACATCTGCATCATGTTCTGCTTTAATTTACATCATGTTCTGCATCATGATTCATGTATTCTGCCAAATTTATTGGACAAATATTAAAGTAATATGTATTGACTTTATTTTCTCAATATAATATTATTATGTTCTCATGTATTCAAGTTAAAATTAATTTAAATATTTTATAATTGACTCATGTTCATAACTATATATCTTAATTTAAGATGTTAGAACATTATATGATATATTATTAATTAGGGCTTTTAAATTATTACATGTAAATTATAAATAATGTTAATTTTCAAACTTGATTAATATGTTATTTAAAGAAAATTGAGTTTGATCATAATAATTTACATGTATGCGTGACTCATTTATTGTTAAAATTAATAATCAATCCAACGGAGGGTTATTAATTGAAACAATTAAAGATTAAGGAAAGTCACATAATGTTACATTTAATAAATTAATATTTTAATTTTACCCAACGGAAAAATTAGAATTAGAATTTATTAAATGGAATTTTATTGCATAAGTAACATGTTTATTTCGTTTCTGTCCAACGGTGATGCATAGATAAATGTGTTGTGCATTATTTTATTGGGATGTTATTAGCATATTATTAATTGGACCAACGAAAGATTGATAATTATGCACCAGCATCTCATTAAAATCTATTTTTGGGTGTTGTAAATAGATTTTATTCAACTAACTGCTTGCCCTACAGTTGATTTTATTATAAATAATTTTTTATTATTTTTGTACATTGTGGATTTCTTTTAGTTATTTATAAGCATGCTTATGAGCTTGATTATGTTTCAGCATTGACTCCAACTAGTATTTCTGCTTATGTTGCTCATTTGACTACCACTAGATCTCATAAGAAGAAGGATCATAAAAATAGCAAATATTTTAAGAATAAGGATAAGCAAATTTCTATTAAGACAAATAAGGCAAATTATTCAGGTAACAACTCTGATGTATGTCCTAAATGTCACTTCTGTAAGAAGCAAGGACATATTAAGAAAAAATGCCCTAAATTAAGAGAATGGCTTGAAAAGAAAGGTATATCGTCCTTCAATTATGTAACTTATGAATTCTTTCTAATTGATGTTCCTTCTAATACATGGTGGCTTGACACTGGTGCTATGGTTCACATTACTAATTCATTGCAAGGATTTCTTTCAAAGAAAACACTCCAAAAGGGGGAAAGAACCATTAAAGTTGGTAATGGAGAGTCTATACAAGTTGAAGCTGTAGGAACTCTCCCTTTAGTTTTGGAGAGTGGTTTCACCTTGTATATGATACTCTTTATGTTCCCAATATGACACGGAATTTAATTTCTGTATCTAAACTTGACATTGATGGATTTTCGTTTAAGTTTGGGAATAATAAAATAATTATTTATCATTACTCTCATGTTATTGGTTCTGGCTCTTTAAAGGAAAACCTCTATAAGATAAATTTGGATAATGTTTTTGCTGAATCCTTATTAACAATGAATGTGACAGAAAATACCTTGAAAAGTGGAAATAAGAGAAAACTAGATAATGAGAATTCTTCAAAATTATAGCATAAACGCTTAGGCCATATTTCAAAAGACAGAATGCAGCATCTTATAAAGGATGGAATTCTTCATTCACTAGATTTTTCTGATTTTGACCATTGTATTGAATGTATAAAAGAAAAATTTGTGAAAGGTAATAAGAAAGGAGACACTAGAAGTGGTGCACTGCTTGAGGTGATTCACACTGATATATGTGGACCATTTTCTCCAGAAATTGGGGGACATAAATCTTTCATTACGTTCATTGATGACTATTCTCGTTATACTTATGTCTATCTGATTAATGAAAAATCTGAATTACTAAATATGTTTAAAATTTTCAAGGCTAAAGTTGAAAATTAACTTGATCGAAAAATTAAAGTAGTGAGATCAGATAGAGGCGGAGAGTATTATGGTAAACACTCCGATACAGGACATAGTCCTAGCCCATTTGCCTTATTTTGTCAAGAAAATGGAATCGTCACTCAATATACAATGCCTGGTACACCGCAACAGAATGGTGTAGCTGAGAGGCGAAATCGTACCCTTATGGATATGGTACGTAGTATGTTATGTAATTCTAACTTACCGATATTTTTGTGGACTGAGGCATTAAAGACAGCTGTTCATATTTTAAACCGGGTTCCTAGCAAATCTGTCCCTAACACTCCTTATGAAATTTGGACAGGTAGGAAACCTAGTTTAAAATACTTACGGGTGTGGGGCTATCCGGCCGAGGCTAAGATTTTTAATTCACAAATAAAGAAACTTGACTATAAAACCATTAGTTGTCATTTCATTGGATATCCTGATAGATCTAAGGGTTTTCGATTTTACTGTCCCTCTCATACCACTAAAATTGTTGAGACTAGGCATGCAGAGTTTTTAGAGAATGGTGATTTAAGTGGGAGTGGTGAGCCTAGAAAAATTGATCTTGAAGAAAATAGGTTTTATGTTCATAATCCTATAATTCAAAAGGGTGAGGCACAACAACTTCTTATTGAGGCGAATGATGCCCCTGAAATAGCCACCACCTAATATTGAACCCCACTTTATTGAAATCATATTCCTAAAATTGTGCAGCCTTTACGTCGTTGCCGCATGTTGAGTTCCTTTTGAGTGAAGAAATATTTAAGGCTCTTATGATCCGTATAAATCTCCACTTTCTCCCCGTACAGATAATGTCTCCAGATCTTCAACGCAAAAACGACAGCTGCCAACTCTAGATCATGAGTAGGATAATTTCTCTCATATTCTTTGAGTTGTCGCGAGGCATAAGCTATAACTTTCCCATGTTGCATGAGAACACATCCTAACCCTTTGCCCGAAGCATCGCTGTAAATAACAAATCCATCCGAACCAGATGGTATTGTCAGAACAGGTGCCGAAATAAGTCTCCTCTTGAGCTCTTGGAAGCTCTTTTCGCATTCCTCTCTCCAAACGAATTTCGTATCTTTCCGGGTCAACTGAGTTAATGGAGTAGCGATTCGAGAAAATCCCTCTACGAACCTCCGATAGTAACCAGCTAAGCCCAGAAAGCTTCGTACTTCGGTCACCGACTTAGGTTGCTCCCAGCTTTGTATTGTTTCAATCTTCGCTGGGTCAACAGATACTCCACGTTTCGATACCACGTGCCCAAGGAATGCTACTTCCTCAAGCCAGAACTCGCATTTCTTTAACTTGGCGTATAGCTTGTTCTCACGAAGCTTTTGAAGTACCAACTTCAAATGGTGTTCATGATCTTCACGACTTTTAGAATAGATGAGGATGTCATCAATAAAGACAACAACGAATTGATCCAAATACTCCTTAAATACACGGTTCATCATATCCATGAAAGCAGCAAGAGCATTAGTCAATCCAAAAGACATGACTAAGAACTCATAATGCCCGTACCGTGTTCTAAAAGCAGTCTTTGGAATATCCTCAGTTTTAATCTTCAACTGATGATATCCAGAACGAAGATCGATCTTTGAAAAGAATTGCGCTCCTTGCAACTGGTCGAACAGGTCATCAATACGAGGTAACGGATACCTATTCTTGATGGTGACATGGTTCAACTCCCGATAGTCAATACAAAGTCGCATACTCCCGTCTTTCTTCTTTACGAATAAAACAGGAGCACCCCAAGGAGACGTACTAGGACGAATAAAACCGATATCTAATAATTCTTGTAATTGGACCTTTAACTCCTAAAGTTCAAAAGGAGCCATTCGATATGGAGTTTTAGAAATGGGTTTTGTACCGGGCTCAAGGTCAATAAAGAATTCAACTTCACGTTCTGGGGGTAGACCGGGAAGTTCTTCGGGAAATACATCAGGAAATTCATTAACAACGGAAATATTATTCAAATCTGATGTATTCTGGTTTAGATCAGTGACATGAGCTAAGAAAGCTTGACATCCGTTTTTCAATAAACGAATAGCCTTGGAATTTGAAATGATATTGACTGATTTTAGTGGTTTGGTGATTTGGATTCGCACAACAGGTTGATTAGGAATATGAAAACTAACAACCTTACGAAAACAATCAATTTTGGCATGGTAAGTGGTTAACCAGTCAATTCCTAAAATCACGTCAAATGCAAGTATTTTCAAAGATATAAGATCAACAGGTAAGGTAAGGGTACCAATCTGAATCAAGCAAGATTTGTAAACTGTAGATGTAACGAAGGTTTCTCCTAACGGAGTTTCAACAGATAAGTCAAAGTCTAATTTATCAGAAGTCAAGTTCAAATGTTGAGCACAAGTAGGTGAAATAAAAGAATGGGTAGCACCGGTATCTAACAAGGTGTAAACTTCGCAAGAGTTTATGATCAGCTTACCCGTAATCACCTCGTGTGGATTCCTCGCGTTTTGGGCTGTCACGACAAACGCTCTTCCAGGAATCACCGACTTTGACTTGTCTGCAACCGCCTTTGGAATCACCACCCCCGCTGAATTTGGTTTCGCAACAGGACAATCTCGAGCTATATGTCCTTCTTTTCCACAGTTATAGCATCCTTTGAATTGTTGTGGGCAGTTTGGGCTGATATGTCCCTCTTTCCCGCATTTATAGCATACGACCGGTGGTCGTTCTCCTCCCCTCGAAATAGTTGATGCTGGTGCTGATGTCGACGTCTTCGCGTTCTCATTGTTGTACCTTCTCTTCTTGAAATCTCCTCCCGATTCGCTTCTTCTACTATCATGGCCACGATAACCACCGGAGTGGTTACCGTTTCTGTCATACTTTCCTCCTCGCTGGTTGTCATTGCTCCGATGACTGCTGCCACCGGTACGACCTTGGTTATGGTCATTATCTCGTTCTAACAACTGGGCCCTGTTCACTACATCCGAATATAGAGAAAATTTATGAGAAATGAGGTATTGACGTATTTCGGGTTGCAAACCTCTTAGAAACATCCGCGTCATACGTTCTTCATTCTCCACCAAATGAGGTGCAAACCTGGACAGCTCCGCGAACTTAGCCTCGTACTGGGATACCGTCATGTTGTTTTGCTCGAGTCTGATAAACTCTACTTCCTTCATATGACGAATACTTTCAGGAAAGTACTTGTCATTAAACAGTTTCTGGAACGCTTCCCAAGACATCTTGAGTGCGGCAGGCTGGGTACACTTCACGGATTCCCACCAGTAATCTGCCTCTCCACGGAACATAAACGTGGCGAATGGAACCTTCTGTTCCTCTGTACATCCCAAGACATCAAATATCTTGGTAATTTATTTAATCCACGTCTCCGCCTTTATCGGATCTGGCTTTCCCAGAAACTCTGGTGGTCCCAATTCTTTGAACTGCTTGGCAGTAACAATTTGCGAGTTGTTATTATCACCACCTATATGTTGCACACAAGTCTCCCTCGTCTGGTTTTGCATGAACTGCAGAAAACTTCTAAACATCTCATCGTTTATCGTCTGACCAGCGTTATTTTCAGGATGAACATTGCCTTCTTGTTGCACGTTCTCCTTGTTAGTGATTAAAGGTGTCTCCACGGTCTCATTCACTTCGTTGTTAACATTCTCAGCTGCCATTCTCAAATACTGCCATAAAACAAGGGTTAATTAATCAAATAACATCCCACATATGAACCTTATGCTCCGACTGACCAATTAAATACCACATAAGCTTAGGTAGGACATACTAGTGAAGGATTTACTCGTCTCTCCCCTCCTAGTTCTATTCCCCGATCTCCGCCAGAGATCATATCCCTAAGCTCTGATACCAACTGTGACGCCCCCAGAATAGGTCCAGTCAACCCAACCCATTCTGAGTCGCCAAATACATGGTACAGAATTCAAATACAACTTTATATCATACGGTCGTGCAAAATACGACCACACAACTGTGAGTGTCAATACAAATATGTAAAAAATATTAAGATTCAAACTAAGTTCTCATTACAATTATTATCACACTATTTATCAGAAATAGTGAGGACTACTACTGCTCTAACTCGGACCATCACACTGTCCCCCGACTAGTTCCCTCGACATTCTCATTTCCTGAAGAGGACAACAGATGAAAAGGGTGAGCTCAACTAGCTCATTAAAGAATATTATGACTAAGATAATGAAAAATAAATTATCGTTAGTCTTCAATAAATCAGATAAAATATAATGGACAACCAATCTTAGATCAATATTCGCAGCGGAAATAACAATTCATTAGAAGAATTAAGCAGAGAATGAAGTCTACTATCTTCTATGATTTAAAAGTCCATCATCAATATTTTATCCCTGTAACATCAATCAACATACATCTCGAATCAAATATTCATCTTTGCACTACAGGCCAAAGATATTCATTTGTATCATCAGTGATCATGTTCATCTCAACACCTGTCATCTTTGCACTACAGGCCAACGATATTCATCAGGTAATCATTCATCTTTGCTCTACAGGTCAAAGATATTCAGTTACATCACCTTTTAGGACTGAGGATGATGAAATACATTTTAAAGAACGAATCCAGTGAGATAAAAGACAAAGATTAAGGATTCGCATTTTAGTTTATCCAAATTTAAAAATACTTCGTAATAATCAATTGTGGAGCAAAATTCAAGAATAAAGCTCAAAATTTGGATACAATCAAAGATAGTAACCTTAACAGACAATTTGGACAAATAGAAGAAAAATAAATTTTCCCGTGAATAGTGCCGTATACGTGAATAGTAACCCCGACGAAAAAAAAAATAAGAATTTCAACATAAAATCCATGACAATATTTCTGTATAATGATATTGAGAAGAATAACATCATTTACGAAAGAAATAACATCCCTTACCTCAAAAAGATAGTACCTCTGACTGGAATATCGGATATAATATCGAAGGAAACTTGCGCTGAATACTAATACTCAAAGTATTGAAATACTCACAAAAATACGCTCGATATTATAGAGAGAGAATACTTCTGATTCTGGTGTGATTTTCAATTCTAACCTAAGCACCCTATTTATAGGAAAAGCTTAGGATGCCAAAGGAGACTAAATAATAAAATATTATTATTTTTCTTAAAAATTCCGCCGCCTGGCTGCTAAGAGTTTTTCAATAAAAGTGGGGCCCACCCATTAAAAAATATATTTATTTTCTGAAACTTCAATAATTCATAACAAATAGCCCATTTGCCAGAAAAATACAAATTCTATGTCCTTCTATAGGAAATTTAATTCTCTACAACTTTGTAGAAGGAAGTTTTTCCAAATTCCAAACATAAATTATCTGAAATCCATAAATAGATGATTTCTCATACCAAAATATTGATAAAAATTCATCAGCGCCAATTCCTTCTTTAATATCCACAAATAAATATTTCCTTATCATATAAATCAATAATTAATTATTCACAGATAATATTACAGAACTACAATATTGACAACCAGGTCGTTTCCAGAAAAGAGGGGGCCTTCCGATAAGGACTTCTCCTTACTGGCGCGCAATTAAATAACCCCTCCTAAACAGAACTTCCTTAGACATTGTCAATAATGCTATCTAATAATATTATTCAAATAATATGAATTATTGAGTTGATAATGTGAAATACTGTGCAATGACAATTATTGAATCAATAATACCAAAATATCAACTGTAGCCATTATTGAATCAATCATATAAAATAGCAACGTGGCAATTATTGAGTCAATAAAATATCAACGTAGCAATTATTGAGTCAATAATATAAAATATTGAACAGTAATTACTGTAACAATTATTGAGTAATGGCTTCTCACGTAAGAATCAATAATTAAAATTACTGTGCAATACCGTGTGCTACTATGCAACACCGTGTATCACTGTATTTTAACCACCGGGTAATTCAACAGTACTAACGGTAATAACCACGCCGTTATTTTGTAAAAAAGTTATTTCTGTCGCTTTCTATATCCGACAGTTATTCCGTTGTGGGGGCCCACAAATAGCTGCGCCGTCGTACGAATATTCCCCGATAACAAGAATATTCCACGACCAAACGAATATTCTCCGACAACAAGAATATTCCATAACCACTTGCTCATTTTAAAAATGTTTGCACATTTCACCCATAACTTTCATATTTATCAAAACAACACCTTACTGTTTCGAAATAATATATAAAGAAAATTAAATCTTTATTCATAAAAGTTGGGGTCTTACAGTGGATCAATGCATATACTTGAAGGTCAGTGGGAGTAAATTTGTTGTACTTGTTTTGTATGTTGATGATATACTACTTGCAAGTAATAACTTAGACATGTTGTATGAGACCAAACGTTTCCTTTCTAGAAATTTTGATATGAAGGATCTAGGTGAAGCCTCTTATGTTATAGGTATTGAAATTCATCGAGATAGGTCTCGCGGGATATTAGGATTATCCCAAGAGCTTATATTGACAAAGTTCTTAACAAATACAACATGCAAAATTGCTCCCCTACTGTCGCCCCTGTTGTTAAGGGTGACAAATTTGGCTCATATCAATGCCCTAAGAATGAACTTGAACGTGATCAAATGAATCTTATTCCCTATGCTTCTGTGGTTGGGAGTCTTATGTACGCTCAAATTTGTACACGTCCAGATATAGCGTATGTAACTGGCATGCTTGGACATTACCAGTCAAATCCAGGTTTGGATCACTAGAAAGCAGCCAAAAAGGTTTTACGCTACTTATAGGGCACTAAGGATTTTATGCTTACATTCAGAAAAAAAAAACTGATAACCTTGAAGTTATTGGTTATTCTGATTCTGATTCTAATTTTGCTAAGTGTAAAGACGAAAAGAAATCTACATCAGGGTACGTCTTTATGCTTTCAAGAGGCCCTATTTCATAGAGAACTCATAAGCAGGAGTTAACTACCACTTCCACGATGATGGCATAATATGTGGCTTATTATCATGCTACTTGTCACGCCGTATTATTGAGGAATCTTATTTCATGACTTAAAGATATATATTCCATTTCAAGGCCATTGAAAGTATTTTGTGATAATGATTCTGCTGTTAGTTTATCCAACAGCAGCAGTCCGAGTGGTACTGGACTATATCTCGACACTAAATACTTATTTGTCAAGGAAAGAGTTGAAGATCAAAGCGTTGTCATTAAGTATATTAGTACGCATGATATGTTAGCGGATCCACTTACGAAAAGCTTATCACCCAAGCTCTTTTTAGAGCATATTGTCGGCATGGGTTTAACTTGTAGTCTTAATTAGTGAGTTATTTTGATGTAAAACAATATTTTTGAGCGTTGTTTTGAATTTCACATTATGTTTATGGTTTGCCATTCTCTTTATTGTGCACACTTGATAATTTATTAGCAAACATAACGATTACGTTTTGGACCATATGAATGAGTTTAATCTATTACCACTTATGTAAACTCTATTCATACCTGTTATGCTTAATGTTAATCTTTGTTCTAATAAAACTACTAATTGTGTAACTAATGGGGATCTTGTGTTAATAGTGACATAAAGATTGTATTAATTCGCATTGGTATTTTTATTTGAACAGAATGTAGACATTAAATTAATACTTGGCCAAATTAACGATTGTAAGCATTATGTTTTGTATATAAATAGTATTTCGGCCAAGTGGGAGAATGTTAGAATATTTTATTCCCTTATGTGGTATCTACTATTTATGTAATTATTGGGCTTATATATTGTATTAATTTATTACTTTATTTATGGGTTTGGTAATTAATTGTGTGGCCCATAAATATTATTACTAATATTAAGTTGGCATAATGGGCCCTAGGGTTTCATAATCTTGATGGACGATTTTGACCCTTAGCTATCTAATAAATAAAACAGCTAGAGTTTGGTCTCAGTGGTCGTCTCAAGAACTTTATACACACCTATACATCCATCCTAAGATTGAGAGAGACAATTGAAGATATTCACCCTTACGCGCAGCGGAAGCTTGATACATGTATGATGTATTCTCTCAATTCATGTAAGTACTGATTATTATGATTATTAATATTATTTTTATTCTATGCAATAGCACGTTCCGATATAATTGATTTAATATTTCATTCCCAAATCATACATGCAGATATATAGCTCGTTAAGTATATCTTACTTTTTGTGTGAGGATAGTTATTAACCTGATTTTTGGACCAAAACAGAAAAGAATACTCGGATACAAAAGAAAAGAATTAAAACATTTATGCTTTTATTTCTCATGTTGCTATATAAAATAAAAGGGAAGAAAATAAAAGTTTTATATTTAAAAATACAGATAAAAAGGTACGAACTTAATAAAATAAAATTAAAATTAAAATTAAAATATATAATTTATTTTTAAAAAAAATAAACAAAGTAGTAATTTCCTAGAAAAATCATCATTTTGACTGCAATTGATAGTAGAATAATTTAATGTTACCAAGACAGCACGAATGTGCCTTTGGGTGTGAGCCATTTTTGAGGTCTCCAAGACTAATTGTGTTTTGATAGTTTCAAGCACTTGTGCCTCCCAATTTGGAAATCCAAGAAATACCGAAGTAAAATCAGTCTGTCCCTAGTTTTGTATTCTTCTAGTATTTGCTTTGAGTTGTTTCACAATCAGTAAACGAGCATAGTGTATAGTTCAAAAAGTTCATATATATTCCACACTATAAGCTTAATTGCACTTTAATCACCTAAATTTACAACTAAAATGCACTTTAGTCCTGAATTCGTTTTTGTTCGAGTAGGTTTATGCACACAAACTATGAATAAACAATTGTGCACAAATAAAGTGAAAAGGTTATAAATATGTGAGTCTTAACATTTAAATTAATAATAAAATTATTAACTAATTACATCATTTTGTACTTTTCAATACATGAACCAATAATGTTTGTGATAATAAATATTTGTGCATATAAAATCACTCTTTTTTTATTATAGTTGTAGCTAATGGCTCCGGCCACTCATTAATTAATGAAATTTCTTAATATGTGTTCTAAGGGCACATGCTAAGCACACAGTTGAAGAGAATATTCTCTTAAATTATGTGTTTATTCTTTTAAACTTGATGCAAGTGCAGAAATCAAGAGAATATGCACACAATTCAAGAGAATATTCTCTTGAACTGTGTGCTTAGCATATGCCCTTAGGGCATATGTTAAGAGGACCCTTAATTAATTGCAACCTATTTCAAGCCAAATTCAATTTAAGTAGGACAAAAGACCTTATTTTCATAAATTACAAGATTAAGAAGTAAAAGCATTAATTTTTTTCTTTTGAGACGTACCAAAATGCATTTTCAATGATACAACTGAGCAGAAAGGGTAATTAGGTCCACATAATACATACTAGCACCTGATTGTACATGCGTAGCATGTATAAATTATGTGAAATAAAATAAAAATTTTATAAAATTTAAAGACTATATTAAAAGACACAAAATGTTAACATAAAAAGGACAAGTAATATAACTAAAATTATAGGGAGTAAAAACAAATAGTGTGACACAAATTCACCAAGGACGTCAGCAGCTAGCCGCTTTATTAATAGAGATACTTATGCTATTAAATTTCTAACTCCTAGCACACAGGTAAATCAAAACTAAAAGAAAAACTTTAGTTTAATATGAAATTTAGTACTAAAGCTTTCTATGTCCTACTATTTTTTCAAAAAAATTACTGACTTGCACAAATTCAATTTTGGAACATTTTTTCCCCAAAATTTCCAATGTTGCTAGGCTAACTGGAGACATAATAGACATATCATATAAAGTACCGGATCGCCATATCGATCGATAAAAATCGAAATTGGTAGGAACTCCAGTCTAATTTCAATAAAAAAAACCAATTTTGATCAAAATTCGGTTGACCCACCAGTCGGACCGATGGTTCAACTGTTAAAATCAGTTATTGACCCAGTGACCTGATTTTTTTTTGTACTAAATTTTTTTTAATATTAAAGTTAACCACTTTTAGTAATATTGTAACTCAACTTTATTATGTTTTAGTTCATAAAAATGATATTTTTTTAAATTTTATTAATTACTAATAATATATATTTTTATATATTAATGATGTCACTGGGTCTAATAGTTTGACCACTAATTGAATCAATGACTCATTCACCCGATAATTTTTTTAATTCGATGACCTTAATTGCAAGTAGTCATATTCAAAGATTATCTATGTATTTATCATTATTTACATAATGTGTTATTACATTATAAAAATATTTCCTTTATTTGAAGATGAATCAAAAGTTAAGAAAAATAAAAATAAAATACTAGTGATGTTAATTAAAGCACTGGCACTTTTAACTCTGAGAAGAGCCATAAGAATACCAATAATTTAGCATGATTAAAAGTATGCTGTTGACATACCAATTATGATGTCATGCAGCTTTATGAGCATAAGATGCTCTCTGGCCTGGGCTGCATGAAAGTGATGGTGGCATCTCTCTCTCTCTCTCTCTCTCTCTCTCTCTCTCTCTCTCTCTCTCTCTCTCTCTCTATATATATGAGAGTCAGGTGACGAGCTCATGATAACATCCGTATCAGTAAATTCGAGTACATAATTAGTCCCTAATTCCTTATGACTGGTATCATATTTCAGTGATTCAATTTGACACTTCATATTATAAAAATAATGCTACTATTACATAATAAGTACTCCCTCCATCCCATAATACTCTTTTTATTTTATAATAATTATCGTTTTAATTTTATATATATAGATTAAAAAAGTCATTTAATATTATCATTTATTAATTAAAGTTTGTGTAAAATTTCATCACTACTTATTTTTGAAAAGTTGAAAACTATTAATACAAGGGAGAGAATTTCTTGGGACAATAAGAGAAGATAAGGATAATATAGAAAAGTAAATGTAAGACCCCAACTTTTATGAATAAAGATTTAATTTTATATATATATTATTTCGAAATAATAAGGTGTTGATTTGATAAATATGAAAGTTATGGGTGAAATGTGCAAATATTTTAAAATGAGCAAGTGGTTATAAAATATTCTAGTTGTCGGGGAATATTCGTTTGGTCGTGGAATATTCTTGTTATCGGGGAATATTCATACAACGGCGCAGCTATTTGTGGACCCCACAATGGAATAACTGTCGGATATAGAAAGCGACAGAAATAACCTTTTTATAAATAACAGAGTAGTTATTACCGTTAGTACTATTGAAATACCCGGTAGTTAAAATACAGTGATACGCGATGTTGCACAGTAGTACACGGTATTGTACAGTATTTTGAATTATTGAGTCTTACGTGAGAAGGCACTTACTCAATTATTGTTACAATAATTACTGTTCAATATTTTATATTATTGACTCAATAATTGTTACGTTGATATTTTATATTATTGACTCAATAATTGTTACATTGATATTTTATTGACTCAATAATTGCTACGTTGCTATTTTATATGATTGATTCAATAATGGCTACAGTTGATAGTTTGTATTATTGATTTAATAATTGTCACTGCACAGTATTTCACATTATCAACTCAATAATTCATATTATTTGAATAATATTATTAGATAGCATTATTGACAATGTCTAAGGAAGTTCTGTCTAGGAGGGGTTATTTAATTGCGCGCCAGTAAGGAGAAGTACTTATCGGAAGGCCCCCTCTTTCCTAGGAACGACCTGGTTGTCAATATTGTAATTCTGTAATATTATTTGTGAATAATTAATTATTGATTTATATGATAAGGAAATATTTATTTTGTGGATATAAAAGAAGGAATTAGCGCTGATGAGTTTTTCTCAATATTTTGGTGTGGAAAATCATCTGTTTATGGATTTCGAATAATTTATGTTTGGAATTTGGAAAAACTTCCTTCTACAAAGTTGTAGAGAATTAAATTTCCTATGAAAAAGACATAGAATTTATATTTTTCTGACAAAGGGGCTATTTATTATGAATTATTGAAGTTTCAAAAAATAAATATATTTTTTTATGGGTGGGCCCCATTTTTGTTGAAAAATTCTGATGTTTTGAAGAGCAGCCGGCGGCTGGAGATTTTTAAAAAAAATAATATTATTTTATTAATTTAGTCTACTTTGGCATCCTAAGCTTTTCGTATAAATAGGGTGCTTAGGTTAGAATTAAAAATCACACCAGAATCAGAAGTTTTCTCTCTCTATAATATCGAGCGTATTTTTGTGAGTATTTAGATACTTTGAGTATTACTATTCAGTGCAAGTTTCCTTCGGTATTATATCCGATATTTCAGTCAGAGGTACTATTCTTTTGAGGTAAGGGATGTTATTTTCTTTCGTAAATGATGTTATTCTTCTCAATATCATTATACCAAAATATTGGTATGAATTTTATTATGGAATTCTTACTTTTTTCGTCGGGGTTACTATTCACGTATACGGCACTATTCACGGAAAAACTAAATTTTCTTCTATTTGTCCAAATTGTCTGTTATGGTTACCATCTTTGATTGGATCTAAGTTTTGAGCTTTATTCTTGAATTTTGCTCCACAAAATATTATTATGGAATATTCTTGAGCTTTGATAAACTAAAATACGAATCCTTAATCTTATCTTTTATTTCACTGGATTCGTTATTTATATGGTTTTTAATAATTCTCAGTCCTAAATGGTGATATAATTGAATATCTTTGGCCTGTAGAGCAAAGATGAATGATTACCTGATGAATATCTTTGGCCGTAGTGCAAAGATGACAGGTGTTGAGATGAACATGACCACTGATGATACAAATGAATATATTTGGCCTGTAGTGCAAAGATGAATATTTGATTCGAGATGTATATTGATTGATGTTCCAGGGATAAAATATTGATGATGAATGGTTATTTTCACTGCGAATATTGATCTAAAACTTGTTGTCAATAATATTTTATCTGAATTGTTGAAGACTAACGATAATTTATTTTTCATTATCTTAGTCATAATATTATTTACTGAGCTAGTTGAGCTCACCCTTTTCATATGTTGTCCTTTTCAGAAAATGAGAATGTCGCAGGGACTAGTCGGGGGACAGAGTGATGGTCCGAGTTAGAGCAGTAGTAGTCCTCACTATTTCTGATAAATAGTATGATAATAATTGTAATGAGGACTTAGTTTGAATATTAATATTTTCTACATATTTGTATTGACACTCACAGTTGTGTGGTCATATTTTGCACGACCGTATGATATAAAATTTATATTTGAATTTTGTACCATGTATTTGGCGACTCAGAATGGGTTGGGTTGACTGGACCTATTCTGGGGGCGTCACAGTTGATATCAGAGCTTAGGGATATGGTCTCTGGTGGAGATCGAAAAATAGAACTAGGAGGGGAGAGACGAGTAAATCCTTCACTAGTATGTCCTACCTAAGCTTATGTGGTATTTAATTGGTCAGTCGGAGCATATGGTTAATATGTGAGATGTTATTTGTTTAATTAACCCTTATTTTATGGCAGTATTTGAGAATGGCAGCTGAGAATGTTAACAACGAAGTGAATGAGACCGTGGAGATACCTTTAATCACTAACCATGAGAACGTGCAACAAGAAGGCAATGTTCATCCTGAAAACAACGCTGGTCAGACGATAAACGATGAGATGTTTAGAAGTTTTTTGCAGTTCATGCAAAATCAGACCAGGGAGACTCGTGTGCAACATACAAGTGGAGATAATAACAACTCGCGAATTATCACCGCCAAGCAGTTCAAAGAATTGGGACCACCAGAGTTTCTGAGAAAGCCGGATCCGATCAAGGCGGAGACGTGGATTAAACAAATTACCAAGATATTTGATGTCTTGGGATGTACGGAGGAACAGAAGGTTCCATTCGCCACGTTTATGTTCCGTGGAGAGGCAGATTACTGGTGAAAATCTGTGAAGCGTACCCAGCCTGCCGCACTCAAGATGCTTGGGAAGCGTTCTAGAAAATGTTCAATGACAAGTACTTTCCTGAAAGGATTCGTCATATGAAGGAGGTAGAGTTTATCAGACTAGAGCAAAACAACATAACGGTATCCCAGTATGAGGCTAAGTTCGCGGAGCTGTCAAGATTTGCACCTCATTTGGTGGAGAAGGACGAACGTATGACGCGGATGTTTCTGAGAGGTTTGAAACCCGAAATACGTCAATACCTCATTTCTCATAAATTTTCTCTATATTCGGATGTAGTGTACAGGGCCCAGTTATTAGAACGAAATAATGATTATGTTCAACCGAGGGACCACAACCAAGGTCGTACCGGTGGCAGCAGTCATCGAAGTAATGACAACCAGCGAGGAGGAAAGTATGACAGAAGCGGTAACCACTCCGGTGGTAATCGTGGCCATGATAGTAGAAAAAGCGAATCGGGAGGAGATTTTAAAAAGAGAAGGTATAACAATGAGAACGTGAAGATGTCAACATCAGCACCAGCATCAACTAGTTTTTAGGGGAGGAGAACGACCACCGGTCGTATGCTATAAGTGCGGGAAAGAGGGACACATCATCCCAAACTGCCCACAACAGTTTAAAGTATGTTATAACTGTGGAAAAGAAGGACATATAGCTCGAGATTGTCCTATTGCGAAACCAAATCCAACGGGGGTGGTGATTCCAAAGGCGGTTTCGGACAAGTCAAAGTCGGTGATTCCTGAAAGAGCGTTTGTCGTGACAGCTCAAAACGCGAGGAATCCACACGAGGTGATTACAGGTAAGCTAATCATAAACTCTTGCGAAGTTTACACCATTGTTAGACACCGGTACTACCCATTCCTTTATTTCGCCTGCTTGTGCTCAACGTTTGAACTTGACTTCTGATAAATTAGACTTTGACTTATTTGTTGAAACTCCGTTAGGAGAAACCTTCGTTACATCTACAGTTTACAAATCTTGCTTGATTCAGATTGGTACCCTTACCTTACCTGTCGATCTGATATCTTTGAAAATACTTGCATTTGACGTGATTTTAGGAATTGACTGGTTAACCACTTACCATGCCAAAATTGATTAGTTTTCGTAAGGTTGTTAGTTTTCATATTCCTAATCAACCTGTTGTACGAATCCAAACCACCAAACCACTAAAATCAGTCAATATCATTTTAAGTTATAAAGCTATTCGTTTATTGAAAAACGGATGTCAAGCTTTCTTAGCTCATGTCACCGATCTAAACCAGAATACATCAGATTTGAATAATATTTCCGTTGTTAATGAGTTTCCTGATGTATTTCCCGAAGAACTTCCCGGTCTACCCCCAGAACGTGAAGTTGAATTCTTTATTGACCTTGAACCCGGTACAAAACTCATTTCTAAAATCCCATATCGAATGGCTCCTATTGAACTTTAGGAGTTAAAGGTCCAATTATAGGAATTGTTAGACATCGGTTTTATTCGTCCTAGTACGTCTCCTTGGGGTGCTCCTGTTTTATTCGTAAAGAAGAAAGACGGGAGTATGCGACTTTGTATTGACTATCGGGAGTTGAACCATGTCACCATCAAGAATAGGTATCCGCTACCTCGTATTGATGACCTGTTCGACCAGTTGCAAGGAGCGCAATTCTTTTCAAAGATCGATCTTCGTTCTAGATATCATCAGCTGAAAATTAAAACTGAGGAATATTCCAAAAACTGCTTTTAGAACTCGGTACGGGCATTATGAGTTCTTAGTCATGTCTTTTGGATTGACTAATGCTCCTGCTGCTTTCATGGATATGATGAACCGTGTATTCAAGGAATATTTGGATCAATTCGTTGTTGTCTTTATTGATGACATCCTCATTTATTCTAAAAGTCATGAAGATCATGAGCACCACTTGAAGTTGGTACTTCAAAAGCTTCGTGAGAACAAGCTATATGCCAAGCTGAAGAAATGCGAGTTCTGGCTTGAGAAAGTAGCATTTCTTGGGCACGTGGTATCGAAACGTGGAGTATCTGTTGACCCGGCGAAGATTGAAGCAATACAAAACTGGGAGCAACCTAAGTCAGGTGACCAAAGTACGAAGCTTTCTGGGCTTAGCTGGTTATTATCGGAGGTTCGTAGAGGGATTTTCTCGAATCGCTACTCCATTAACTCAGTTGACTTGGAAAGATACAAAATTCGTTTGGAGCGAGGAATGCGAGAAGAGCTTCCAAGAGCTCAAGAGAAGACTTATCTCGGCACCTGTTCTGACAATACCATCTGGTTCGGATGGATTTGTTATCTACAGCGATGCTTCGGACAAAGGGTTAGGATGTGTTCTCATGCAACATGGAAAGTCATAGCCTATGCCTCGCGGCAACTCAAAGAATATGAGAGGAATTATCCTACTAATGATCTAGAGTTGGCAGCAGTCGTTTTCGTCGGGGTTACTATTCACGTATACGGCACTATTCATGGAAAAACTAAATTTTCTTCTATTTGTCCAAATTGTCTGTTATGGTTACCATCTTTGATTGGATCTAAGTTTTGAGCTTTATTCTTGAATTTTGTTCCACAAAGTATTATTATGAAATATTCTTGAACTTTGATAAACTAAAATACGAATCCTTAATCTTATCTTTTATTTCACTGGATTCGTTATTTATATGATTTTTCATCATTCTCAGTCCTAAGTGGTGATATAACTGAATATCTTTGGCCTATAGAGCAAAGATGAATGATTAACTGATGAATATCTTTGGCCGTAGTGCAAAGATGACAGGTGTTGAGATGAACATGACCACTGATGATACAAATGAATATCTTTGGCCTGTAGTGCAAAGACGAATATTTGATTCGAGATGTATATTGATTGATGTTACAGGGATAAAATATTGATGATGAATGGTTATTTCCGCTGCGAATATTGATCTAAAACTTGTTGTCAATAATATTTTATCTGAATTGTTGAAGACTAACGATAATTTATTTTCCATTATCTTAGTCATAATATTATTTACTGAGTTAGTTGAGCTCACCCTTTTCATATGTTGTCCTTTTCAGAAAATGAGAATGTCGCAGGGACTAGTCGGGGGACAGAGTGATGGTCCGAGTTAGAGCAGTAGTAGTCCTCACTATTTCTGATAAATAGTGTGATAATAATTGTAATAAGGACTTAGTTTGAATATTAATATTTTCTACATATTTGTATTGACACTCACAGTTGTGTGTTCATATTTTGTACGACGGTCTGATATAAAGTTTGTATTTAAATTTTGTACCATGTAGTTGGCGACTCAGAGTCGGTTGGGTTGACTGGACCTATTCTGGGGGCGTCACAGTAAATAATTTATTCTCTTAGAAGTTGTAAATGACAAATAAATTGGAACAAATTTTTTTTTTCTAAAACGACAGTTATTATGGGATAGAGGGAGTAAGTGATATTTTAGAGTTGGGCACAATTATTAAGAAAATGATTATATAGTATTAAATATAGTATCATTTGTCTATAATACCCTTTGTGTTAATAAGGAGAGAGAGGGTTAAAAATATCTGAAATATTGAAGTAGGAGTAATGAGGGATAATTTTAAAAATATTATAATTAATGTTCCTAGATTTTTTAAAATATCAAATAATTTGGGACAAATTAAATCACCTAAAACATCACTTATTATGGGACGGAGGGAGTATCACATAAAGCTTACATATAGACTTGGCAATTTAAGTTGAAACTCATATAGTTAACCAAAATCACTTGGATCTATTGGGTTGGTTAACTAATTTTTAAGTGATGGGTTGGTTTGGTTTTGGACCCATATTATTATTACAAATATGGGTTGGATCTAATTTAACTAATTTTGACCCATATTAGTCTATAATAATTTTTTACACTTTGAAGAGCTAATACATTAGCATGTATGAATTATTACACTACATTCTTATATAACACATATACATATTACATATTACATACTTTTGTAATTTATACACTTGTAATTATGTATACAAATTATTTCACTAATTATGGAATTAATCTATAATAAAGTTAACACATTTAGTGTAATGAACTACTAATTTAAATAATTAATATATCCTCTCTTAATTAATTAAAATAACTCATTCAAATTATACAATTTATATTATAAAATTAAATTTTATTTCCACCTTCTCTCCATAAATTATTTTATATTATATTATATAATTTAATTTAATTTTCCCGACCCCCACCCCCACCCCCACTCCCAACCCCAACCCCAACCCCAACCCTACCCCTCACTCCTCAAAAAATTAATATTTATTGATTATGTATATACCCCCACCTCCACCCCCACCCCCACCCCACCCCACCCTGTAAGACCTCGACTTTTTATGAATAAGATTTAATTTTCTCTATATATTATTTTGAAATAGTAAGGTGTTGATTTGATAAATGTGGTAAGTTATGGGTGGAATGTACAAATTTTACAAAGTAAGCAAGTGATTATAAAATATTCGTTGTGTCGGAAAATATTCGTTGGGTCGATAAATATTCTTTTTGTCGGAGAATATTCGTACGACGGCGCAGTCATTGGTGGACCCCACAACGGAATGAATGTCGGATAAAGAAAGCGACAGAAGTAATTTTTTTATAAAAATAACGACAAAATTTTTACGGTTAAACTGTTGAAATACCCGGTGATAAAAATACAGTAATACGCGTTGTTGCACAGTAGCACACGGTATTGCACAGTATTTCAAATTATTGGTTCTTACGTAAGAAGTCACTCATTCAATAATTGTTACAGTAATTACTGTTCAATATTTTATATTATTGATCCATTAATTTCTACATTGATATTTTATACTATTGATTCAATAATTGTCACAATAACTGCTACACATTATTTTACATTATTAAATCAATAATTCATATTATTTAAATAATATTATTAGATAACATTATTGACAATGTCTAGAAAGTTCTGTCGAGGAAAGGGGTTAGGTTATATAATTGTGCGTCAATGAGAAGAAATTCTTATTGGAAAGCCCCCTCTTTCCTGGGAACGACCTGGTTGTCATTATTATGGGGCTGTAATATTATTTCTGAATAATTATTATTAATAAAAATAATAAGAAAATATTTATTCATTGTCGATATAAACGGAGGAATTTTTAGCAAAAGAGACAATTATTGAAAATTAATATTTTATCTTTTCTGATAAAATAATTCATTCAAATATATTATTATAATATTATATTATAAGTGTATAATGTGATAATATAATAATGGTGATATTTTTATAATAAATTCACGATATATGAATAAAATGAGGAGAAGGAGAGCAAATTGGGTCTGAATGGTATTTTGGTGAATAAAACGTGTAAAATATTCGGTGGAGGATTTTTCTAATTGAGTGGGCCCCACTTGTGGTTGGCTAAGTGCTGATGTTGATTTTTTAAAGTTGGGTTGCTCCGTTGTTAGAATGGGGGTGTGAAAAAATCATTCGTATGTATATTTGGGTCATTTTTCGTTCGAAATTTAGAAAAATTTCTTCTACAAAGTTGTAGAGAATTAAATTTCATATGGAATGGACATAAAATTCATATTTTTTTTGATAAATAGACTATTTATTATGAATTATTGAAGTTTCTGAGTATTGTTTAAATTTAAATATTTTGGTGGATATTTTCTAGAATGAGTGGGCCTCACTCTTGACTTTTGTTGGTTGTAAAATGCTGAAGTTTGATTTTCAAATATGGTGGATTTGAAATCATACGTATAAAAATAAAATAAATGTTTTGTCAGCTTTGATGTGCTAAGCATTTTCCTATAAATAGGATGCTTAGTTAGAAATGAAAATCACACCAAAATCAGAATTTTTTTTCTCTATACTATTGAGCGTATTTCTTGTGAGTATTAAGATATTTTGAGTGTTAATAACAGTGCAAGTTTTTTTCATCATAATATCCGTTATTCCAGTCAGACCGAGTATTATACTGAGGTAAATAATATTATTTTTCTCGTAAACGATGTTATTTACTTTCAATATTCATAAAGAATATTATTTTCTTACATATTTCTTATTATGAAAGTGATAATATTTCATTTCATATTCTTAAATTTAAACTTACTACGGTAAGTATTGCTTCTATATAATTCCTAAAATGATCAGAAATTCTTTGAGTTTTGCGCTTCATCCAATATCATTTCACTGGAATATTGGTCTGCACTTTTTATGAAAATTTTTACCTTTTTCATGACGAGTTACTATTCACGAGTTACTATTTATGGTAACGAAAAATATTTTTTTTATCTAAATTATCTTTGATTGGATCTAAGTTTTGAACTTTATTTTAAAATTTTGCTCTAGAATTGATTATTATAGAGTATTATTGAACTTGGATAAACTAAATTACGAATCCCTAATCTTTGTTCTTTATCTTATTGGATTCGTTCCTTATATTATTTTTCATCATCTTCTGTCTTAAATGGTGATACAAACGAATATCTTTGGCCTGTAGTGCAAAGATGAATGATTATTTGATAAATATCTTTGGCCTGTAGTGCAAAGATGATTACCTGATGAATATCTTTGGCCCGTAGTGCAAAGATGGACAAGTGTTGAGATGAACATGACCACTGGTGATACAAAATAATATCTTTGGCACGTAGTGCAAAGATGAATATTTGATTCGAGATATATATTGATTGATGTTATAGGGATAAAATATTGATGATGAACTTTAAATCATAGAAGATAGTGGACATCATTCTCTACTTAACTCTTCTAATGAATTGTTATTTCCGTTGCAGTTGTTGATCAAAAATTGTTGTCCATATATAATATTTTATCTGGTTTGTTGAAGACTAACGATAATTTATTTTTTATTATCTTAATCATAATATTCTTTACTTGGCTAGTTGAGCTCACCCTTTTCTTTCATTGTTCTCTTTAGAAAACGAGAATATTGCAGGTACTAGTCGGAGAATGGAGTGATGGTCCGAGTTAGAGCTGTAGAAGTTCTCACTATTTTTTTTGTAAAATAGTGTGATAATAAATGTAATGAGGACTTAGTTTGAGTGTTTATATTTTTTACATGTCTGTATTGACACTCACAGTTGTGTGGTCGTATTTTGTACGACCGTTTGATATAAAAGATTGTATCCAAGAATGAAGAATGAAGTTCAAAATTTAGATCCAATCAATTATGTAGCACAATTCAAGAATGAAGTTCAAAACTTAGATCCAATCAAAGATAGGAATCATAATAGATAACTTGGACAAATAAAAAAAATTAATTTTTTTGTGAATAGTGCCGTATTCATGAATAGTGTCGTATACGTGAATAGTGTCGTATACATGAAGAGTAACTCCAACATGAAAAGGTAAAAATTTTATAATAAAATTCATACCACATTCCAATGAAATGATACTAAATGAAACGCAAAATTCAAAGAATTTCTGATCATTTCAGGAATTATAGAAGCAATACTTACCGTAGTAAATTTTAATTTGGGTATATGAAATGAAATATTATCGCTTTCATAATATGGAATATGAAAGAAAAATAATATTTCTTAAGAGTATTGCAATAAAATAATATCCTTTACCTTAGTAGAAACTGGATTTGACTGGAATATCGGATATTATTCTGAGAAAATCTTACACAAAAAGCAACACTCAAAGTATCCTTATACTCAAGAAAAATACTCACAATATTATAGAATAAGAATTTCTGATATTGAAGTGGTGTGTTTTAGGAAGGAGGGGTAACCCCCCTTTTATAGTGCAACGGAGGGAGAAAAGTTAAACATACTGCCTAACCTTTTTTCTTTCTTTCTCCTCCGCTTAACCTGCTTAACCTTCCTTTTCTTTCTTCTTTTCCTGCCTAACCTCCTCCCATTTCCTTATGGTGAGGGCCCACACTTTGAAACAAGTGAATGAATGCAGGAAAATTCTTCTGCCCACCAACTTTCAATTAAAATTAAATCATATTCGTCCCTTTTTATCACATGCATATATATATATATATATAATACTATTATTTAAACAATTATAATATATTATAAAAATATATATGAATGAATATTTTATCGAAGAAATAATTGTAATTCCACAGAAAATATGCCAAACTTTCAACAATTATTCCATGCTAAAATTATTTCATTTATATTAGAATTAAAATAAATATTTTCTTATCATATAAATCAATAATTAATTATTCACAAATAATATTACAGAACTACAATATTGACAACCAGATCATTCCCAGAAAAGAGGGGGCCTTCCGATAAGAATTTTTTCTTACTGGCGCGCAATTAAATAACCCCTCCTAGACAAAACTTTCTTAAACATTGCCAATAATGCTATCTAATAATATTATTCAAATAATAACAGTGACAATTATTAATTTAATAATATAAAATACTGTGCAATGATAATTATTGAATCAATAATATAAAATATCAACGTAGCAATTATTGATATAAAATATCAACGTAACAATTATTGAACCAATAAAATATTATGCAATTGTAACAATTATTGAATCAATAATATAAAATATTGAACAGTAATTACTATAACAATTATTGAGTAAGTGCCTTCTTACGTAAGAATCAATAATTAAAATTACTGTGCAATACCGTTTGCTACTGTGCAACACCGCGTATTAATGTATTTTAACCACCGGGTATTTCAACAGTTCTAACGGTACAACTACGCCGTTATTTATAGAAAACTCATTCTTGTCATTTTTTCATCCGACAATTATTCCGTTGTGGGGCCCACAAATGACTGCGCAGTCGTACAAATATTTTCCAACAACAAGATTATTCCACGACCAAACGAATATTTTCCGACAACAATGAATATTTTATAACCACTTGCTTATAAAAAAATATTATTTATTGATTATGTATACACTCCGACGCCCCCGCCCCCCCACCTCCACCCCCACCCAAAAAAAATAATATTTACTGATTATATATACACTCAAAAAAATAATATTTATTGATTATTGTAATAAAATTCTCAATAATTTTATTAATTTTAATTAACATAATAATTATTAATATAATTTTTTTTGAAAGTGCCTATAATCACAAAATTATTATTTTTAATACTCAAATTAGTCACATCAATTAAAATTTTTAGTTTCAAACTTAGGTCTAAAAAATTAAAATAAGACTCTTTTAGTATAACAGAAATTATAATTTTAGTGAAACTATAATTTAAAAAATAGGTCGACTTGGATTCGACCCATAACCATTTAAATCCAAACCACATAACTCATATTAAATAATATAGGTAAATGGTTTTGGTTCCAAAACCTACCCAAACATATTTTATGTAACCCAAAATCAACCCAAACCTATATTTTGTCAGGTCTACTCACATACTGTATTGGTGGCACCTATAGATTTGTTGTTGAGTTAAGTGGGTCATGTCAACAACAAATCAATGGGTGTCACTCATGCAATATGTGAACTTTATGTGACACTTATTATGTGATAGTAACATTGGTCATATTATAATAGGCATTGAATATTGAATATAGGGATATACAGGGGCTATGTAGTCCCTTCGTTAAAAAAATTAATAAAAAATAAAAATAGAATACAATAAATCACAAAATTAAATAATACTCTCATATATTGTTTACAGTAATATTTTTCGAGACTCTATAACTTAAAATCATTGTATGATAGTCTCATTTTCGATAGTTACAAAAATATCATGCTCAATAATATAAGTTACTAAACAATCATTCATCCATTCATCTTTGAATTTTTATTTTTTTATGGGTCGATGTTGCTGTAAAAATATCATGATATTCTCATTTTACACAATTGTAAAAATTCACAAACAATTACTAAATTTGTAAATTTAGAAAAAAAAAAGAAAAATTACAATATGTTTTAAATCATTTTTCTTTAATGAGTTAACATTGTGGCTAGATAACTGAAAAAGAAATAGTAAAGTTCATACAAATTTGAGATATTCATTAATTTTTTAGGTAAATTATATAGAGGGGGGAGGGGAGTGTTTTACCATCATTTGATTTATTCTCATAATCCGTAGAAGTGCAAGCCCACTATACTCCTATCCTAATTAATCTTCATAATCTCTACACCTTCCAAGGCTAGCAACCACCATACTTCAAAGCGAGTTAGTCTGGGAATAAAATTCACTTGTTTGACAGTGTTCATGAATAAATGATTGTGGTCCAACTTAAAACTTAATACAAGATTATAACATTTATTTTTCGGGAACATTCATTTTCCGAAAAAGAGTACAAATTGACCACTTAAAAATTCAGTGGGGTCAATTACCCCCCACTACCCCTCAAGTGGAACCGCCCCTAGGAATATATATATATATATATATATATATATATATATATATATATGATAATAATCATATCATGTATTTATTATGGATCAAAAATGAATATAGACTATATCTATTATTCAATATGGGAACGAACGGGCGAGTAGGGGTGAAAATGATCCCGAGTCGATCCGAACACCTTAATACTCAAACTTGACTCGAATAAAAATATTTGTGTTCAAATTCGACTCGAATTCGAATTGATAATTTCTCAAGTTCGGCTCGATAAATTACTCGATACTAGACCTGACAAAATATGATTATGGGTTGGTTTTGGTTTACCAAATTTGGTTATGGTTCCATTTAAGAACTAAAACCATATTAACTATTTTTAATATGGGTTGAGTGAGTTGGAACCATATAGTTATTGTTCAAATATGAGTTGACCCATATTTTAAACTTCAAACTTATCATTATTATGATCCAATTAAATAAATTATTAAATTGATATTATTGTTAGATCGATAAGGATCTTAGGCTCACCCAACTAAAAGCTCACCCAAGCTCACCCCCTTTAGCGACGGACCGGGCGACGGTTCATCCGTCGCTATATATACAACCGTCGTCTATATGTTATCCGTCGCTATATGTTGTCCGTCGCTAAAAGCTAAGACGACGGTTGTATATATAGCGACGGACCAAACTGTCGCCCGGTTCGTCACTAAAGGGGGTGAGTTGGGTGAGCTTTTAGTTGGGTGAGCTTAAGATCCGTACCGTATATATATATATATATATATATATATATTATTTTAACCTAGTGTTAAGGATATGTTTAGGAAAAAAAAATCTTAAAATTGTCATTTTAAAAATATATTTTTTAGTTTTAAATGAAGAGAGTTAAACTTAAGTTCATATTTACTAATCCAAAGTAGCTAGGTACCAGGCTTCCTAAGAAGAAAGTGTTATATTATGAATCTCCTTTTATTTCAAAGAATTTAATTCTCATCCAAACCCTGAGGAACCCACTAATGGCTACAATTTACCAACAGTACTCTCAGTTGAGTTTCTGCAACAAAAAGAACTACTGAAATATGGTCCTAACCCACATTAACTTGGGTCATTATTTGCTTATGAAGGCTCATCAATTAAGCTCATTTGCTGCCTCATGATATGCACAAGGGAAATGATATTTTCACATGTAATTTTAATATTTTTATATGTGCTTTTCTCACATTAAAGTGTGATCCACCCTATTTTATTGTGAGAAAAACTATTTAAAAATATTAAAATTACATGTGAAAATAGTGTTCCCACATACTCCCTCCGTTCCTAAAAGATTGTCGTTTTAGAAGAAAAAATTTGTTTCAAAATATTTGTCGTTTATAACTTTCTAGAAAAATAAATTATTTATTTTTTTATATTATCCCTATCTTCTTTCATTGTCCCAATAAATTCTCTTCCTTTGTATTAATAGTTTTTAATTTTTCATAAAGGAATAGTAATAAAATTTCAAATAAATTTTATTAGTATTAAATGACTTTTATAATCTATATGTCAAAATTTTAAACGATAATCTTTTATGAACCGAAAGAGTACGTAATAAAGTTGAAGTTGGACCTAAATTTTAGAGTATTATTAGGGGGAAAATGTTTTGAGTTTTAACTTGAAGCTAGACCTCGAATTTGAAAAATTAAAAGAATTGGATTGAGTTTTTAATTAGTTTGATGTTAAAAACGAGTTCTTACATGGTACTTAAACAGTTGGAACCCCTTGAGAAGTCACATTAGGCGCTCGTGCAGAGCATAGGACAGTGCAATCGTCCTATGATGGGACAGCTCTGTACACCTCACGTGAGTTAGTCCACAACTGCTCCTCGATGGGACATGGCCGAATGGATCCTCGAGGCTGCCTCACATAAAAAGAATGAGGGGACTTCTGTGGGGAGATTAGACATACATTTTAAGAGAACACTATTTTTATATAATTTTTTTTATATGAAGATGACATTCATTGTATGATAATATAAAAATATCAACCATACATATAAAAATATCAATTCCTTACAAAATTGATATTATATATCTCTCCTCAATAACTAACTACCACATTTGAGGCGTCCTGGGCCCAACGTCGTTACCCACCGTGAAGATGTTCGTGCATATCCGAAAGAGTTGACTGCAATGTTTTCAGACTCGGAACGGTAATTGAACTGGAAAAAATTCTGATTCAACAAATGGTCGAATAATTATTGAACCGGTAATGTCATAATTATATATTAAATAAATATATAAAAATTATTTTAAATTATATATAATATAAAAAATATGTAATCTTATTTTTTGGTACAAGAAATTATTAAAAATGAAAAAATAATTAATATGAATTGCTGTATTAATATAATGGCATATGCAGATATTAAGTAAAATATATTTTTTAATATTCTAGTGCTATAAATGCATGCATCTCATATTATATATATCAATTATATAATTGTGCTTCATAAAGTGTGGAAATTATAAATTATTATTAGAAACTCAAGCAAAACATGAAAATTTATACTAATAATGATAATAAAGTCTAAAGATAATATTATCACGTATTATAGAAGAAGTTGTTTTCTATTTTTTCGAAAAGAAAATTTTACTATTTGACAAAACCTCAAGTACACGGTATTCCACATGCTCATAGAAATTAGAATGAGCAATCTTACTATCACATAAATATTTTTATATAATCTTCACATACACACACATATATATATATATATATATATATATATATATATATATATATATATATATATATATTGTGGATCCCTGCTTGACACTCAAAATCCGCAATATATATGTGTGTATGTAAAAATTATGTAAAAATATTTATGTGATAGTAACATTATTTAATTAAAAACAACTTACTTCTCTCCATCCTTTACTTTTTCTCTCTAGACATATAAATTATTACTTTCATTTCATCTAAAATAATGCTATTATCACATAAATTCTATCACATAATTCTCACACACACACATATATACTGCGGGTCCTTCATATCAGACAAAAATCCACAGTATATGTGTGTATGTGAAAGTTATATGATAGAGTTTATGTGATAATAACAGTATTCTTTCATCTATCCTTTACTTTCTCTCTCTAAACATCTAAAGTACTACGTACTTTCATCAAAAATGATCTGACGTTGTTAACTTGTTATCAAGTTATGAATCTAATCACACCAAAATAGTTTACTTAATTAGAATTCTACTCATGTATCTTTTCTCCATTATCACAAATGTCTCTTAATGCAAGAGTTGGAGCAAAAAGTCGACCAAATTGGGGTCGATGATGGCAAGTCGCCAGAGATGAAGATGGTGGAGTTAAAGCGAAACCTTTCTTAATTTCTATATATCTCTTATATATATATACATCGCATTTATAATTCGACTGAAAACTTTCACAACGTATAAAAAAACTTTTTTTATTTAAGATTTTATACTAAAGCTACTAACGGACTTAAAGCCGTGGCTCAAACATCGATTCGCCGGGCCGACCGGTTCAACCGACAAGTCACTAGATTTGAACGAGTCTTAAAGAACAACCGGTTCAAAGGACTCGTATCGGTTAGTTTCACAAAATTCAGTCGAGGCACACACCGAAAACATACATCCTACGAATATAACATCCTCAAATATTATTTTGGTATTATCAATTGTTTTTTTTATTTATGTATATAAAAAAAGATAAGATTATATTAGAAAATTAATATTTCTACGTATGTTTTTTTTTGTGCTAATTTTAGCTGAAATCTTATCTCTTGAACTCAAAACTTTATGAGAAATTATTTTATTATTGAACCAAGAGTAGGTTTTTGATATTTTTATATTAAAAATAAATAAATCTCACCTTCACATAAAAAAAAATCACTTAAAAATATTAAAAAAACATGAAAATAGTGCTCCCCTAATATTATTACGTTAACATATTACATATAGCATTATTAAAAATTTAAAAGGGAGAGGATGAAGATTCGGTGACTAAAAACAAAGCCTCAGTCAGCGGACAGCCACTCCCAAGCGGCCATTGATAGAGGCCACCTAGCTCCTCAATATTCTCTCCACCTCTCGACCCTTTTGGAGCCTCAGCCAAAGGCGGAAGGGACACCCGTCCCTCCTCCTTATACCCTCTTTCTCTTTCTTACATTCCCACTCACTCAAAAGGTATAGTTCCTTAATTAACAAATTCCTCTCTCATTGCATTCTTACATTTCTTGCATTTTTTCTTGATTCATTCATCACTACAGCATATTTTTTAAGGTAAATTCAATTATCTTTTCTTGTGAATTGGTGTCTGATTTGGTGATTGATTTCTGTGTACGAATCGATACGTATTAATCAATTATCTGGTAGTATTTTTTATTGCTTATTGTGGATATGAATTGTACGGTTTTTCGGCTTCATTTTGCTAGAAATAATTATATTTTTGGGTTCCCATTTTGCTGAAATGACCCAATAATGTTCTATGGGGATATTTTGATTAGATTATGTATCAATTTTTTAATGAATGTGTTTATGCCATACATATGCTCTTTGGTGTCTAGGTTTTAATTCATCTAGAATCATTGTTGTGTTGTGTTGTGTGATAACATATACATATGTAAATACTAGCACTTATCTATAACAATTCAAAATTTTGTTTCTTATATAAGAGTGTCCTATTGTGATTACCGGGAAGTTGTTCATGTACATTTCAATTGGTTATGTAGATGATCCAATCTGATGTATCTTTCTTTTATTGTTCTGAAGGTTTGATTTATTGATTATGACGATCAAAATTTGCACTATCTATGTAATTTCTAATTTTATAATACCCGTTCCAAAATATAGGATCAATATTGAAGTCAATTTGAGAGATTTTTAAATTCAAAATTGATATGAATTAATTTAGTTTTAGACTAGAATTATAAAAATTATTAACTATCAAACTAAAACTACTTTACAAGATTTATTGTTTTCAAAAGTTCAATGAATCACATCAATTTTGAATTTAAAAAAGAGCGTAAGTTGACTTTGAAAAGTCAAACTTGATCCTATATTTCGGAACGGATGGAGAATTTGCTTATAGACAATATATGCTTCTTCTTTTTTTCTTATTTTTATTTTTGTAAATATATATGGTTTTCTTGATTCAATATAAGAAATTATTTGACTTTTGTTAATGGATTTGGTTGCGCTTATGTTAGTTTTTAGTTACTCGTGGAACTGACTTTTTTAATCTTTTATTTTTATTCTTCTTGTTTTTCCTAGGATCAAGTTGTGATGATGTTGCAATTTAGTTATTACTAAAAACTTGACATTTTTTTTATTGTCTTCTTCCATTTCCATTGTTTTTGGAGTTACATCAAACTGAAGTCACTTTGACCAGTGTTTAACAGCCTTATTCATTTATATTTTGAACACATTGACATTTATAACTTGGTGATTGGCAGATAAAGTTGGGATTTGTTTGTCTACTTGATTTCGATATCCAGTAGAGTTTATTCATTGTTTCGGTTATCTGCCTTGGTCATATTCCTACACTTCCATTGGGAATTCCTCTTCTCCTTGCATCATCTATACTCTCATTTTTTTTCCTGCAATCTGAGGAATGGGGATATTGAGACCCTTGTCTGTATAAGGTTGTCAGTTTTGCATTTCATTAATAAAAATACCCAAACATGTGTTTGGATAGTTTTTCCTTTTTCATGAAATATGTTTAAACACCCCCTTTTAGATAGACTTTAGAAATGTTCTTTCTCTTGTTTCTAGAAATGTTAAATTGATCCAAAACACCTAAAGTTTGTTGTATTTTAAGATGCAACAGAACTATCTTTTTCTTACTTCTTTCCATTATGCTGCTGAAAAGTTCTGAAAATGGAGATAATTGTTTTTTCACGGTAAAAACTACATAATGAAAGGTCAAACTTTCATACTCTTTGAAATCATATACTAAGACAAATGCATGCTTATTAAGGAACACTTAGTTTTGTAACTGTACTAGTTTAGGTATTAGTGGTTAAACTTTATTGTTCTGCTCCAGTCCTCACTGTCTCTTCACTCCTCTTCAAATTCCTCTTTCTAACCAAGTCTTAATCTTCTTTTTACAATCTTCCTTTCTATGCCTTCCTATGGCGATGTTCAGGCACATGACACATTCATTTCTTCTACTAGCAATATAGCTCCAGGCTTCATTATCTTAATTTATAGATGATAGTATCACTGTCTGTTGTGTTCTTTTTACCAAAAAAAAAAAACTCTCCCATAATGTTCACCAATTACCTTGCCCTTTTTTGTTTTTTACATTCAGAATATTAATTGGTGATTATCTATGTTCTGAGATTTGTTTGTCCTGTATTGTCCGAGGATTGGATAAATCATGGGATAAATTATCAATATCATGATAATATTTTATTGGAGTTTTCCTTAACAGAGTGTTGAACTGGTTAAACGATCAAGCAGTATAAGCTAATTTGGTTACGACTTTTCCATTAATAAAAAACTGTCAATCATTCTTTTTGATTTCTTTATTGGGTTTTGTTTATTACTCAAATTTGTATTCCTTGCGTAGCCTATTTAGAGCCTGTTCATTCTTGTAGGGGAAGGCATCATGATGGATCAAGCACAGCACCCAATTGTCAATCAGAAGGTAGCTGGCAAGCTTCTTCTTAGATCTAGCCCAAGCCAAGATTTTGATTTCCAGCAGCCATCTCTGTACCACAGGCAATTCAAGTATGGAAATTACAACAATGCTGCTTTGCAATATCCAAAGGTGCCACCCAATCGAGCATCTTATGATGTATCCATGATTTCATCTGCTGTATCACCTGTTTTTGTCCAAGCACCTTCAGAGAAAGGCTTTGCCGGCTTCGCCATTGATTTTCTCATGGGTGGAGTCTCTGCAGCTGTATCCAAGACTGCTGCTGCCCCTATTGAACGTGTGAAACTTCTAATCCAGAACCAGGATGAGATGATCAAGTCTGGTAGGCTGTCTGAGCCGTACAAGGGTATTGGTGATTGCTTCAGCCGAACAATGAAGGATGAAGGTTTTGTTTCATTATGGAGAGGAAATACTGCTAATGTCATTCGTTACTTCCCAACTCAGGCTAGTTAAACGAAAAATCTCTAGCTTTTTGATAGACAACTTTCTTAGTTTCTGTGCTAATGAATTTATAACTTTTCAACAGGCCTTGAACTTTGCTTTTAAGGATTACTTCAAGAGGCTTTTCAACTTCAGGAAAGACAGAGATGGTTACTGGAAATGGTTTGCTGGTAACCTGGCATCAGGAGGTGCAGCTGGTGCTTCATCCCTTCTTTTTGTTTATTCCTTGGACTATGCTAGAACCCGTTTAGCAAATGATGCAAAGGCCGCAAAGAAAGGAGGGGAGAGGCAATTTAATGGCTTAGTTGATGTCTACAAGAAGACATTGGCATCTGATGGTGTTGCTGGGCTTTACCGTGGATTCAATATTTCATGTGTCGGGATCATTGTTTATCGTGGTCTCTACTTTGGAATGTATGATTCCTTGAAGCCAGTTCTCCTCACTGGGAAGATGCAGGTAAATATTTTTCTTCAATTCTTGTATGGTAATAGGTTGACAAGATGAAATTGGATCTGTCACCTCTCAATAGGGCGGTAAACGAGCTGAATCGAGTCAAGTTTTGGCTTGTCGAGCCTGAGCTCGAGCTCAACTAAAAGTTAAACAAACTCAAGTTGAGCCGAGGTTTTAAACGAGCCCGGATATTTTGTTCGAATTCGACTCACTTGCATATAGTCGAGTTTAAACTCGAGTCGAGTTTAAGCGAGCCTAGTCGACCTCGAGTCAAGCCGAGATTTAGTTGAGATAAACCAAAATTTAATAATGTTTAGATTAAATATTATATATATATATATTTATGTATATATATATATGATATGTTAAATTAAATATTTTCTAATTAATTAAACACTAAATTAGTCGAGATTAAAGTGAGCTCGAGCCGAGCTTAGACTAGCCGAACTTAAACAATCCGAGCTTGAGTTGGACACAATATAAGTTCGAGCTCAACTCGTTTAGTTAAATGAACATGATCCCTTGTTCGAGCTGAACTCGATAAATGAATTTGAGTACGTAGTCGAGCCAAAGCTTAAACGAGCGAAGCCAAGCTTTGTTCGTGAACAACTCGGTTTGTTTACAGCTCTAGCTCTATCTCTCATGCACATGATAATTCTTTATTGGTTCAAAATTTTAATGGCATTCGCGTGCCATATCTGTGAAAGCGCAAGTTCACAAAAAAAAAAAAGGTTTGTTGTTGCATATTCATTAATGTTTTCCTTTGATGCTATCAGGATAGTTTCTTTGCTAGCTTTGCCCTTGGTTGGGTCATCACCAATGGTGCTGGCCTTGCGTCCTATCCCATTGACACCGTTCGCAGAAGAATGATGATGACATCTGGTGAAGCAGTGAAGTACAAAAGCTCAATGGATGCATTCAATCAAATTTTGAAGAACGAGGGCGCCAAGTCTCTCTTCAAGGGTGCTGGCGCCAACATTCTCCGTGCTGTTGCTGGAGCTGGTGTGCTTGCTGGTTACGATAAGCTTCAAATGATCGTTTTTGGAAAGAAGTACGGATCTGGTGGTGCATAAACGACAATATTTTCATTCCGTTGGTCCCTTTAACATTTGATGGTGATGAAAATTGTTTCCAGCTCTGAGCTTTTATACGTGCAATTTTATCAATTTTAAATAATTCAATTTATAGACGGGAGTTGCTCCCGAACCCATAATTCCTTGGTAAGGATTTTTTATTTTTTTATTTTTTTTATATATACTGTAAGCTTCAAATTCTTAAAGTGGCTGCCAATGCAATGGCTACTCCTTGAGTTTTCAGATATATAATTGAGGTATTTGTTCTATTGTTTTTATTGTTAAGAAATAGGTATTCGTGTCTAAGGGGTTGTTTGTTTAGGACTGAATGGCTAAATCAGTCAGCCACTAGGTGCGTTTGTTTTGGAAAAAAATCGTCTGAATGGCTAAGTCAGGTTTTTTGATTGAATGAGCAGTTGAATAAAATAAAAAAATTAAAAATTAAAAAAAATATTAACTATTATATTAAGTAATATTAAATAAATTTACAACAACTTTGAATTTTTTTAGAGGGGTAAAATAATAAAATTATGTCATTTAGATGTTTCAGACATGTTAATTATTAAACAATTTTTTTTATTTAGATTTAACTCGTTCAAATTCAAATTTATTCAATTTTTATCAAACAGCCCCTAATACCTTGGGATTTCTCCTGAATGCTAGAGGATTGGACGGGGGGATCTGCTAATGAACATAATGTGGGAACGTCTAATTTCTTCTCATGTGGATAATGTTGTATTTTAGTAAATAAAATATTATAAAGTTAAATGTTTAAGAATATTGTGTGCATATTAAATTATTTTGATTTGATATTTAGGTGGTGTTTGATAAAATTGAGTAATTAAGATCTGAATGATTATGACATCTTAATAAATTAGATCATCTGAATGAAATTGCATCTGAACTTATAAAGCTGTTTGGTAATTGAAATTTCTAAAACAAATAATAGTAATTTACGATTTTAACCTTGTAATATACACAATCAAATTATTAGATTTACTCAAAAATTTTAATTATATAATTAAATATTAAATCTAATTTTAAAAATCTATATTTGAATGAACTTCACACAAAAAAAATTTAATAAATAATTATATTTACATATATGAAATAAATTATACTTTCAAAATTATCTGATTTTAACAATACAATTCATAATATAACTCAATTAAGTACATAATTTTACTTCATTTTACATAAATAATTATAATTACGTAAGCAGAGATAGAGAAAGGGGGGTTACGGACTTCCGAAAGTCTCATGGCCATACAGAGGAAGGAGAGACCTATATGGAATATATAACAATCCTGAGAGAAACAAAGCTTCGATTTAGCCTCGGCCGACAACTTCTCCAAAATCCGGCGAGCTACGGAGCCGATATTTCCACTCACAGCGCTGAATTCCGCCAGAACCGTCGTTCCCCTCACCACCACGGCGTACAAGATCGTGATGGACAGAATTTATTCTGACGGTAGTTCTGTGGGGAGGGTTTTGTAGATAGAGAAAGAGGGGTTTATTGTCACCGGGAAGTCCACGACCAGATCTTTCATCAGAACAGAAGAGAGAAGAAGAAAAAACAAAGAACTTGTGAGGGTACTCCTGTAAAAAAGAGTTCAGATGTTCATCTTCCCGATCCAGACTTGGTTCCATCTTTCAACGAAATAGACGCTTATAGAGGCAACCAATTTTTTACCAAACAAGTATTTGGGTCTATGCGAAACAGAGGGAGTGGTTTTCAGAGACATTCAGAGATAATCAAACACTACCTTAGTATACTTGATAAAAGAGTTTTATAGTCTGAAAGTATGATCGAGTCAAAATTAATTTACATTTGATTTGTTTCATCTGAGAAAGAGAAAATAATAATAATAATAATAAAATATAAAATAAAATTATGAGCAGTTCAAAGGGTCTGTTTTGGAAACAGATTATAGTTGTTGTCATGTTTGTGAGTTTTAGAAAGAAAGCGAATTGATGAGATTTTAATTATATTTTTTTTATTTGTGAGTTTAGAATGAGAGAAGGGAAGAGAAAATATTTTTATTTTTAAACTATACTATTACTATATTACCCTTACATATTAATGTAATAAATGACATGATTTATTTTGAAACTTTACTTTAGGTAATATAAAATATCTAACTTTCTCATTCTTTCACATCCCTCCAAATCCTCCCACTTTTAAGGGCGAAAGTTTTGAGTCAAAAATGAAGTCAACTTTACTTTCAAATCTCATCCCTTCCTCCCTAACAAAACTCACAAACATGAGTTTTGGAGGGATTTTGCTTATTTTTCCTTCCCTAACACCATTCAAATTACAATGTTTAATATAGCCACTAAATATAAATTTGCATTTTGTCATTAAAATTATGAATTTGTGCATTAAATAACATAACTATCAAAAAATAACAAATATTTATTTTATCAAGAAAATAAAGTCATACACTTTTTACTAATTAAATTTGTCAAAGATTAAAATTTACATAATATACATTCATACATAATTTTTTGTAATTAAAAAGTAAAATCTTAATACACATAAAAAGTGCAAATTAACAACAAAATAAATCAAAAATAGTAAAAAAATTATATAAAACAAACTTAAGACACAACTTGTTATAGAACGAATCTTATTATTCATATAAAAAAGTATTAAAAATAAGTATGTTAATTAGTTTTCTCAAATATTAAACTAAATATAAGTTACACTCCAACAAAATTATTTATAGTAAAAATGACAAGGCTGTTATTCAGAAAATGAAAAAAAAAATATTCAAAAAAATAAAATCGTTTTACAAGATAGGGATAATAATAAATATTATTATATTATCTTTTATTCAACATTACCATAAAAACAATACCAATTATACACTAGAAAATCTATATAAATATATAATAAGACAATACATGATTTTTTGGTCTTGGTCTTTGGTTTTCGTCTTTGATTTTTGGTATAGGTTTAGAATTTAACTATTATTGAAACACTTTTAAAGACTCTAATTTTACTTTATTTATATTTATTTATTTATTTTGAATAGCCTCCAACTTAACTACAATTAAAACACCTCCAATTTAACTACAATGAAAACACTTGTTTTTAGAGTTGCACGAGATACATTCAAGCACCAAAATATATTAACGATTTAAATTTTATAAACCACTTTATTTCATACAGGAGACCTTAAGTTGCTTAATTTTTTTTAAACAATATTAACTTATATATTGCTAATTAAAATTTAATTATCTTTTAAAACTAAAATCATGATCGTATATATCTTATTATTTTACAACACTTTTATTTTTTATAGAATTTATTTGGTTAATAATTATGCTTAAATACACTTTAAATCTTCAAGTTTTTCACTTTTTATAACTTAAACCCTAATGTTTCAACTTTAAGACATTGAACTTTAATGTCTTTAAATTTTTCTAAATTAAACTTGTGGCCATTGACGAGTAATAATTGATCAGAATGAGAGTATTTTGTGTAATTTTACTCTAAAATATCTTTAGAAACACAAAAAAATATAGGCACGTAGTTAGTACGTGATGAAGAAAAAAAATAGAAAAAATAAAGTCCAATATAAATGATATATACCTTTAAAAAACTTAATTTTCTGAATTGATAAAAGATCTCAAATATCTTTAAAAGCACAAAGCATTGTAGTCACATGGTTAGTATGTGATGAAGAAGAAAAATAAAGTAAAATTGAAGCCGATATAAAAAATATAGACCTTTAAAAAACTTAATTATCCTTTATTTTGAGTTACATGACTTATTTCGGTAAGAAATGCTTAATTCGGTAGTCAAAATGTTTAATTTATAAAAATATAGAGACATTGAGGTTTAATGTATTAAATTTAAAACATTGATATTTAAAGTGTAAAAAGAAAAAAAATTGAAGTTTAAAGTGTATTTAAGCCTAATAATTATACAATAGAATATGACTTAAACACTACGTTTAAGCTTTTAGGTTTCTACTCAACTTTGAACTCTAATTAAAAATGCATATATAAATATGAAGGATTGATTATAAAAACAAAATATTAAATTTTGATACTATATAAAAACTTAATATTAAATTAAAAATAACAAAAGAATCACATTAGTAACACTCAATTGTGAGTACTCAACAATTACATGGGATGTGTAGTCATTTTTTTTAAAGCAAAATTTGTACTCATTTTAATAATAGTAGTAAGTCAATTTAAATCCATAAAAGACATTTTATAACCACTATATAAAATAAATTAAAATTTGAAAATAATTTTATTTAAAAAACAACTCGTGCTTTGCATTGGGCACTTAGCTAGTGTAATCAAAATCATAAACATCATATCCTAAATTTTGCCATATACTCAAGATAAATTTAACATATGAAAATCATAATATATAACTAAAAAATCAAATAATAATTTTATTGTTAAACACCAAAAATTTAACTATCAACATACTCAATTCAATCTAATTACAACAACTCCATTAATTCTTTAATTTAAAACTCTTAATATTTGTACCATTTACGCAAAATATGTGTTAATTAAACTAAATTATTATTTTTTATAAGTTACCAACAATTTGAATGAGATGTTAATTACAAACAAAACTGTAATTAAAATTTATTGTATTAAAATAGGTAATTTTGTCATTGAAAAAATATATACTATTCTTGAATTATAATTTGATAACATAAAATGGTAAATATGTGATTTTATTTATTTGGTCAACCCTAAAAACTTGCAGCGGTGTTTAATAAAACATAGTAATTAAGATCTGAATGGTTAATATATCTTAACAAATTAGATCATCTGAGTTAAATAATATTTAAACCTAAAAAACTGTTTGATAACTAATGTGTAAATTATCTGAATGACGCTATTTTACCATTTTAACCCTCAGATCTGTTTAAAAATTTTATTTGGTAATTTTAAATATACAATCTAATAAAAAAGCGAGTGAATAATATTGTTGAATGTATTTATATAAAAATATTCACATACTCGGGTGAACAAATATTAAACAAATTATCACTTAAATTTTTTTAGCAACAAGTATGTTGACTATACATTAGATAAAAAATGTATCAAATTTAATAGAACAATTTCATAACGTAATAGTTCAAAAAAGAATTATACTTCCTTCGTTTCAAAATATAAGATTATTATTGACTTCTTAATTATAATTTAAAATATTTTCAAACTCATAATTTATATGATTTTGTTTTTATTTTAGCTCATACAATGATGAATATTGAAAAATATCAAAAAAGTAATACTAATTGTAAGATTTATTGTTTAATATTTTCTAATCATCTCAATTTTAATTTTAAAAATATCTCAAATTGACTTTTCAAAAACATCTTAGAATACGGAATGGAGGGAGTATAATATTTATTGAGGCTATTTTTGTCCATAAATTTAAAATTTTCGATAAGAGGTATCTCTTAATGATTTGGACTTAATTTTCTATCTTACCGATTTAGAGGTATTGAAAGTGCTGATTTTTTAGCAAACAACTTCAAGCCTCTTAGCGAATGACATAGTAGGCTGTTAAGATATTTTAAGATGCAATCAAACACCACCTAACAATTACTTAAAAAACTAAAAAGGGAGGTAAATATTATTATGCATGGTTGTCTAGATGAGGTGTCACTCTAGTTTACTCTTACTAATATGTTGTTTCTCAGAGCCACAAAAGAGGGGGTTGAATATATCCTTTAAAAAACGTTTGCTTGTTAAGAATATATATTACCAGATAATTAATTAAACGAATTAATTAAGCACAACAGAATATTAGTTTGAAAAACTCCCTAAAAGATTTAATGAAATCTAATGTTTGAATTTAGTTCTTATGAATTTAAGACACAAATAGATATAACAGATATTGACAGAAATTTAAATACTAAATGTAAATGGCACAAGAGGTTTTAAATGATTTGGAGTATAAAAAACTCTTAGTCCACTATTCTACTCTACGAGTAGGAAATCCACTAAGGATGCAAAGTGTCACTAAGACATGATCACTAAGATCTATTATAATGAATTACTTAGATTACTTCAAGTCACTTAGACTCGACAAATGTCACTAAGACAATGGACACTTAGTCTAGTTCGGTTAGAACTCTTCAAATCACTTAAACTTTGAATAATGTCACTAAGACAATCGAATCATAGTTGTATGATTATTTGTTGAGGTGTTGCTTAAGTTGCGTTGAGCTTGACTTCTTAAGAACTTAGCAACACATAAAATTGATCACTTTTCGTAGAGTGAGGCTCTTTATACTTTGGCAGAGGTTCAACTTTTTATTGTTATGATTTGTACTTGGATTAGAATTCTCGTACCCTTTCATAGACGTTCTTGAAATATTCCCATTGGAAAGTTGACGCTCATTCATTAAATGCTTCGATCTTAGAAAACTCCTGATGTTGACTTTCAGGGATTACTGTGTCAGCAAACTTTTGGCTTTGAAATGTCCTATCAGACTTTTGCACCACCAACTACTTGAGTGCTTGTCATACCGCCAAAGTAGATGTTAGACACAATGCTATTGGTTCTTCATTTTCAACTTTAGGATCGTCGACAATATCTAGAAATCCTTACTCTGCAAGTCTTCTTAATGTCAGTCTAATGTCAGACCTGACATGCTCTACGAACTACTCTACGATTCTTGATGTGCTCTACGAATTGAGAGACATTCTACGATGTGCTCTCTACGATCTGCACTCTACGATGAGCACTCAACGATCATTGAGCAGACTTTGCAATCTTTCTTCACTATACGATCTTAGAGCGAACTATACGATCTATTGCAGATTTTGCGATCTTGAGATAACTCTGCAAACTTCTGGCAAACTTTGCGATCTTCCATTGAATACTCTACGAAAGGAAGGCTAACTCTGCGAATTTCAATATACTTTACGATTTGGCTGAGTAGCTCTACGATCGATCAGCTTGACTAAACGATCGATTTAATTCTATCATCTATACATCAATTCAGTTCATAAGATCATACTAACACGTGTGGTCTTTCATCATATTCTTATGAAGGATTTTATAAAAATTATTGAACACTTGTCCATTAATCATACCATCATTAAATTAAGCATGCAATTTTTAACATAGTATATAAATAAGACATACGCAAGTCTTTATATGAGATACACGGTAGAAAAGTAATTACTCTCAAAATCAAACTCTCTTCTTGACTAAAGTGGTAGTCTTCAGTATACATAGACCTTAGTGCAGCAGCCTTGTTCCTAGATTAAAAACATTAAATACAAGTGCATATTCTTGGCTTCTTAATTATTCATTCATATGTTAAGGCCATCTGTTGTCGTTGTTTATATTAAGCTTCAACAGCTGACTATTTCAATTAATATCACCTATCATCTTATTTATTTATATATATATCTCACCAATCCGAGCAAAAGCACGAGCGTTATAAATAATAATTTATTATATTAACAATTAAAAAAATAATTATAATTTTGAGAATATAGTTGTATTTATTAAATAGTTAAATATCTATTCAAATAACTAATTATTGAATTATATATTATAAGGTTCTTTCAATCAATTATTAAATTAAAAATTTGAATGGATTATTGTAGATTTATTTAGTTATGTTTTTGAGAAAATAATTATTTTAATTTTATTTAAGTTTGTAATGGAATTCTATATTATCGTTTATATTGACAAAATTTGCTTGAAATTCTAATCTGAATATATATAATTATGAAACTGATCAAGTTTTAATTTATTTGTGACAATTAGTTAAGAATGAATCCACTATAATTTTGAACTAATATTACAATTATTATGTTTCAAATTCACATATATTATTAATAAAATTAATCATGTGATTTGATAAAATTTCAAGTTTTAATGTATTAAATTAGTTAAGATATTAATTTAATAATAAATGTCACGACTAATATTAACGTAATTAAATCACGTGATATGTTAAGATGTTTTTTCGACATCTTAATATTTTAATAAAATTATAGCAATAAAATTATCCTATATAAATTTATTAAGATAGATAAACTAAATAAAACTATTAAAAAGAACACATGTAGTAATTATTAATGGATAACATGTAGTAATTATTCAAATTTGTATATTACTTATACTAATTTGAATAGGAAAGAAAAAGATTTCTTTTTTCTAATTATCTTAGAGATATAAATATTTTTAAATTTGGATAATATTTAATTGATACAAATTTGGATAATACTTATGCTAATATGAATTATGAAAGCTGAACCAAAAATTGGTGAAATTAAACTATGTTTGTACTTTTAATTATATATATAGTTGATGGAAAAAGGGATCAGAGTACGTCTCTTAGACAAACACAAGCTTACGTGTGTCATATTATTTTAAGAGAATTCATTAATGATGTTTTTGGCATTTCACCATTTTCATTAATGATTGTTTTGACATTTCACCAATTTAATTGTCAATCAAAACTACGTCGTATTAGGTGCAACAAGCACACACACGAGTATGTGTATGTCCTATTATTTTAAAAGTTTTTATTAATTGCAGTTTTGACACTTCACCATTTTCATTAATGACTGTTTTGACATTTCACCATTTTATTAATTAAAACTACATCGTATTAAGTGCAAGACACACATAACCTTGTGCGTCTAAGACACACGCTCCCTTTTTTATATAGCTCCTTTTCACACACACACACACACACAAATATAATATATATATATATATATATATATATATATATATATAATGAAAATTGGAGCGTGTTTTAGACACGCAAGTTGTAAGACCCCAACTTTTATGAATAAAAATTTAATTTTCTCTACATATTATTTTAAATAGTAAGGTGTTGATTTGTTATAATAGTTATGGGTGATTTGTGCAAATTTTATAAAATAAGCAAGTTGTCATATAATATTCGTTGTGTCAAAAAATATTCGCTTGGTCGGAGAATATTCTTTTTGTCGGAGAATATTCGTACGACGGTGCAATCATTGGTGGACCCCACAACGGAATAACCGTCAGATATAGAAAGCGACAGAAATAACCTTTTTATAAAAATAACGACAAGATTTTTACCGTTAAACTATTGAAATACCCGGTGATAAAAGTACAGTAATACGCGTTGTTGCACATTATCATATGGTATTGTATAGTATCTCTGATTATTGATTCTTACGTAAGAAATCACTCATTATTTTATTCAATAATTGCCACAGTAGTTGTTACATAGTATCTCATATTATTGATTCAATTATTATCACAGTATCATCTACACAATGCTTTATATTATTAAATCAATAATTGACACGACACAGTTACTCATATTATTATTATTAGCATTATTGACAATGTCTAGAAAGTTCTATCAAGGAAAGGGGTTAGGTTATTGAATTGCGCGCCAGTAAAGAGAAATCTTTATCGGAAAGCCTTTTCTGGGAACGATCTGGCTGTCAATATTATGAGTTATAATATTAATAATGAATTGTTGATATAAATATTTCTATTGTGTTGGAAATATTAATGATAGTGAAAATCGACATTTATTTTGATAATAGTTGATTTCTGAATATTAAATTGACCAAACGGGCAATTAATCGGATAAATGAGTAATTAATTGCTATTGGTTCACATGCAAGGAACTATTGGTTCACATTCTGGTACTATTAGGGGAGGTGGTGCAAGATTAATAATACTTGAGGGACTAAATTAAAAATAGAGATAAAGATGAAGGTACTAAAGTGTAATTAATCTTGTAATTTGCCACCTTTTTCTAGCCTATAAATACTCCTTCATCCATTCATTATTTTCTACCATTTTGAAGAGAAAAGTCATAATCAAAAGCTATAGTGAGAGAAACTATAGAGAGAAAATAAGAGAGAAAGAAGAAGAGTATTCTGCCACTACCCTATTTCAGTATTCAATCTCCTACTAAGGTAAATGATGTTATTTTCTTTCAATACTCGTAAGGGTTGTCATTCTATTCCTTATTAAGCTGTGGGAATAACCTGTCTACGCGGACTACAGCATGCATGGTGAATAATCATTCGTATTCATTTCTTTATTAAGCCGTGGGAATAACCTGTCTACGCGGACTACCGCATGCATGATGAATAACCCTTCGTATTCATTCATTATTAAGCTGTGAAAAAAACCTATCTACGCGGACTACCGCATGCATGGTGAATAACACTTCATATTCATTATTTATTAATATGTGGGAATAACCTGTCTACGCGGACTACTGCATGCCCGGTAAAAATTCATTTATAGTTTCGTATATTTTTTCATTTCAGATTTTTAAATATATACTTACTATAGTAAGTATTACTTCTATAATTCTTGAAATGATTAGAAATTGTTTAAGATTTTCGCTTCATCTAATATTATTTCAATGGAATATTGTTCTGAACTTTTTATTGAAATTTTAATCTTTTCATGTTGGGATACTATTCATTCGGGTACTATTTATTCGAGTACTATTCACGAGGGTACTATTCACAGGGTACTATTCACGATAAAATTGATTTTTTTTTCTATCTAAATTATTTTTGATATATTAATATCATTCTTGAATTTTGCTCCACAATTTCTTATCATGTTGATAATTTGAACATTCTTGAACTTGGATAAATTAAATTATAAATCTCTAATATTTATCCTTGATCTCACTTGATTCGTTATTTATATCATTTTTCATCATCCTCAGTCTTAAATTGTGGTGAAAGTTATCTTTGGCCCGTAGTGCAAAGATGAACCATTGATTGATGAATATCTTTGGCCCGTAGTGCAAAGATGAACAGTTGATTGTGAAAGTAGTATGCATACAAGCCAATCATGTATGATGATAAAGCATATACTTTGGAGACAATCTTATTTATTTATTAATAAAAATATTTATTTATTAAAGGTATTTAATTATCTATATGGTGTTGTTTTTATAATATGTAAATAACCCATAGTTTTAAGCAATGCTTTTAGAATGATGATGTTGATTATGCTAATGAGATTTAAATTCTTAGAAAGCTTAAAATTAAAATAGTTCTCAATCGTGGGATTACTAAAAAGGGGATTAGTATATCCGGATAGATTGGTACATATGTTGCTTGCTCATTGGATGATGATGATTGATCTCATGATCGTTTGTGTGGAGACACTAAAGCAAGTATGTAGGTGCTTATTGGAGAATAAGTTTACTGAACGTGACTCGCTATGGAATACCTAATGGAGTTTTACTCGCCTGTCAATAGAAATTTCTAATGTGATAGTAGTACAAGTGATCCCTGGACTTGAGATCATCATAGTATCTTGTATGTAATGAATTATACTTTGACTTATCCTTAAAGCCCTTTAGGGTATATAAAAGGGTATGCTTGGGTATAATGAGTTACATATGGAGATAATGAATGATCAATAAAGAATCTACCACCTCTAGTAAAAGAGGAGATATGTCCTATGTGATTCGTTAAATGACAACCCAGGAATCCTTGGCCAAGGTGGAATGAAATTAGAAAGGAGTTTCTAATTTGCATTAAATGGAGTTATGCATTTTCTAATCGAAATACATATAATTAAATAAAATAAGACTTGACAGTAAATCCATGTCTTATATTTAATTGGGACATTGTATGGTGGAAGGATTGAATTGTACGGTAACTATTTACTCACAGGTTTTTTTATGATTAATGTTGAAATCTATATTATCTGAAAAGTCGTTGATCGCTAGGAAGGCTTATCCCTATTGCAGAATAAATACTATTTATTTAAATAGATTATTAGTTTAATTTATTTATTTAAATAAGATTAGAATTGTTCTAATTAATTTATTCACAACCGGTTTAATATGGAGAACCTAAAGGGTCACACCATAAAAGGAAGAATAATTATTTAAGAAGGTAATGACATAATCGTAATAATGCATTAAGTATAATTAATTTAATCTACGGTGACAGAATAAATTAAATAGCTTAATGTTTATTATTTAATATTTTAGAAATATTAAATATAAATTAATAAGAGGAGACTTATTAATATTATTACAATTATTATTATTTTAATTTCTAAAGGAGTTTAGTAATTAATTTAATATTAGTACTCTCAATTATTCCTAATAAAATTAGGAGACAAATTAATTAAATGAATTTAATTAATTATTCCCAACGTGATGGGAAGCCTAAATTAATTAAAAGAGTTTAATTAATTAAATGAAATCCCATGTCTAATATGATTAGAAGGGTTGACCAATATCTATATAAGAGAAGTTTTATAATAGATATCAGTTGATGCAATTCTAATTGTTGGAGAGTACTCCTTTTCTATAGAGGATAGAAAACTAGGTTTAGCCAATCACACTCCTTCTTGATAATTCATTTTCCTTGATGGATCACCTCTAGAGGCCAAACACTTGGGTGGCTAACGTTGTTCAAAGAAAGAAATCTAACCCAAAAATTCAAGGAGATTACGAAGAATAACGTGTTGAACTCGTACCTGTGGAAGCTTCATTCTACAAGGGTATGATTCCATAATTTCTTATTTATCGTTTTAAATTAATAATTTGTATAAAGGATGATCCGGATAATAGTTTGGTAGAAATTTTTAAACTCTGATATACCATGCTTCCGCTAATTTTGCAATTTGATTGCGTCACGATTTCGTACAAACCCAACAGTGGCATCAGAGCCAAACCTTTATGCAATTATTAATTGTTTTGATTTCATATACATATGGGTATGTATTTAGAATAATTTATTGGGCATAATTTTATTGTATAAAATTATAATTTTTATGAAAGAAAAAAAAAACCGAATCCGAAACTGTTTTATTTTTTTTCTGCTGCTTCGGTGCTTTCGTGTTATAAGAAACGTGACTTGAGTTGACTAACCCGGAAAAGGTGCATCTAGGATGCCTGGGTATACTTATATATATAAAGTACCTTTTTCAAAAGGATTTACAAGGAATTTCAAAAGTTAGTGATTCTGCAACAGGATTTCAAAAGGGGCGGTTATATATATATATATATATATATATATATATATAATATTCTTAATAATTTTATATTTAAAATAAAGAGTTTATTTTAATCTTGAAATTGGATTTCATGCAATTTAAAATTGCCCATTAAATGATACTCATATATATATGGAATGTTTTAATTCATGAGATGTATATTTAATTATTGATATATATGGTGATATATATGATAATAAATGAGGATTGATTATGGACTATTTGACCAATGTGATTGAATTTTATTTTAGTTGAATGCTTGAATGAATGGATTTTATTAAATGGGGTCTGCGTACCTTGTCTTCTCTGATTTTTTTCTCGATTAAAATTCTATCTCCCTCCTATGTACTTTCCCTTGACTGCTGATCAAGGTTTCTATTTAAATTAAATAGTTTAATGTAATAGAAATAGTTAGAATTATCTTGAAAAAATTGAAGACCAAGGACCAAGGAGCGCGTGAAGACCCGTTTGTATGGAGCCCGGGTTTAAATGTAATAGTTAAGTTTAAATTTAACTTCTTGCACCCCTATGTTTGGCCTTTTGGTTCACTTGGTGGCTCTAGTGAAACAAATTCGAATAAAAGTCCATAATCAATCCGGGTAGAATATAATATTCTATATGTGCATGCTTAGTATTATATATATTATATTTTATGCAAACATGCTTCGCATATTTAATAAAATGACGCGTATTTTATATATATATGTGCATGCGCGCTAAACAAGATGAGACAAATAATAACAAACCCCTCAAATAAATTATATTAAGTCCGAAGATGTGACGCCCCCAGAATAGGTCCAATCAACCCAACCCATTCTGAGTCGCCAAATACATGGTACAAAATTTAAATACAAACTTTTATATCACACGGTCGTGCAAAATACGATCACACAACTGTGAGTGTCAATACAAATATGTAGAAAATATTAATATTCAAACTAAGTCCTCATTACAATTATTATCACACTATTTATTAAAAATAGTGAGGACTACTACTGTTCTAACTCGGACCATCACTCTGTCCCCCGACTAGTTCCCGCAACATTCTCATTTTCTGAAGAGGACAACAAATGAAAAGGGTGAGCTCAACTAGCCCAGTAAAGAATATTATGGCTAAGATAATGAAAAATAAATTATCGTTAGCCTTCAATAAATCAGATAAAATATAATGGACAACCAATTTTAGATCAATATTCGCAGCGAAAATAACCGTTCATCATCAATATTTTATCCCTGTAACATCAATCAATATACGTCTCAAATCAAATATTCATCTTTGCATTACAGGCCAAAGATATTCATTTGTATCATCAGTGGTCATGTTCATCTCAACACCTGTCATCTTTGCACTACGGCCAAAGATATTCATCAGGTAATCATTCATCTTTGCTCTACAGGCCAAAGATATTCAATTATATCACCTTTTAGGACTGAGAATGATGAAAAACCATATAAATAACAAATCCAGTGAAATAAAGGATAAGATTAAGGATTCGCAATCTAATTTATCCAAGTTCAAGAATACTCCATAATAACACTTTGTGGAGCAAAATTCAAGAATAAAACTCAAAACTTAGATCCAATCAAAGATAGTAACCATAATAGACAATTTGAACAAATAGAAGAAAAATTAGTTTTTCCGTGAATAGTGCCGTATACGTGAATAGTAACCCCGACGAAAAAATTAAGAATATAATAAAATTCATGACAATATTTTAGTATAATGATATTGAAAAGAATAACATCATTTACAAAAGAAAATAACATCCCTTACCTCAAAAGAATAATACTTCTGACTGAAATATCGGATATAATACCGAAGAAAATTTGCACTGAATAGTAACACTAAAAGTATCTAAATACTCACAAAAATACGCTTGATATTATAGAGAGAGAAAACTTCTAATTCTGATGTGATGTTCAATTCTAACCTAAGCACCCTATTTATAGGAAAAGCTTAGGATGCCAAAGTAGAATTTTGAATAAAATAAATTTTTTTTTAAAATTCCGCCGCCTGGCTGCTAAAAACCAGATTTTTTTTAACAACCAACAAAAGTGGGGCCCACCCATAAAAAATATTTATTTTTTGAAACTTCAATAATTCATAATAAATAGCCCCTTTTTCAGAAAAATACAAATTCTATGTCTTTTTCATAGGAAATTTAATTCTCTACAACTTTGTAGAAGGAAGGTTTTTCAAATTCTAAACATAAATTATCCGAAATCCATAAATAGATGATTTTCTACACCAAAATACTGATAAAAACACATCAGCACTAATTTCTTCTCTTATATTCACAAAATAAATATTTTTTTATCATATAAATCAATAATTAATTATTCACAAATAATATTATAGAACTACAATATTGACAACCAGGTCGTTCCCAGGAAAGCGGGGGCCTTCCGATAAGGATTTCTCCTTACTGGTACACAATTAAATAACCCCTCCTAGACAGAACTTCCTTAGACATTGTCAATAATGCTATCTAATAATATTATTCAAATAATATGAATTATTGAGTTGATAATGTGAAATACTGTGCAATGACAATTATTGAATCAATAATACAAAATATCAACGGTAGCAATTATTGAATCAATCATAGCAACGTAGCAATTATTGATATAAAATATCAACGTAACAATTATTGAGTCAATAATATAAAATATCAACGTAGCAATTATTGAGTCAATAATATAAAATATTGAACAGTAATTACTGTAACAATAATTGAGTAAGTGTCTTCTCACGTAAGAATCAATAATTCAAAATACTGTGCAATACCGTGTGCTACTGTGCAACACCGCGTATTACTGTATTTTAACCACCGAATATTTCAACAGTACTAACGGTAACAACTACGCCGTTATTTTATAAAAAGGTTATTTCTGTCGCTTTCTATATCCAACAGTTATTCCGTTGTGGGGCCCACAAATAGCTACGCCGTCGTACGAATATTCCCCGACAACGAGAATATTCCACAACCAAACGAATATTCCCCGACAACAAGAATATTTTATAACCACTTGCTTATTTTAAAATATGGGCACATTTCACCCATAATTTTTCACATTTATCAAATCAACACCTTACTATTTTGAAATAATATATAAAAAAAATTAAATCTTTATTCATAAAAGTTGGGGTCTTTCAACCTCCCATCCTTATGAAATTTTGTCCTCGAAATTGACGTACATACTTGGTATGTCGAAAAGGTGAGGATACCTCGCTTTCATTTTCGATTCCAACTCCCAGGTCATTTCCTCAAAAGTATGGTTTCTCCACAAAACTTTAACTTGAGGTATAATTTTTGAGCGTAGGACATGCTCCTTCCTATCCAAGATTTTGACAGGTACCTCCTTGTACGTTAAATCTTCAGCTATCTCGTCCGATTCTAACTCAATAATGCGGTTTGGATCTTTCACATATTTACGAAGCACGGATATGTGAAAAACGTTATGAACACGAGACATTCTTGGAGGTAAAGCGAGTCTATAGGCCACCTTTCCTACTCGGTCAAGAATCTCAAATGGACCAATGAATCGTGGATTTAGCTTTCCTCTCTTCCCAAACCTCGTAACTCCCTTCCACGGAGCAACACGTAATAACACATGGTCCCCAACATTAAATTCCACGTCCTTTCGATGAAGATCCGCATAACTCTTTTGTCGATCTTGTGCTGTTTGTATACGTTGTCGGATTATTTGGATCTTTTTCGTAGTCATACGTACTAACTCCGGCCCCAACAATGTTGCTTCACCCACCTCATCCCAATATACTGGAGAACGACACTTTCTCCCATACAACGCTTCGAATGGAGCCACGCCTATACTTGCCTGATAACTGTTGTTGTAGGAGAATTCCACCAATGGTAAGTACTTATCCCAACTCCCTTTGAAGTCTAGAACACAGAGTCTCAATAGATCTTCAAGAGTTTGAATAGTCCTTTCTGATTGTCCGTCTGTTTGAGGATGATAAGCCAAACTGAATCGTAAATCCGTGCCCATAGCTTTCTGCAAACTGATCCAAAATCGTGAAGTAAATCTGGGGTCACGATCCGAAACTATGGATACTGGCATGCCATACAATCTCACAATCTCATTCACGTACATATGAGCAAGACGTTCAAGGGAATAAGTCTCTCGTATCGGCAAGAAATGAGCAGACTTAGTTAACCTATCAACAATAACCCAAATTGCATCTATGCCTTGAGAAACCTTGGGAAGACCCGTAACGAAATCCATCGTAATATGCTCCCACTTCCATTTTGGAATCTCCAGTGGTTGCAATGGACCCTTCGGTACTTGATGCTTTGCCTTTACACGTTGACAAGTCAAACATCTCGAAATAAACTCCACGATCTCTCTTTTCATATTACCCCACCAAAATGTATGTCAAAGATCACGATACATTTTGGTACTCCCAGGATGGATTGCAAACGGTGTGTTGTGTGCCTCCATCATGATTCTATACTTTAAGTCGGAATCGTTAGGAACACAAAGTCTGGAGCTGACTCGAAGTATTCCCTCTTCATCGATTTTTGCTTCTGGAATGGCACCTTCTTGCACTTTCTTCTTCATCTTCATCAGCTCCATATCCGTAGCTTGAGCAGCTTTAACTTTATCAATCAAAGATGGTTCTACGCGTATACTTGACATCATCGCACTCGTTCCCACATATGATCTTCTACTCAACGCGTCAGCTACCACGTTCGCTTTTCCAGGATGGTATTGGATGGTATGATCGTAATCTTTCAACAGCTCAAGCCAACGTCGTTGCCGCATGTTGAGTTCCTTCTGAGTGAAGAAATATTTGAGGCTCTTATGATCTGTATAGATCTCCACTTTCTCTCCGTATAGGTAATGTCTCCAGATCTTCAACGCGAAAACGACTGCTGCCAACTCTAGATCATGAGTAGGATAATTCCTCTCATATTCTTTGAGTTGTCGCGAGGCATAGGCTATGACTTTCCCATGTTGCATGAGAACACATCCTAACCCTTTGCCAGAAGCATCGCTGTAAATAACAAATCCATCCGAACCAGATGGTATTGTCATAACAGGTGCCGAGATAAGTTTTCTCTTGAGCTCTTGGAAGCTCTTCTCCCATTCCTCGTTCCTAATGAATTTTGTATCTTTCCGAGTCAACTGAGTTAATGGAGTAGCGATTCGAGAAAATCCCTCAACGAACCTCCGATAATAACCAGCTAAGCCCAGAAAGCTTCGTACTTCGGTCACCGACTTAGGTTGCTCCCAGCTTTGTATTGCTTCAATCTTTGCCGGGTCAACAGATACTCCACGTTTCGATACCACATGCCCAAGGAATGCTACTTCCTCAAGCTAAAACTCGCATTTCTTCAGCTTGGCATATAGCTTATTCTCACGAAGCTTTTGAAGTACCAACTTCAAGTGGTGCTCATGATCTTCACGGCTTTTAGAATAGATGAGGATGTCATCAATAAAGACAACAACAAACTGATCTAAATATTCCTTGAATACACGGTTCATCATATCCATGAAAGCAGCAGGAGCATTAGTCAATCCAAAAGACATGACTAAGAACTCATAATGCCCGTACCGAGTTCTAAAAGCAGTCTTCGGAATATCCTCAGTTTTAATCTTCAGCTGATGATATCCAGAACGAAGATCGATCTTTGAAAAGAACTGTGCTCCTTGCAACTGGTCAAACAGGTCATCAATACGAGGTAACGGATACCTATTCTTGATGGTGACATGGTTCAACTCCCGATAGTCAATACAAAGTCGCATACTCCCGTCTTTCTTCTTTACGAATAAAACAGGAGCACCCCAAGGTGACGTACTAGGACGAATAAAACCGATGTCTAACAATTCCTGTAATTGGACCTTTAACTCCTGAAGTTCAATAGGAGCCATTCGATATGGGATTTTAGAAATGGGTTTTGTACCGGGTTCAAGGTCAATAAAGAATTCAACTTCACGTTCTGGGGGTAAACCGGGAAGTTCTTCGGGAAATACATCAGGAAACTCGTTAACAACGGAAATATCATTCAAATCTGACGTATTCTGGTTTAGATCAGTGACATGAGCTAAGAAAGCTTGACATCCGTTTTTCAATAAACGAATAGCCTTGTGATTTGAAATGATATTGACTGATTTTAGTGGTTTGGTGGTTTGGATTCGCACAACAGGTTGATTAGGAATATAAAAACTAACAACCTTACGAAAGCAATCAATTTTGGCATGGTAAGTGGTTAACCAGTCAATTCCTAAAATCACGTCAAATGCAAGTATTTTCAAAGATATAAGATTAACAGGTAAGGTAAGGGTACCAATCTGAACCAAGCAAGATTTGTAAACTGTAGATGTAACAAAGGTTTCTCCCAACGGAGTTTCAACAGATAAGTCAAAGTCTAATTTATCTGAAGTCAAGTTCAAACGTTGAGCACAAGCAGGTGAAATAAAAGAATGGGTAGCACCGGTATCTAACAAGGTGTAAACTTCGCAAGAGTTTATGATCAGCTTACCCGTAATCACCTCGTGTGGGTTCCTCGCATTTTGGGCTGTCACGACAAACGCTCTTCCAGGAATCACCGACTTTGACTTGTCCGAAATCTCCTTTGGAATCACCACCCCCGCTGGATTTGGTTTCGCAATAGGACAATCTCGAGCTATATGTCCTTCTTTTCCACAGTTATAACATGCTTTGAATTGTTGTGGGCAGTTTGGGCTGATGTGTCCCTCTTTCCCGCATTTATAGCATACGACCGGTGGTCGTTCTCCTCCCCTAGAAACAGTTGATGCTAGTGCTGATGTTGACATCTTCATGTTCTCATTGTTATACCTTCTCTTTTTAAAATCTCCTCCCGATTCTCTTTTTCTACTATCATGGCCACGATTACCACCGAAGTGGTTACTGCTTCTGTCATACTTTCCTCCTCGCTGGTTGTCATTGCTCCGTTGACCGCTGCCACCGGTACGACCTTGGTTGTGGTCCCTCGGTTGAACATAATCATTATCTCATTCTAACAACTGGGCCCTGTTCCCTACATCCGAATATAGAGAAAATTTATGAGAAATGAGGTATTGACGTATTTCGGGTTTCAAACCTCTTAGAAATATCTGCGTCATACGTTCCTCATTCTCCACCAAATGAGGTGCAAACCTGGACAGCTCCGCGAACTTTGCCTCGTACTGGGACACCGTCATAGTTGTTTTGTTCTAGTCTGATAAACTCTACCTCCTTCATATGACGAATACTTTCAGGAAAGTACTTAGTCATTGAATAAGTTTCTGAAACGCTTCCCAAGACATCTTGAGTGTGGTAGGCTGGGTAAGCTTCACAGATTCCCACCAGTAATCTGCCTCTCCACGGAACATAAACGTGGCGAATGGAACCTACTGTTCCTCCGTGCATCCCAAGACATCAAATATCTTGGTAATTTGTTTAATTCACGTCTCTGCCTTGATCGGATCTGGCTTTCCCAGAAACTCTGGTGGTCCCAATTCTTTGAACTGCTTGGCAGTGATAATTCGCGTGTTGTTATTATCTACACCTGTATTTTGCACACAAGTTTCCCTCGTCTGGTTTTGCATGAACTGCAAAAAACTTCTAAACATCTCATCGTTTATCGTCTGACCAGCGTTGTTTTCAGGATGAACATTGCCTTCTTGTTGCACGTTCTCCTGGTTAGTGATTAAAGGTGTCTCCACGGTCTCATTCACTTCGTTGTTAACATTCTCAGCTGCCATTCTCAAATACTGCCATAAAACAAGGGTTAATTAAACAAATAACATCTCACATATTAACCCTATGCTCCGACTGACCAATTAAATACCACATAAGCTTAGGTAGGACATACTAGTGAAGGATTTACTCGTCTCTCCCCTTCTAGTTCTATTCCCCGATCTCCGCCAGAGATCATATCCCTAAGCTCTGATACCAACTGTGACGCCCCCAGAATAGGTCCAGTCAACCCAACCCATTCTGAGTCGCCAAATACATGGTACAGAATTCAAATACAAACTTTTATATCACACGGTCGTGCAAAATACAACCACACAACTGTGAGTGTCAATACAAATATGTAGAAAATATTAATATTCAAACTAAGTCCTCATTACAATTATTATCACACTACTTATTAAAAATAGTGAGGACTACTACTGCTCTAACTCGGACCATCAGTCTGTCCCCCGACTAGTTCCCGCAACATTCTCATTTACTGAAGAGGACAACAGATGAAAAGGGTGAGCTCAACTAGCCCAGTAAAGAATATTATGACTAAGATAATGAAAAATAAATTATCGTTAGCCTTCAATAAATCAGATAAAATATAATAGACAACCAATTTTAGATCAATATTCGCAGCAAAAATAACCGTTCATCATCAATATTTTATCCCTGTAACATCAATCAATATATATCTCAAATCAAATATTCATCTTTGCACTACATGCCAAAGATATTTATTTGTATCATCAATGGTTATGTTCATCTCAACACCTGTCATCTTTGCACTACGGCCAAAGATATTCATCAGGTAATCATTCATCTTTGCTCTACAGGCCAAAGATATTCAGTTATATCACCTTTTAGGACTGAGGATGATGAAAAACCATATAAATAACAAATCCAGTGAAATAAAGGATAAGATTAAGGATTCGCAATCTAATTTATCCAAGTTCAAGAATACTCCATAATAACACTTTGTGGGGCAAAATTCAAGAATAAAGCTCAAAACTTAGATCCAATCAAAGATAGTAACCATAACAGACAATTTGGACAAATAGAAGAAAATTTAGTTTTTTCGTGAATAGTGCCGTATACGTGAATAGTAATCCCGACGAAAAAAATAAGAATATAATAAAATCCATGACAATATTTTGGTATAATGATATTGAAAAGAATAACATCATTTACGAAAGAAAATAACATCCCTTACCTCAAAAGAATAGTACTTCTGACTGGAATATTGAATATAATACCGAAAGAAACTTGTACTGAATAGTAACACTCAAAGTATCTAAATACTCACAAAAATACGCTCGATATTATAGATAGAGAAAACTTCTAATTCTGGTGTGATTTTCAATTCTAACCTAAGCACCCTATTTATAGGAAAAACTTAGGATGTCAAAGTAGACTTTTGAATAAAATAATATTTTTTTATTAAAATTCCGCCACCTGGCTGCTAAAAACCAGATTTTTTTCAACAACCAACAAAAGTGGGGCCCACCCATAAAAAAAATATATTTATTTTCGAAACTTCAATAATTCATAATAAATAGCCCCTTTGTCAGAAAAATACAAATTCTATGTCTTTTTCATAGAAAATTTAATTCTCTACAACTTTTTAGAAGGAAGTTTTTCAAATTCTAAACATAAATTATCCGAAATCCATAAATAGATGATTTTCTACACCAAAATACTGATAAAAACACATCAGTACTAATTCCTTCTCTTATATTCACAAAATAAATATTTCTTTATCATATAAATTAATAATTAATTATTCACAAATAATATTATAGAACTACAATATTGACAACCAGGTCGTTCCTAGGAAAGAAGGGGCCTTCCGATAAGGATTTCTCTTTATTGGCGAGCAATTAAATAACCCCTTCTAGACAGAACTTCCTTAGACATTGTCAATAATGCTATCTAATAATATTATTCAAATAATATGAATTATTGAGTTGATAATGTGAAATACTGTGCAATGACAATTATTGAATTAATAATACAAAATATCAACAGCAGCAATTATTGAATCAATCATAGCAACGCAACAATTATTGATATAAAATATCAACGTAACAATTATTGAGTCAATAATATAAAATATCAACGTAGCAATTATTGAGTCAATAATATAAAATATTGAACAGTAATTACTATAACAATAATTGAGTAAGTGCCTTCTCACGTAAGAATCAATAATTCAAAATACTGTGCAATACCGTGTGCTACTGTGCAACACCGCGTATTACTGTATTTTAACCACCGGGTATTTCAACAGTACTAACGGTAACAACTACGCCGTTATTTTATAAAAAGGTTATTTCTGTCGCTTTCTATATCCAACAGTTATTCCGTTGTGGGGCCCACAAATAGCTACGCCGTTGTACGAATATTCCCCGACAACAAGAATATTTTATAACCACTTACTTATTTTAAAATATTTGCACATTTCACCCATAACTTTTCACATTTATCAAATCAATACCTTACTATTTTGAAATAATATATAAAGAAAATTAAATATTTATTCATAAAAGTTGGGGTTTTACAGAAGCGTTCAAATAATATTTGGAATATCGAACGTCGCCTTCTAGCATGATAAATTAATAGAGTATTAAATATTTAATATGAGCTTATTGTGCTATCCATAAGGCGAGTATTGCGTATTTAAGATGTTAATTAATCATATTTGATGCTTATCAAGAAAATTAAACAATATAGTCTTGTTGTGCTATCCACAAGGATGAACATTTTTCTTTTTTGAATTTATGGAAGTGCTAGGCTGGACTTAACTTAAATCATTTTAGTTCGGATGTGCACACACTTGATCATTATGATTTAAGAGGCAAAATAAAAGGAGTTACATGGTGATGTAATTGATAAGAGTTGTCTACCTATTTATTTATATATCGCTTGTTGTGCTATCCATAAGGTTATATACATTTGAAATGGGATCCTTATTCTCACTAGCAAATCTTTAATTAGATATTGCCGAACTATATAAGTGAGGGTAATATAGTTTGATAAAAATAGTGGGAGATACCAATTTAAAATAAAGACCTAAATTTATTTTGGTATGCAAAATTAATAAAATGAATGTTGGCTAAAAATGTTGTCTTTTCACATACAGAAATTTTAAAAATGTCAAAATCACTAATTTCACTGCGAAGCATACTTGATGCTAATAAGCTTACCGAACCGAATTATACGGACTGGCTAAGAAATCTGAGAATAGTTCTCACTGCTGAAAATATTTTTTCTGTCCTAAATTCACCTAATCCCTAGAACTGTTCAGAAACAGCCTTGAGGAAGAGATTGCCACCATTGTAAAGTGGCAAGATGATGCATCTATGGCACAATACATCATGCTCGCATCCATGAATAACGAGCTTCAGCGTCAGCACGAAAATATAGATACTCTTACTATGCTGCTTCACCTCAAGGAGTTGTATGGTGAATAGAGTAGGACTGCTAGATATGAGATATCTAAGAAGCTCTTCCGATCTCGGATGACCAAAGGTAAGGTGAACATAAAGGAACAAAAGAAACTTGATCCAGCGAGCAAAGGAATGTGCTCCCATTGCAACGAGTCGGGTCATTGAAAGAGAAACTGCAAGAAGTTTCTGGCATAGAAGAAGCTTGGAGAAGCTTCGACTTTCAATCAAGGTTTGTTTATGATTGAAATTAATTTTTCAGAAAGTCAACATTATACTTGGGTATTGGATACCGATTGTGGTTCTCACATATGTAATACTGTGAAGGAACTGGTCAGAAGTAGAAAGCTGAACAAGGATGAGGTTGTCCTATGAGTGGAAAATGAAGCAAAGGTTGTTGCATTAGCTGTAGACACTTATTGTTTAGCACTACTTACGGGCAAGTCCATTTATTTAAATAATTGTTATTTTGTTCCGAATATCATTAGAAACATTATTTCAAATTCTGTATTAGATATGGATAGATTTGAAATTATAATTTAGAACAACAGTTATTCAATTTATAAAAATAATAGTTTTATATGGTATTGGAAATCTGCGAAATGGACATTATATACTGACTTGAATGAAAATATACTTCAAATAGAACAAACTAAGAAAAGAAAAAGAGATGATGTTAATTATACCTATATGTGGCACTGTATACTCGGTCATATTAATGAAACAAGATTATCCAAGTTGCATAAGGATGGGCTCTTAGAGTTATCTGATTATGAATCATATCTAACTTGTGAATCTTGTCTCATGGGTAAAATGACTAAATCTCCTTTTAGTGGAAAAGGAGAAAGAGTTACAGAGTTGTTAACGTTGATTCACATAGACGTTTGTGGACCTATGACAATAAATGCACAGGGTGGGCTGATGATCACTCAAGATTTGGATATGTGTATTTAATGAAATACAAATCAGAATCATTTGAAAAGTTCAAAGATTTCAAAAGTGAAGTAGAGAAACAAACATGTAAGAGTGTTAAGATTCTTCGATCAGATCGAGGTGGAGAATACTTAAGCGGTGAGTTACTTAATTATCTCAAAAAAATGGTATAATCTCACAATAGACTCCACCAGGTACACCACAGTTAAATGGAGTATCAGAAAGGAGAAATCGAACATTGTTGGATATGGTTCGATCCATGATGAGTTTTACTGATCTTCCAATTTCATTCTGGGGTCATGCCCTAGAAACGGCTCATATCTACTAAATAAGGTCCCCTCAAAATCCGTCCTCAAGACTCCATATGAGATGTGGACAGGGAGGAAACCTGGTCTTAAGCATGTTAAGATCTGGGGATTTCCAGCTTATGTGAAAAAGTTTTAAAATGATAAGCTAGGGACAAGATCTGATAAGTGCACGTTTGTGGGATATCCTAAATAAAGTTTGGGATACTATTTCTACAATCCTACTGAGCAAAAGATGTTTGTTGCGAAACACACTGCCTTCTTGAAAAAGGAGTTTATCCTTGAAGGGGCTAGTGGAAGAAAAATAGATCTTGAAGAAATTCAAGAACCACAAACCACTACAGATCAAGTGGATGAATCTGTCCAAGTAGAGACACCTACTGTACAACACCCTATTCGTAAATCTGAAAAGGTACCAAAGATACCTAAAAGGTATGGATTCGTCATAGAGGATGACGATAAGGTACACATCATGGATGATGATGATCCATTGAATTACGAACAGACTATGAGTAATAAATACTCAGAGAAATGGTAAACTGACCATAAAATTTAAAATGGATTTTGAAGCTATGCTCAAGTTCATTTGGATGTTACTTGCGATTGCAGCTTATTATTGCTTAATCTGGCAAAATGGACGTGGAGACGTCCTTCCTCAAATATACATTATTAGAGGAGAATGTATGTATGATACAACCAAATAGTTTTTTGTTTCAATGGTTGAAGCAAATCATGTATATGAGCTACAACAATCCATTCATGGATTGAAGCAAGATTCTCGTAGATAGAACATTCGTTTTGATGAGACAATCAAAGAGTTTGATTTTATCAAAAATGAGAATAAACCATGTGTGTACAAGAATGTTAGTGGGAGCACTATTTCATTCCTTGTATTATATGTTGATGATATATTACTAATAGGGAATGAAATTCCTATGCTAAATTCGATCAAAATAAAGTTGTCTAAACATTCCTCCATGAATGATTTGGGTAGAACATCCCACATTGGGGATATAAATCTTTATTGATATATTTAAAAGGATGTTCGGCTAAACCCAAGGAAACGTATATTCATTAGATGCTAAAGGCATTTAGAATGGCAAACTCCAAAAGGTGTCTCATGATGACGAGCCATGGAGTGAATCTCTCTAAAATTATCCTCAATAAAAGAGAGATTGCATGAGCTACTATCATGTATGCAATGAAATATACGAGACTTGATGCTGATCAGTCATATTCTGGAGAAGATCACTGTGAGACAGTGCTAAACATCTCAAAGTACTTAACTGACACCAAGGATGTCATCATGACACATGATGGGTCTGAATTAAATTAGAGTGCTAAACAGACTCAAGTTTTCAGACTGATCAAGACGATAGCAAATCCAATTTAGGGTAAGTCGTTACCTTAAAAGATGGTGCAGTGAATTAGAAAGGTTCCAAACAACAAAAGGTTGTTGCTTTAGTGACAAAGACAAAGTATATAACTGTAAGTGAAACTGCAAGTTGATATTTCGGATGAAAAGTTCATTACAGAACTAGGAATAGTTCTTAAGTCTCATCTTGAATCTAAACATGTGTTGCGGCACCTTGATTAAAGAAATCATTGAAAGAGGAGCATATAGACTCTCAAGATAACATTGTAGATCCATTTACTAAAGCTATAACATAACAGCAGTTTGATCGTCACTTAGAGAAGAAGGGTATGAGATACCATAGCGATTGACTTTAGTGCAAGTGGGAGATTGAAAGTAGTATGCATACAAGCCAATCATATATGATGATAAAGCATATACTTTGAAGACAATCTTATTTATTTATGAATAAAAATATTCATTTATTAAAGGCATTTAATTATCTACATGGTGCTATTTTTATAATATGTAAATAACCCATAGTTTTAAGCAATGCTTTTAGAATCATGATATTGATCATGCTAATGAGATTTAAATTCTCAGAAAGCTTAAAACTAAAATAGTTCCCAATCGTGGGATTACTAAAAAGGGGATTAGTATATCTGGATAGATTGGTACATATGTTGCTTGCTCATTAGATGATGATGATTGATCTAATGATCGTTTGTGTGAAGACACTAAAGCAAGTATGTAGGTGCTTATTGGAGAATAAGTTCACTGAAAGTGACTCGCTATAGAATACCTAATGGAGTTTTACTCGCCTGTCAATATGAATTCCTAATGTGATAGTAGTACAAGTGATCCTTGGACTTGAGATCATCATAGTATCTTGTATGTAATGAATTATACTTTGACTTATTCCTTAAAGCCCTTTAGGGTATATAAAAGGGTATGCTTGGGTATAATGAGTTACATATGGAGATAATGAATGATCAATAAAGAATCTACCACCTCTAGTAAAAGAGGAGATATGTTCTATGTGATTCGTTAAATGACAACCCAGGAATCCTTGGCCAAGGTGGAATGAAATTAGAAAGGAGTTTCTAATTTGCATTAAATGGAGTTGTGCATTTTCTAATCGAAATACATATAATTAAATAAAATAAGACTTGACAGTAAATCCATGTCTTATATTTAATTGGGACATTGTATGGTGGAAGGATTGAATTGTACGGTAACTATTTACTCACAGGTTTTTTTTATGATTAATGTTGAAATCTATATTATCTAGAAAGTCGTTGATCGCTAGGGAGGTTTATCCCTATTGTAGAATAAATATTATTTATTTAAATAGATTATTAGTTTAATTTATTTATTTAAATAAGATTAGAATTGTTCTAATTAATTTATTCACAACCGATTTAATATGGAGAACCTAAAGGGTCACACCATAAAAGAAAGAATAATTATTTAAGAAGGTAATGACATAATCGTAATAATGCATTAAGTATAATTAATTTAATCTATGGTGATAGAATAAACTAAATAGCTTAATGTTTATTATTTAATATTTTAAAAATATTAAATATAAATTAATAAGAGGAGACTTATTAATATTATTACAATTATTATTATTTTAATTTCTAAAGGAGTTTAGTAATTAGTTTAATATTAGTACTCTCATTTATTCCTAATAAGATTAGGAGACAAATTAATTAAATGAATTTAATTAATTATTCCCAATGTGGTGGGAAGCCTAAATTAATTAAAAGAGTTTAATTAATTAAATGAAATCTCATGTCTAATTGGATTAGAAGGGTTGACCAATATCTATATAAGAGGAGTTTTATAATAGATATCAGTTGATGCAATTCAATTGTTAGAGAGTACTCCTTTTCTATAGAGGATAGAAAGCTAGGTTTAGCCAATCACCCTCCTTCTTGATAATTCCTTTTCCTTGGTGGATCACCTCTAGAGGCCAAACACTTGGGTGGCTAATGTTGATCAAAGAAAGGAATCTAACCCGAAAATTCAAGGAGATCACAAAGAACAAGGAGTTGAACTCGTACCTGTGGAAGCTTCAGTTCTACAAGGGTATGATTCCATAACTTCTTATTTATCGTTTTAAATTAATAATTTGTATAAAGGATGATCCGAGTAATGGTTTTGTAGAAATTTTTAAACTCTGATATACCATGCTTCCGCTAATTTTACAATTTGATTGCGTCACGATTTCGTACAAACCCAACAGATTGATGAATATCTTTGGCATGTAGTGCAAAGATGGACAGGTGATTGGTATAATCATGACCACTGGTGATACAAACGATTATCTTTGGCCCATAGTGCATAGATAATTCGTTGATTGGAAATAGTTATTAATTGGTGTTACAGGGATAAAATATTGATGATGGACTTTTAAATCATAGAAGATAGTAGACATCATTCTCTACTTGACTCTTCTAATGGATTGTTATTTCCGCTGCAGTTATTGATCTAAAACTTGTTGTCTATTGTATTCTATCAGATTTTTTCCTGTTGAGGACTAAGGATAATTTGTTCTACATTATCTTAGTCATAATATTCTTTTCTGGGCTAATTGAGCTCACCTTTTTCTTTCATTGTTCTCTTCAGGAAATAAGAACATAGCGGGGACTAGTCAGAGAATGGAATGATGGTCGAGTTGGTGTTATAGTAGTCCTCACTATTTTGTAAAATAAGGTGATAATAATTGTAATGAGTACTTAATTTGAGCGTTGATATTTTCATGTTATATACGATATAATATCTGTATTGAGCTCACAGTCTGTGTGGTCGTATTTTGCACGACCATATTATGTAAAAGATTTTTATTTGGATTCTGTACCATGTATTTGACGACTTAGAATGGGTTGTGTACTGGACCTATTTTGGGGGCGTCACACAAACTTATGTGTGTTCTATTGTTTTAAGAGATTTTTATTAATGACACTTTTGGCACTTCATCATTTTTATTAATGATTTCTTTTTGACATTTTACCATTTTATTAATCAAAATTACGTTTTATAAGATGCAGGACACACACAAGCTCGTGTGTGTCTAAGACACAAACTCCCTTCCCATATATATATATATACATATATATATATATATATATATATATATATTGCCCTTTCTATGTGGACCACCCGCATGCGGGTGGTAAAAAAGTGCCTACGTGAACCCAGTGAACATGTGCATAATGCATGGTGTATGTAGGGACGGATCCAGGAATTTTTTCCTGCCAAGGGCAAAACTTTAACGAGACTAGTATTATTGGGTGGTGGTGGGCCTGGTGGCCGGAGTCTTTGGTGGCATCTCTGATGGCCGATCCTAGTGGCACCGAAGGTAACAAGTTTTTCCCTTCCCTCTCTCTGTCTTTCTCTCTCTTCTGCACTCTGCTCTCTCCAATGACGAGCACAAACAATTATGGAACAACACCAAACAAAACTCCAAACACCGCCACCAGAAAACACCTTCAATCTGCAACCGAGCCATCATCATCTTCATCATTTTCAAATCGTTTAGCTTCCGAATTCAAAAATAGATTTGAAGCCTATAATCGCCTGTAGGTTGCGGCTGTTGTGTTCGGAGAGAAGCTTTCGATTCCGAAGATTGTTGCTCTCGGAGGTCAGTTCGATGGAAAAAGCTCACTCCTTGAAGCCCTTCTAGGGTTTTGGTTCAATGTTCGAGAGGTAGAAATGGGTACCCGCAGGATAGGCTTCTCCACCTTCTTCTTCTTCGCAGCCCCCGCCCCTCTGCATTTTTCGGCTGCTGCCGGGGTATAACTGGGGCTCTCTTTGGGATTTTCTAGCGATTGCTTGGGCAGTTGACCAGGTATGCTAAAGCATGGATCTGTCCCTGGGTGTATGGATACGTAGGACAATATATATTAATTCCAGTGGATATATATATTAATTCCATGGAGAATAGAAGGTCAACATGTGCATAATACATAGGAATAGTGAAGCATGGGAGACGAATTCTTTTTTTTAAAGACAGTGAAGCATGGTGAATAGATGGCTAAGTGGACACTTTTTTACCACCCGTGTGCGGCTGGTTCGCATAGGAAAAGGAATATATATATATATATATATATATATATATATATATATATATATATATTCAGGGTCATCCTACTATTTACAGTGCTTGTTAGTTGGGGTGAAGAGCCGATGAATCTGGAAATAGATTTTCGTTAGTGACCTTAGCACCGAAACACCGTTTCTCCGAATAGCGAAATTTTTTTTCAAGGACAATGCGTTGCATGCTTCTGTTCATCAAATTTGCAACAAGCTAGATAAGTATAATTTATATTTCTTAGTTTTTTACAGTTAAATTTAATATTTATATATTATGAACAACGAATAATTCTTATCTTGATATTCTTTTTGAGGATTGCCTCAATTTTAGAAGTTTTTTCTATTAGCTTTTCTCATGTGTCCCATTCTGAAATTGGGGTTACACACGGTTTAGCTAAATTAGCTCAATCTTCTGAGTAGTTGTTTCCTACTTTCTGGTCGGAAACTATTCATCCTTGTATTGTCCCACTGGTTGTAAGAGATATTCTGAGCTTAATAATATTTTTCAGTCTTTAGATTGTTTAAAAAAAATGAATTCTTAACGTTAGCTAAGAGTTTATGAATGATAGTGTGATATTCGAAATACTCCTTCTCCTTCTGTCCCTTAAAAACTGGTTGAATTTGATTTTTTTGGTCAAATTGACCAATTTTAGAATTAATTATGTATATTTATTTATATTTTCAAATCTACGAAAATTAGTGATAGTAGTAAATTTAATGTAGTTTCTCATAGTTATAGTTTCTCTATCTATATTTACTAGAAAATAGTGTAAATTTTTATTATAAAAAAGGTCAATTTGACTGAAAACTCAAATTAAACTTGCTTTTGCGGGACGAAAGGAATAATAGTAAAAAAATCATTGTTGGTTTATATTTTAAAAATGACAAATATTATTTAATGGACTTATGTTTTTAATTGTTTGGGCTATTTTAAATATATGCTTGTATATGATAGTATTGGTCCTAACTTGAAATAATGGTCCATTGGATATTATCTTTCTAATTTGGGTTTGTTGAATAAGACTTGTGTTATTATTCTGAGTAATATTTTTTTTCCATATAGCTGGCCCAATTTGGTTTATCAGTTCTGCAAAAAATCTCAGTAGTCTATATATGTAGTATTCTGTTTTGAAAAGCAGTCTTATTGGAACTAATATGTCATATCTTATCTCTGTCATATCTTATCTCCTTTGCTCTCCTTTATTTCAGCAAGTCTAAATCGACTAGGATTCTATATATTTGATATTGAATATACAAAATCTGTTGGGACTCAAATATTGCTGAAATCGTGTGGTCCTCCAACTGTGATAGAGATATTTATGCTAACTTCATATCTTATACCCGTTGTTGCTAGTCAGAGGCTAAAGAGCCGTTATTCTGTAATATATATATATATATATATATATATATATATATATCTTGTTGGCTATAACAAGTACACGCTAACAACTGGAAGTAGAAATCAGACTTTATACAGAGACATTCCTATTTTATCAAAAGCTTCCAATTGTATTCCAGCAAACCATTTTATTATCTTTCTAGCTGGAAATCATTGTAATCTCATCCCTTGTACGTAATCTGAGTTCAAGTATCGTGTAGCTTGACAGGTCCAGTAGTGGACAGGTTTGTTCGAACAAAACTTTCAAGGTTCCAGAGGTGCAGAGGTGCAAAGGTTGCAGAGGTGCAAAAGGGGGCAGAGGTGTTCATTGCGGGTGAAAGATTTCGAACATGGAGTCATTTTTATTGTACTTAATTGGGTCTTTTAATTAATAAAAAGAGTCTCCAATACTAGTTGGTATTGGACGTGGATTAGGCTACTAGACTAGAAGATAGGGGCGGGACAACATAAAAATCTTGGTGTCATTTACTGTTCTGCACTTCTCTTTTCTGTTTGTTTAATTTCTGGACATTTTGCTTTATTAGTTTGAAGATATACTAATTCAGACACTAAAACAGACAGGTCTAGCTGTCTGATAATAATAAATGAAGAAAATAAGCTAAAGCAGACACTAAAGCAGACAGGTGTAGCTGTCTAAATTAAACCTGCTGTAGAAAATTTCAAAAAGATTTCATATTTTATCACTTTTAGCTTAAACACCTATTCACCCCCCTCTAGGTGTGCTTATTTACAGAATTACAATAATGATAAATTAAAAATATATATTTCTAATTTTAAAACAGAAAGAGTGACTAGATACATACCCGCGTGTTGCGGCGGGATTATTTATTTTGTTAATAATAAATTTATACTTGCAATTAATGAATTAAAATATAATAAAAAGATTGTATTGTATGTTTAAACAGCTAAACCTTTCTACATTAAATTGTGAAAAACTTACTTAAAAACTACATTCTTTGTAGTATTGTATGTTTGTCCATTATTGTCATAAATTAGTATTTTCAATCCACTCTTGGTTGTAACTCTTGATACTGATACATACAATTGGCCATGGCTAAAAACAGGACGTGACAGATACAATCCAACATGTGAGAGAGATTGCCCTAGGCTCTTATTAATTGTCATGGAAAAGCAAACAACCAAATAAAATTGTCTTCGTTGGAATTTAAAAGGTAATCTAATGTCTGACGGTGTTAAGACCAAGTGAGGTATGAAAACTCTGTGTCCAAAATTGTTGACTAATATAATTTTTGCTTCTATCACATATTTTCCCAATTGAGTTACTATTAATCTCAGTGTCATTGCACAAACCAGAACACTGATCTATATTTCGGAGCAACATTACAGGAAACCCAATATTCAACGTTAGCTTGTGATTTGGCATTCCAGAAGATGTAATGCAATTCAAAAAATATGGGGTGTAAACGCTTTCATAGCTGTTTGAGTTTTCATCAACCTTACATACACTGTCCGAGCTTAAATATGTTACTTCATCACCTGACCATAAAGACATCACATATTCGTTCACCTTATTTATAGTATCAAGTGTAGGAGCAAGGATGGCTCGGTTTTGGAAATAAAAGTCATCGAAATTTTTTCCAATAAATTAGGATATGTGCTATCAACAATTGCTGCAAGGGGATTGATCGAATCTTTGATAAGAATATCATCAAGAATTTTTACGTCTGCTTCACCATCATTAGCTCCACCAATTGTGCCATCTCTAACCTTCAATATTGTAAGACCCCAACTTTTATGAATAAAGATTTAATTTCCTCTATATATTATTTTGAAATAGTAAGGTGTTGATTTGATAAATGTGATAAGTTATGGGTGAGATGTGCAAATTTTACAAAGTAAGCAAGTTGTTATAAAATATTCGTTGTGTCGGGGAATATTCGTTTGGTCGACTAATATTCTTTTTGTCGGAGAATATTCGTATGACGACGCAGTCATTGGTGGACCCCACAACAGAATGAATGTCGGATATAGAAAGCGACAGAAGTAAATTTTTATAAAAATAACAGTAAAACTTTTACTGTTAAACTGTTGAAATACCCGGTGATAAAAATACAGTAATACGCGTTTTTGCACAGAAGCACACGGTATTGCATAGTATTTTGAATTATTGGTTCTTACGTAAGAAGTCACTCATTCAATAATTGTTACAGTAATTACTGTTCAATATTTTATATTATTGATTCAATAATTGCTACAATTGCATAATATTTTATTGGTTCAATAATTGCTACGTTGATATTTTATATCAATAATTGCTACGTTGATATTTTGTATTATTGATTCAATAATTGTCACAGTAACCACTGCACAGTATTTTATATTATCAAATCAATAATTCATATTATTTGAATAATATTATTTGACAGCATTATTGGGAAGTTCTGTCTAGGAAAGGAGTTAGTCAATCTAATTGCACGCCAATAAGGAGAAATTCTTATCGGAAAGCCCCCTCTTTCCTAGGAACGACCTGGTTGTCATTATTGTGATTCTGTAATATTATTTGTGAATAATAATTAATTATTGATAAAATGATAAGTAATATATTTATTCAATTTTGATATAAAGGGAAGAATTTTTAGTTTGAGACATTTGTTGAAAGTTGGCATTTTATCTTCTCTGATAAAATATTTATTTAAATATATTATTATAATATTACATTATAATAGTATAATGTGATAATATAATAATATAATTTTATAATTTAAATGATGACATTATTTTTATGGTATAAAAATAAAATGAGGCGGAAGAGGAAAAAAAATTGAATTAGAATTCTTTTAATAATTATAAATGTTTTAATATATATATATATATATATATATATATATATTATATAAACATGTGAGAATTGAATTTGGTAGAGGCTTTGTTGAAATCATCCTTGGTGTGCTGAGTCTTTATTTTCAAAGGTGGAGGCTTGAAAAATTCAGCCGTGGGTATAAAAAGTCAACATTGGTGTTCTGGCATTTTCCTATAAATAGGGTGCTTAGTTAGAAATGAAAATCACACCAGAATCAAAAAAATTTCTCTCTATAATATTGATCGTATTTCTTGTGAGTATAAGGATAGTTTTAGTGTGGATTACGGTGCAAGATTTTTCTCAATAAAATATTCGATATTTCAGTCAGATCTAGTATTTTACTAAGGTAAATGATATTATTTTTCTCGTAAACGATGTTATTTTCTTTCAATATTCATAAAGAATATTATTTTCTTTCATAATTCATATTATGAAAATGATAATATTTAATTTCATATTCCTAAATTTGAACTTACCACGGTAAGTATTGCTTCTATAATTTCTGAAATGATCAGAATTTTTTTGAATTTTGCACTTCATCTAATATCATTTCACTGGAATATTGGTCTGAACTTTTTATTAACTTTTTATCTTTTCATGACGAGTTACTATTCACAGAAAAAAATTATATTTTTTCTGTCCAAATTATCTCTGATTGTATCTATGTTTGATCTTCATTCTTGAATTTTGCTCCATAATTTATTATTATGGATTATTCTTAAACTTGGATAAACTAAATTACGAATTCCTAATCTTTGTCATTTATCTCACTGGATTCGTTCTTTAAAATATTTTTCATCATCCTCAGTTTTAAATGATGATACAAATGAATATCTTTGGCATGTAGTGCAAAGATGAATGATTACTTGATGAATATCTTTGGCCTGTAGTGCAAATATGAATAATTACCTGATGAATATCTTTGGCCCGTAGTACAAAGATGGACAGGTGTTGAGATGAACATGACCATTGGTGATACAAATGAATATCTGTGGCCCGTAGTACAAAGATGAATATTTGATTTGAGTTGATTGATGTTATAGGGATAAAATATTGATGATGGACTTTTAAATCATAGAAGATAGTAGACATCATTCTCTACGTAACTCTTCTAATGAATTGTTAATTCCGCTGTAGTTGTTGATCTAAAACTTGTTGTCCATAATATTTTATCTGATGTGTGAAAGACTAACGATAAATTATTTTTCATTATCTTAGTCATAATATTCTTTACTGGGCTAGTTGAGCTCACCCTTTTCTTCCATTGTTCTTTTCAGGAAATGAGAATATCGCGGGTACTAGTCGGGGAATGGAGTGATGGTCCAAGTTAGAACTGTAGAAGTCCTCACTATTTTTTTTATAAAATAGTGTGATAATAAATGTAATGAGGACTTAGTTTGAGTGTTTATATTTTCTACATATCTGTATTGACACTCACAGTTGTGTGATCGTATTTTGCATGACCGTTTGATATAAAAGATTGTATTTGGATTCTGTACCATGTATTTGGCGACTCAGAATGGGTTGAGTATTGAACCTATTTTGGGGGCGTCACAGTTGGTATCAGAGCTTAGGGATATGATCTCTGGCGGAGATCTGGGAATAGAACTAAGAGGGGAGAAACGAAGTAAATCCTTCGCTAGTGTGTCCTACTTAAGCTTATTTGGTATTTTATTGGTCGGTCGGAACATAGGGTTGATATGTGATATGTCAATTTATTTTATTAACCTATGTTTTATGGCAGTATTTGAGAATGGCAGTTGAAAATCTAAACAATGGAGCATTTGAGACCATTGAGACACCGCTAATCACCAACCAGGATAATGTGCAACAGGAAGACAATATTCCTCATGTAAACAACACCACCAATCAAACGACGAATGATGGGATGTTTAGAAGTTTTTTGTAGTTCATGCAAAACCAGACGAGGGAGACTCGTGTTCAACATACAGGTGGGAATAACGGTAACTCGCGGCTTGTCACTGCCAAGCAGTTCAAAGAGTTGGGACCACCAGAGTTTCAGGGAAAGCCAGATCCAATCAAGGTAGAGACGTGTGTTAAGTAAATTACCAAGATATTTGATGTCTTGGAATTCACGGAAGAACAGAAGGTTCCATTCGCCACGTTTATGTTCTGTGGAGTGGCAGATTACTGGTGGGAATTTGTGAAGCGTACCCATCCTGCCGCACTCAAGATGTCTTGGGAGGATTTCCAAAAACTGTTCAATGACAAATATTTTTTAGAAAGTATTCGTCATATGAAGGAGGTAGAGTTTATCAAACTAGAACAGAACAACATGACTGTGTCCCAATACGAGGCTAAGTTCGCGGAGTTATCCCGGTTCGCATCTGATTTGGTGGATAATGAGGAACGTATGACGCGGATGTTTCTGAGAGGTTTGAAACCCAAAATTCGTCAGTACCTCATTTCTCACAAACTTTGTTTGTATTCAGATGTGGTGAACAACGCCCAATTATTAGAACGGGATAATGATTATGTTCAACCAATGGATAACAACCAAGGTCGTGCTGGTGGCAGCAGTCATCGAAACAATGACAACCAGAGGAGAGAAAAGTATCATGACAGAAGCGATAGCCACTCCGGTGGTAATCGTGGCCATGATAATAGAAGAAGTGAGTCGGGGGGAGATTTCAAGAAGAGAAGGTACAACAATAAGAACGTGAAGACGTCGACAGCAGCACCAACATCAACTGTTTCTAGGGGAAGAGAACGACCATCGGTCGTATGATATAAATGCGGACAAGAGGGACACATTAGTCCCAATTGCACACAGCAATCCAAGGTGTGTTATAACTGTGGAAAGGAAGGTCACATAGCTCGAGTGTGTCTTGTAGTGAAACCAAGTCCAGCGGGGATGGTGGGTCCAAAGGCTGTCCCAGACAAGTCAAAATCAGTGGTTCCTGGAAGAGCTTTTGTCGTGACTACCCAAAAAGCGAGGAACCCGAACGAGGTTATTACGGGTAAGCTAATCATAAACTCTTGAGAGGTCTATACCTTATTAGATACAGGTTCTACCCATTCTTTTATTTCACCTGCTTGTGCTCAACGTTTGAACTTGACTTCTAAGAAATTAGACTTTGACTTATCTATTGAAACTCCGTTAGGGGAAACCTTCGTTACATCTACAGTTTACAAATCTTGCTTTATTCAAATTGGCACTCTCACCCTACCTATTGATTTTATATCTTTGAAAATACTTGCATTTGATGTGATTTTAGGAATTGATTGGTTAACCACTTATCCTGCCAAAATTGATTGTTTTCGTAAGGTTGTTAGTTTTCATATTCCTAACCAACCTGTTGTGCGAATTCAAACAACCAAACCACTAAAATTAATCAATGTCATTTCAAGTTATAAGGCTATTCGTTTATTGAAAAATGGATGTCAAGCTTTCTTAGCCCATGGCACTGATTTAAATCAGAATACGTCAGATTTAAATGATATTTCTATGGTTAATGAGTTTTTTTATGTATTTCCCGAAAAACTTCCCAGTCTACCCCCAGAACGTGAAGTTGAATTCTTTATTGACCTTGAACCCTGTACAAAATCCATTTCTAAAACCCCATATCGAATGGCTCATTTTGAACTTCAGGAGTTAAAGGTCCAACTACAGGAGTTGTTAGACATTGGTTTCAATCGTCCTAGTACATCTCCTTGGGGTGCTCCTGTTTTATTCGTAAAGAAAAAAGACGATTGTATGCGACTTTGTATTGACTATCGGGAATTGAACCATGTCACCATCAAGAATAGGTATCTGTTGCCTCACTTTGATAACCTATTCGACCAGTTACAAGGTGCACAATTCTTCTCAAAGATCGATCTTCGTTCTGGATATCATCAGTTAAAGATTAAAACTGATGACATTCCAAAGACTGTCTTCAGAACTCGATACGGGCATTATGAATTCTTAGTCATGTCTTTTGGATTGACTAATGCTCCTGCGGCCTTCATGGATATGATGAACCGGATATTCAAGGAATATTTGGATCATTTTGTGGTTGTTTTTATTGATGACATCCTCATTTACTCTAAAAGTCGTGAAGATCATGAGCACCACTTGAAGCTGGTACTTCAAAAGTTTTGTGAAAATAAACTATATGCCAAGTTAAAGAAATACGAGTTTTGGCTTGAGGAAGTAGCATTCCTTGGGCACGTGGTATCGAAACATGGAATATCAACTGACCCGGTGAAGATTGAAGCAATACAAAATTGGGAGCAACCTAAGTCGGTAACCTGAAGTACGTAGCTTTCTGGGCTTAGCTGGTTATTATCGGAGATTCGTGGATGGATTTTCTCGAATCTCTACTCTATTAACTCAGCTGACTCGGAAGGATACAAAATTTTTATGGAACGAGGAATGCGAGAAGAGCTTCCAAGAGCTCAAGAGGAGACTCATTTCGGCACCTGTTCTGACAATACCATCTGGTTCGGATGGATTTGTCATATACAACGATGCTTCAGGCAAAGGGTTAGGATATGTTCTCATGCAACATGGGAAAGTCATAGCCTATGCCTCACGACAACTCAAAGAATATGAGAGAAATTATCTTACTCATGATCTAGAGTTGGCAGCAGTCGTTTTCGCGTTGAAGATCTGGAGACACTACCTGTATGGGGAGAAAGTGGAGATCTATACGGATCATAAGAGCCTCAAATATTTCTTCACCCAAAAGGAACTCAACATGCGGCAACGACGTTGGCTTGAGTTCTTGAAAGATTACGACCATACCATTCAATACCATCCTGGAAAAGCAAACGTGGTAGCTGACGCGTTGAGTAGAAGATCATATGCGGGAACGAGTGCGATGCTGTTAACACAAAGGCCTATTTTGTGTGACTTACGAAGGATGGAGATAGATTTCAAGACTCCGGGGACCCACGTGATGATGTCAAGTATACGTGTAGAACCAGCTTTAATTGATAAAGTTAAAGCTGCTCAAGCTACAGACCCGGAGCTGATAAGATGAAGAAGAAAGTGTTATTCCAGAAGCAAGAATCGATGAAGAAGGAATACTTCGAGTCAACTCTAGACTTTGTGTTCCTAACGATTCTGATTTGAAGTATAGAATCTTGATGGAGGCACACAACACACCGTTTGCAATCCATCATGAGAGTACCAAAATGTATTATGATCTTCGACATACATTTTGGTGGAGTAATATGAAGAGAGAGATCGCAGAGTTTATCTCGAGGTATTTAATGTGTAAACGTGTCAAGGCGGAGCATCAAGTGCCAAAGGGTCCATTGCAACCACTTGAGATTCCAAAATGAAAGTGGGAACACATCACCATGGATTTCATTACAAGTCTTCCTAAGGTTTCTCAAGGCATAGATGCAATTTGGGTTATTGTCGATCGATTAACCAAGTCTGCACATTTCTTGCCTATACGAGAGAGTTATTCACTTGAACATCTCGCTCGTATGTACATAAATGAGATTGTGAGATTGCATGGTATGCCAGTATCCATAGTTTTGGATCGAGACCCAAGATTCACATCACAATTTTGGGTCAGTTTGTAGAAAGCTATGGGCACTGATTTATGATTCAGTTCTGCATATCATCCTCAAACAGACGGGAAATCGAAAAGGATTATTCAAACTTTTGAAGATCTATTGAGACTTTGTGTTCTAGACTTCAAAGAAAGTTGGGTTAAGTACTTACCATTGGTGGAATTCTCCTACAACAATAGTTATCAGGAAAGTATAGGCATGGTTCCATTCGAGGCATTGTATGGACGAATGTGTCGATCTCCAGTATGCTGGGACGAGGTGGGTGAAGCAACATTATAGGGACCGGAGTTGGTACGTATGACTACGAAAAAGATTCAAATAATCAGGCAACGGATACAAACCGCACAAGATCGACAAAAGAATTATGCTGATCTTCATCGAAGGGACGTGGAATTTAATGTTGGAGATCATGTATCGTTACGTGTTGCTCCATGGAAAAGAGTTATGAGATTCGGGAAAAGAGGAAAGCTCAATCCACGATTTATTGGTCCATTTAAAATCCTTAACCGAGTAGGAACTGTGGCCTATAGACTCGCTTTACTGCCAAGCATATCTCGTGTTCATAACGTTTTTCACATATACATCCTTCGTAAATATGTGAAAGACCCAAACCACATTATTGAGATAGAACCAGATGAGATAGCTGAAGATTTAACGTACGAGGAGGTACCTGTCAAGATCTTGGATAAGAAAGAACATGTCCTACGCTCAAAGATTATATCTCAAGTTAAAGTTTTATGGAGGAACCATGATATTGAGGAAATGACCTAGGAGTTAGAATCGAAAATGAAAGCGAGGTATCCTCACCTTTTCGACATATCAGGTACGTATGTCAATTTCGAGGACGAAATTTCATAAGAAGGAGGGGTTGTAAGACCCCAACTTTTATGAATAAAGATTTAATTTTCTCTATATATTATTTTGAAATAGTAAGGTGTTGATTTGATAAATGTGATAAGTTATGGGTGAGATGTGCAAATTTTACAAAGTAAGCAAGTTGTTATAAAATATTCGTTGTGTCGGAGAATATTCGTTTGGTCGAGGAATATTCTTTTTGTCGGAGAATATTCGTACGACGGCGCAGTCATTAGTGGACCCCACAACGGAATGAATGTCGGATATAGAAAGCGACAGAAGTAATTTTTTATAAAAATAACGGTAAAACTGTTACTGTTAAACTGTTGAAATACCTGGTGATAAAAATACAGTAATATGCATTATTGCACAGTAGCACACGGTATTGCACAGTATTTTGAATTATTGGTTCTTACGTAAGAAGTCACTCATTCAATAATTATTACAGTAATTACTGTTCAATATTTTATATTATTGATTCAATAATTGCTACAATTGCATAATATTTTATTGGTTCAATAATTGCTACGTTGATATTTTATATCAATCATTGCTGTGTTGATATTTTATATTATTGATTCAATAATTGTCACAGTAACTACTGCACATTATTTCATATTATCAAATCAATAATTCATATTATTTGAATAATATTATTAGACTGCATTATTGGCAATGTCTAGGAAGTTCTGTCTAGGAAAGAGGTTAGTTAATCTAATTGCACGCCAATAAAGAGAAATCCTTATCGGAAAGCCCCTTCTTTCTTGGGAACGACCTGGTTGTCATTATTGTGATTCTATAATATTATTTGTGAATAATAATTAATTATTGATAAAATGATAAGTAATATATTTATTCAATTTTGATATAAAGGGAAGAATTTTTAGTATGAGACATTTGTTGAAAGTTGGCATTTTATCTTCTCTGATAAAATATTTATTCAAATATATTATTATAATATTACATTATAATAGTATAATGTGATAATATCATAATATAATTTTATAATTTAAATGATGACATTATTTTTATGGTATAAAAATAAAATAAGGTGGAAGAGAAGAAAAAATGGAATTGGAATTTTTTTAATAATTATAAATGTTTTAATATATTTATATATATATATATATATATTATATAAATATGTGAGAATTGAATTTGGTGGAGGCTTTGTTGAAATCATCCTTGGTGTGCTGAGTCTTTATTTTCAAAGGTGGAGGCTTGAAAAATTCATCCGTGGGTATAAAAAGTCAACATTGGTGTTCTGGCATTTTCTTATAAATAAGGTGCTTAGTTAGAAATGAAAATCACACCAGAATCAGAAAATTTTCCCTCTATAATATTGAGCGTATTTCTTGTGAGTATAAGGATAGTTTGAGAGTGGATTACGGTGCAAGATTTTTCTCAACAAAATATCCGATATTTCAGTCAGATCTAGTATTTTACTAAGGTAAAGGATATTATTTTTCTCGTAAACGATGTTATTTTCTTTCAATATTCATAAAGAATATTATCTTCTTTCATATTCCTATATTATGAAAGTGATAATATTTTATTTCATATTCCTAAATTTGAACTTACCACGGTAAGTACTGCTTCTATAATTCCTGAAATGATCAGAATTTCTTTGAATCTTGCGCTTCATCTAATATCATTTTACTGGAATATTGGTCTGAACTTTTTATGAAATTTTTATCTTTTCATGACGAGTTATCACGAAAAAAAAATTATATTTTTTTCTGTCCAAATTATCTTTGATTGTATCTATGTTTTGATCTTCATTCTTGAATTTTACTCCACAATTGATTATTATGGAGTATTCTTGAACTTGGATAAACTAAATTATGAATCCCTAATCTTTGTCATTTATCTCACTTGATTCGTTCTTTAAAATATTTTTCATCATCCTCAGTCTTAAATGATGATACAAATGAATATCTTTGGCCTGTAGTGCAAAGATGAATGATTACTTGATGAATATCTTTGGCCTGTAGTACAAAGATGAATGATTACCTGATGAATATCTTTGGCCCGTAGTACAAAGATGGACATGTGTTGAGATGAACATGACCACTGGTGATACAAATGAATATCTTTGGCCCGTAGTGCAAAGATGAATATTTTATTTGAGATATATATTGATTGATATTACAGGAATAAAATATTGATGATGGACTTTTAAATCATAGAAGATAGTAGACATCATTCTCTACGTAACTCTTCTAATGAATTGTTAATTATGCTGCAGTTGTTGATCTAAAACTTGTTATCCATAATATTTTATCTAATGTGTTGAAGACTAACGATAAATTATTTTTCATTATCTTAGTCATAATATTCTTTACTGGGCTAGTTGAGTTCACCCTTTTCTTCCATTGTTCTCTTCAGAAAATGAGAATATCACGGGTACTAGTTGGGGAATGTAGTGATAGTCCAAATTAGAACTGTAGAAGTCCTCACTATTTTTTTTATAAAATAGTGTGATAATAAATGTAATGAGGACTTAGTTTGAGTATTTATATTTTCTACATGTCTGTATTGACACTCACAGTTGTGTGGTCGTATTTTGCACAACCATTTGATATAAAAAATTCTATTTGGATTGTACCATGTATTTGGCGACTCAGAATGGGTTGACTCGTCTATATCAGAATTTGAATTTCGAGATTGAAGTCTCATGTTCTTTGTTAAACTCAAAACCTTGCAAAAACTCCACAAATAGGAAGATTTTAGAGTTGCTAAAACAATGTCTTGTCTACTAGCCTTGGGAATACCATGTAATATCTGCCTAAAATCTCCACCAAATACAATTACTTTTCCACCAAATGGTTGATCTATACTATTCGACTTAGTAAATCTGAGGACATCTCTTATTGTTTTATCCAAAGTTTCAAAACGATGTTTATGTACCATGGGAGCTTCATCCCATATAATAAGTCGAGTTTTTCTAAGCAACTCAGCCAATTGGCTTCCCTGTTTAATGTTGCAAGTTAAATCCTCAGTAACAATTAATGGGATACAAAATCTAGAATGAAATGTTCTAGCCCCATGGATAAGAAAAGAAGGTATTCCACTTTATGAAACAGTTAGTATTATTTCACCAGTCGATCGTAGTGTAGAAGACAAAGTTTTTCATATAAAAGTCTCCGCAGTTCCCCCATATCCATAAACAAAGAAAACACCTCCTTTATCCCTTAAGACCGCATTCATGATGGGTTGATAAATGTTTCTTTGCTCATTATTGAAACTGAAAAGCAGAGTTTTATGCTCTCTTGCCAAATTTATCATATCATAACAAAGCTCATCTTGAATAAATCTATTTTGCCCCTCTTCAAAAATTATTGAACTTGGAAAAGGCAGTGTAGGGTAATCTCGCAATGTTTTCCCATTGCTTTGCAGTAGCTTTTCAATTTCAGCAAAAGTATAACTATTCAATTGGTCATCACTCATTTCCAAATCTGCTCAATAAGAAAGAAAAATATAAAATATAAGAATTCCAAGTTAAAAGTTAAATAGATAATCGAAAAAAATAAATAAATAAATAAATAGAATATTCTTAAAATGTGACATAGATAATAAATTGCTTAAAACTGAAAAATGAGACAGTTAATTTGGCGAGGAGGAAATAGATAATAATAAATTAATAATTAAATTTTCATTTATAAGAGAAGGCATCAAAATTAGTGATTATGTAGATAATATTAAATGATATTATAATCAGAATATATTGACAATACCATACATATGATATTAATGTGAAAGAAGTAGCAAGTCATGCATGGATTTAATCACAAATATATTACGCATTTCACATTGTTAGAGCATTAACAACAGTTTTTCTAATCAATTCTCTATCCCCAATTTTGAAGAATACATCAATAAATCATTATCCAACAGTTTCTTTATCCTTATTTGACTCTCTACTTTAATCCCTATATAGGATTTTACTCTCCAGTGTGAGCGAGTCAAAAGATTGTTCTCTATATATACAAAATGATATTTCACACCCTCATTTAAGTGGACAGTTCATCAATTATACACATCTTGATATTTTTTTACTACTTTATTTTTAAATTATAAACTTAATATTAACTTATTTTTAAAAAATTAATTTCAAATGTATTCAAATTTAAAATTGATATAAATTTATTTAATTTATGTCAATATAATTATAAATATTATAAAAGTACTATTAATTATAAAATTTATTATTTTCAAAATTTAAATGAATCATATTAAATTTAAATTTAAAAATATCACAAATTAACTTTTTAAAAGTTAATACTGATCATATGTACATTTGCAACTACAATCCATAAATTACTTAAAATTTAAAATAAAATAAAAATTATTTTACAGTGGAATACAATTGATAAATTATACTCTCTCTTTTATAAATTATAAGATTATTATTAATTTGATATTTTGACTGTTGGAATTTTGAAATTTTAACTTTTAAATTCCAAATTTCATTATTGGAGGAATCAATATAAGGAACCTGTTGGGTACATATTAAAAAAATTGAATCCCTATTGTCGCAGAATGACCCAATAGCACTGCATAATAGGGATAAAGATAAAAAAACTATTGTAAATGCTCTTAGAGTACCAAATTTGTTATGTTATCCTGAAATATATGTATTATATTATAAACATGTACAACTCCACCTATAACTACCCATATGGATGGTATTTAAGTGATAATTTATCTAAAGGTAACTGATATCATGGATATTGATTGGAATAAAGCCCTACTATATCATGGGTGTATCAAATGCAGAGTATGGTATTTCTTTTTAAGTTTATATTTATTTGAAAGTAGGATCCACAATATTTTTTTTTAAAAAATCCATTATTAAACAATGAACGAATATAATGCATTACCAAAATAGTTTAGATAATAATTAAATTAGAAAAGATAATATCAAAACAATTGATATTACCAAAACAGTTTAGATTTGAAGTGATTTAGAGGATTATAAATTCAAAATATTAATTTGGAATTAAAAAAATAGTGATTTTAGGAGATAGTAATTAAATTAGAAAGGATAATATCAGAACAGTTGACATTATCAAAACAGTTTATATTTGTAGTGATTTAGGAGATTATAAATTCAAAATATTAATTTAGAATTAAAAAAGTAGTGATTTTAGGAGATAATAATTAAATTAGAAAGGATAATATCAGAACAGTTGACATTACTAAAACCTTTTAGATTTGTAGTGATTTAGGGGATTATAAATTCAAAATATTAATTTGGGATTAAAAAAATAGTGATTTTAGGAGATAATAATTAAATTAATAATGATAATATTAGAACAGTTAACATTATCAAAACAAATTAGATTTTTAGTGATTTAGGGGATTATAAAATCAAAATATTAATGCGGGATTAAAAAGTAGTGATTTTAGGATATAATAATTAAGTAACAATAATATAAAAACCGGTTAGATTAAAAAAATAGTGATTTAGGGGTTTATAAAGTCAACATAGTAATTAAGTTATGATTGATATTATTTGTTATTTTAATTTTATTTTAAATGTTTTAAACTGTATAATATTATGTTGTAATATAATTATAAATGGTATAATATTATGTTGTGATATAATTAAATTAGTAATGATAATATTCTCACAGTTTAGATAGGTAGTGATATTGTTATAAACGTGTATTATAATATTATATCATACATGTATGATATAATGTATGGTATAATTATGAATGGTATAATGTGACGCCCCTAGAATAGGTTCAGTCAACCCAATCCATTCTGAGTCGCCAAATACATGGTACAGAATTCAAATACAAACTTTATATCACACGATCGTGCAAAATACGACCACACAAATATGAGTGTCAATACAAATCGTATATAATACGAAATATTAACATTCAAATTCATTCTTTATTTATTACAATTATTATCCCACTATTTTACAAAAATAGTGAGGACTACTACTGCTCTAACTCGGACCATCACTCTGTCCCCCGACTAGTTTCCGCAACGTTCTCATTTTCTGAAGAGGACAATAGATGAAAAGGGTGAGCTCAACTAGCCCAGTAAAGAATATTATGACTAAGATAATGAAAAATAAATTATTGTTAGCCTTCAATAAATCAGATAAAATATAATGGACAACCAATTTTAGATCAATATTCGCAGCGGAAATAACAATTCATTAGAAGAGTTAAGTAGAGAATGAAGTCTACTATCTTCTATGATTTAAAAGTCCATCATCAATATTTTATCTCCTATAACATCAATCAATATACATCTCGAATCACTATTCATCTTTGCACTACAGGCCACAGATATTCATTTGTATCACCAGTGGTCATATTCATCTCAACACCTGTCATCTTTGCACTACGGCCAAAGATATTCATCAGGTAATCATTCATCTTTGCTCTACAGGCCAAAGATATTCAGTTATACACCACTTAGGACCGAGGATGATGAAAAACTATATAAATAACGAATCCAGTGAAATAAAGGATAAGATTAAGGATTCGTATTTTAGTTTATTCAAGTTCAAGAATATTCCATAATAATACTTTGTGGAGCAAAATTCAAGAATGAAGCTCAAAACTTAGATCGAATCAAAGATAGTAACTATAACAGACAATTTGGACAAACAGAAGAAATTTTAATTTTTTTTCGTGAATAGTGCCGTATACGTGAATAGTAATCCCGACGGAAAAAGTAAGAATTTCATAATAAAATCCATGATAATATTTTGGTATAATGATACTGAAAAGAATAACATCATTTACGAAAGAAAATAACATCCCTTACCTCAAAAGAATAGTACTTTTGACTGGAATATCGGATATAATACCGAAAGAAATTTGCACTGAATAGTAACACTCAAAGTATCTAAATACTCACAAAAATACGCTCGATATTATAGAGAGAGAAAACTTCTGATTCTGGTGTGATTTTCAATTCTAACCTAAGCACCCTATTTATAGAAAAAACTTAGGATGCCAAAAAAGACTTTTTTAATAAAATAATATATTTTTTTTAATTCCAGCCGCCTCGTGGGAAAGACAAATTCAACATTCAACAAAAAGTGGGGCCCACCATTTATTTAAAAAAATATTTATTTTCTGAAACTTCAATAATTCATAATAAATAGCCCTTTTGTCAAAAAAAATACAAATTCTATGTCCTTCTATAAGAAATTTAATTCTTTACAACTTTGTAGAAGGAAGTTTTTCCAAATTTCAAACATAAATTATTCGAAATTCACAAACGGATGATTTTTCACACCAAAATACTCATCAACACTAATTCCTTCTTTTATATCCACAAAATAAATATTTCTTTATCATATAAATTAATAATTAATTATTCACAAATAATATTACAGAACTACAATATTGACAACCAGGTCGTTCCCAGAAAAGAGGGGGCCTTCCGATAAGGACTTCTCCTTACTGGCGCGCAATTAAATAACCCCTCCTAGACAGAACTTCCTTAGACATTGTCAATAATGCTATCTAATAATATTATTCAAATAATATGAATTATTGAGTTGATAATGTGAAATACTGTTCAGTGACAATTATTGAATCAATCATATAAAATAGCAACGTTGCAATTATTGATATAAAATATCAACGTAGCAATTATTGAATCAATAAAATATCATGCAATTATTGAATCAATAATATAAAATATTGAACAGTAATTACTGTAACAATAATTGAGTAAGTGCCTTCTTATGTAAGAATCAATAATTCAAAATACTGTGCAATACCGTGTGCTACTGTGCAACATCGCGTATTACTGTATTTTAACCACCGGGTATTTCAACAGTACTAACGGTAACAACTACGCCGTTATTTTATAAAAAAAGATTATTTATGTCGCTTTCTATATCCGACAGTTATTCTATTGTGGGGCCCACAAATAGCTGCGCCGTCGTACGAATATTCCCCGACAACAAGAATATTCCACGATCAAACGAATATTCTCCGACAACAATGAATATTTTATAATCACTTGCTCATTTTAAAATATTTGCACATTTCACCCATAATTTTTCACATTTATCAAATCAACACCTTATTTCGAAATAATATAAAGAAAATTAATTCTTTATTCATAAAATTCGGGGTCTTACATCCTCCCCTCCTTATGAAATTTCGTCCTCAAAATTGACGTACGTACCTGGTATGTCGAAAAGGTGAGGATACCTCGCTTTCATTTTCGATTCCAACTCCCAGGTCATTTCCTCAATAGCATGGTTTCTCCACAAAACTTTAACTTGAGGTATAATTTTCGAGCGTAGGACATGATCCTTCCTATCCAAGATCTTGACAGGTACCTCCTCGTACGTTAAATCTTCAGCTATCTCGTCCGATTCTAACTCAATAATGTGGTTTGGATCTTTCACATATTTACGCAACACGGATATGTGAAAAATATTATGAACACGAGACATGCTTGGAGGTAAAGCGAGTCTATAGGCCACCTTTCCTACTCTGTCAAGAATCTCAAATGGACCAATGAATCGTGGATTGAGCTTTCCTCTCTTGCCAAACCTCGTTACTCCCTTCCACGGAGCAACACGTAATAACACATGGTCCCCAACATTAAATTCCACGTCCTTTCGATGAAGATCCGCATAACTCTTTTGTCGATCTTGTGCTGTTTGTATACGTTATCGAATTATTTGGATCTTTTCTGTAGTCATACTGTGACGCCCCCAGAATAGGTCCAGTCAACCCAACCCATTCTGAGTCGCCAAATACATGATACAGAATTCAAATACAAACTTTATATCATACGGTCGTGCAAAATACGACCACACAACTGTGAGTCTCAGTACAAATATGTAGAAAATATTAAGATTCAAATTAAGTCCTCATTACAATTATTATCACACTATTTCACAAAAATAGCGAGGACTACTACTGCTCTAACTCGGACCATCACTCCATTCCCCGACTAGTACCCGCAATATTCTCATTTCCTGAAGAGAACAATGGAAGAAAAGGGTGAGCTCAACTAGCCCAGTAAAGAATATTATGACTAAGATAATGAAAAATAAATTATCGTTAGTCTTCAACAGTTCAGATAAAATATTATGGACAACAAGTTTTAGATCAATATTCGCAGCGGAAATAACAAATCATTAGAAGAGTTAAGCAGAGAATGAAGTCTACTATCTTCTATGATTTAAAGTCCATCATCAATATTTTATCCCTGTAACATCAATCAATATATATCTCGAATCAAATATTCATCTTTGCACTACAGGCTAAAGATATTCATTTATATCACCAGTGATCATGTTCATCTCAACTCCTGTCCATCTTTGCACTACGGGCCAAAGATATTCATCAGGTAATCATCTTTGCACTACAGGCCAAAGATATTCATTTATATCACCAGTGATCATGTTCATCTCAACTCCTGTCCATCTTTGCACTGCGGGCCAAAGATATTCATCAGGTAATCATCTTTGCACTACAGGCCAAAGATATTCATCAAATAATCATTCATCTTTGCACTACAGGCCAAAGATATTCATTTGTATCATCATTTAAGACTGAGGATGATGAAAAATAATATAAAAACAAATCCAGTGAGATAAAGGACAAAAATTAGGAATTCGTAATTTAATTTATCCAAGTTCATGAATACTCCGTAATAATCAATTGTGGAGCAAAATTCAAGAATGAAGTTTCAAACTTGGATCCAATCAAAGATAAAAAAAAAATATTTTTTTTTACCGTGAATAGTAACTCATGAATAGTAACCCGTGAATAGTAACTTGTCATAAAAAAAAATAAAAATTTCATAACAAGTTCAGACCAATATTTCAGTGAAATAATATTTCATACGAGTATGAATGAATATACGAAACTGTAATTGGATTTTCACCCGTCATGCGGTAATCCGCGTAGACAGATCATTTCCACAATTTAATAGAAATGAATACGAAGGGTGATTCACCACGCATGCGGTAATCCGCGTAAACAGATTATTCCCACAGACTATTAAGGAATTGAATGAATACAAAAGGTTTTCACCAGGCATGCGGTAATCCGCGTAGACAGGTTACTCCCACAGATCAACAAAGAATGAATACAAAGGGTTATTCACCATGCATGCGGTAATCCGCGTAGACAGGTTACTCCCACAGATCAATAAAGAATAGAGTAACAACCCTTACGAGTATTGAAAGAAAATAGCATTCTTTATGAATATAAAAGAAATAATACCCCTTACCTCAGTAGAAGATTGGATACTGGAGTAGTGTAGTAGCAGAATACTCTTCTTCTTTTTCTCTCTATAATTTTTCTCACTATAATAACTTTGTTCTTCAAGAATGGTGAGAAATGAATGAAATTAGCTTGCTATTTATAGGCTAGAAAAAGGTTGGACAATTACACTTTAGTACCTCCATCTTTGCCTAAAATTTTAATTTAGTCCCTCAAGTTTATAAATCTTGCACCTCCACCCCTGCAACTACCCACCAACTATTTATTATCCACCAATAAGTGGGTCGCACATGTTAACCACCCATTAATTGCTCATTTATCTGATTAATTCTCCGTTAGGTCAATTTAACATCCGAAAATCAACTATTATCGAAATAAATGTCGATTTCTACTAACATTAATATTTCCAACACAATGAAAATATTTTTATCAACCATTCATCAATTATTATATAAATTAATATTACAGAATCACAATAATGACAACCAGGTCGTTCCCAGGAAAGAGGGGGCCTTCCGATAAAGATTTTTTTCTTACTGGCGCGCAATTAACTAACCCCTTTCCTAGACAGAACTTTCTAGACATTGCCAATAATGCTATCTAATAATATCATTTAAATAATATGACTGACCATTATTGATTTAATAATATAAAATATTGTGCAGATGATACTGTGACAATAATTGAATCAATAATATGATATACTGTGCAACAACTACTGTAGCAATTATTAAATACTGAGTGACTTCTTACGTAAGCATCAATAATCAAAGATATTGTGCAATACCGTGTGCTACTTTGCAACAATGCGTATTACTGTATTTTTATCACCGGGTATTTTAACAGTTTAACGGTAAAAGTTTTGCCGTGAAAATGTTATTTCTGTCGCTTTCTATATCCGACAATTATTCTGTTGTGGGGTCCACCAATGGCTGCGCCGTCGTACGAATATTCTCCGACAAAAGAATATTCCCCGACACAACGAATATATTATGACCACTTGCTTACTTTGTAAAATTTGCACATTCCATCCATAACTTACCACATTTATCAAATCAACACCTTACTATATCAAAATAATATATAGAGGAAATTAAATTTTTATTTATAAAAGTTGGGGTCTTACAACCTCCCCTCCTTATGAAATTTTGTCCTCGAAATTGACGTACGTACCTGGTATGTCGAAAAGGTGAGGATACCTTGCTTTCATTTCCGATTCTAACTCCCAGGTCATTTCCTCGATATCATGGTTCCTCCACAAAACTTTAACTTGAGGTATAATCTTCGAGCGTAGGACATGTTCCTTCTTATCCAAGATCTTGACAGGTACCTCCTCGTACGTTAAATCTTCGGCTATCTCGTCTGGTTCTAACTCAATAATGTGATTTAGGTCTTTCACATATTTACGTAACATGGATATGTGAAAAACGTTATGAACACGAGACATGCTTGGAGGTAAAGCGAGTCTATAGGCCACCTTTCCTACTCGGTCAAGGATCTCATATGGACCAATGAATCGTGGATTGAGCTTTCCTCTCTTTCCGAATCTCGTAACTCCTTTCCATGGAGCAACACGTAACAATACATGATCTCCGACATTAAATTCTACGTCTCTTCGATGAAGATCCGCATAACTCTTTTGTCGATCTTGTGCCGTTTGTATACGTTGTCGGATTATTTGAATCTTTTCCGTAGTCATACGTACTAACTCCGGTCCTAACAATGTTGCTTCACCCACCTCGTCCCAACATACTGGAGAACGACACTTCCGTCCATACAACGCCTCGAATGGAGCCATGCCTATACTTGCCTGATAACTGTTGTTGTAGGAGAATTCCACCAATGGTAAGTACTTGTCCCAACTCCCTTTGAAATCTAGAACACAGAGTCTCAATAGATCTTCAAGAGTTTGAATAGTCCTTTCCGATTGCCCGTCAGTTTGAGGATGATATGCAGAACTGAATCGTAGATCGGTGCCCATAGCTTTCTGCAAACTGACCCAAAATCGTGAAGTAAATCTTGGGTCACGATCCGAAATTATGGATACTGGCATGCCATGCAATCTCACAATCTCATTTATGTACATATGAGCAAGACGTTCCAGTGAATAAGTTTCTCGTATAGGCAAGAAATGAGCAGACTTAGTTAATCTATCGACAATAACCCAAATTGCATCTATGCCTTGAGAAATCTTGGGAAGACCCGTAACGAAATCCATGGTAATGTGTTCCCACTTCCATTTCGGAATCTCCAGTGGTTGCAATGGACCCTTCGGTACTTGATGCTCCGCCTTTACACGTTGACAAGTTAAACATCTAGAGATGAACTCCGCGATCTCTCTCTTCATATTGCTCCACCAAAATGTATGTCGAAGATCACGATACATTTTAGTACTCCCAGGATGGATCGCAAACGGTGTGTTGTGTGCCTCCATCATGATTCTATACTTCAAGTCAGAATCGTTAGGAACACAAAGTCTGGAGTTGACTCGAAGTATTCCCTCTTCATCGATTCTTGCTTCTGGAATTGCACCTTCTTGCGCCTTCTTCTTCATCTTCATCAACTCCGGATCTGTAGATTGAGCAGCTTTAACTTTATCAATTAAAGCTGGTTCTACGCGTAAACTTGACATCATCATGTGGGTCCCCGGAGTCTTGAACTCTATCTCCATCCTTTGTAAGTCACACAAAATGGGCCTTTGTGTTGACAGCATCGCACTCATTCCCGCATATGATCTTCTACTTAACGCGTCTGCTACCACGTTTGCTTTTCCAGGATGATATTGGATGGTATGGTCGTAATCTTTCAACAACTCAAGCCAACGTCGTTGCCGCATGTTAAGTTCCTTCTGGGTAAAGAAATATTTGAGGCTCTTATGATCTGTATAGATCTCCACTTTCTCCCCATACAGGTAGTGTCTCCATATCTTCAACGCAAAAACGACTGCTGCCAACTCTAGATCATGAGTAGGATAATTCCTCTCATATTCTTTGAGTTGTCGTGAGGCATAGGCTATGACTTTCCCATGTTGCATGAGAACACATCCTAACCCTTTGCCCGAAGCATCGCTGTAAATGACAAATCCATCCGAACCAGATGGTATTGTCAGAACAGGTGCCGAAATGAGTCTCCTCTTGAGCTCTTGAAAGCTCTTCTCGCATTCCTCGTTCCATACGAATTTTGTATCTTTCCGAGTCAGCTGAGTTAATGGAGTAGCGATTCGAGAAAATTCTTCCACGAATCTCCGATAATAACCAGCTAAGCCCAGAAAGCTACGTACTTCGGTCGCCGATTTAGGTTGTTCCCAACTTTGTATTGCTTCAATCTTCGCCGGGTCAACAGTTACCCCATGTTTTGATACCACGTGCCCAAGGAATGCTACTTCCTCAAGCCAGAACTCGCATTTCTTCAATTTGGCATAAAGCTTGTTATCACGAAGCCTTTGAAGTACCATCTTCAAGTGGTGGTTATGATCTTCACGGCTTTTAGAATAGATGAGGATGTCATCAATAAAGACAACCACAAACTGATCTAAATATTCTTTGAATACACGGTTCATCATATCCATGAAAGCAGCAGGAGCATTAGTCAATCCAAAAGACATGACTAAGAACTCATAATGCCCGTACCGTGTTCTGAAAGCAGTCTTTGGAATATCCTCAGTTTTAATCTTCAACTGATGATATCCAGAACGAAGATCGATCTTTGAAAAAAATTGCGCTCCTTGCAACTGGTCGAACAGGTCATCAATACGAGGTAACGGATACCTATTCTTAATGGTGACATGGTTCAACTCCCGATAGTCAATACAAAGTCGCATACTCCCGTCTTTCTTCTTTACGAATAAAACAGGAGCACCCCAAGGAGACGTACTAGGACGAATAGAACCGATATCTAACAACTCTTGTAATTGGACCTTTAACTCCTGAAGTTCAATAGGAGCCATTCGATATGGGGTTTTAGAAATGGGCTTTGTACCGGGCTCAAGGTCAATAAAGAATTCAACTTCACGTTCTGGGGGTAGACCGGGAAGTTCTTCGGGAAATACATCAGGAAACTCATTAACAACGGAAATATCATTCAAATCTGATGTATTCTGATTTAGATCAGTGACATGAGCTAAGAAAGCTTGACATCCGTTTTTCAATAAACGAATAGCCTTGGGATTTGAAATGATATTGACTGATTTTAGTGGTTTGGTGGTTTGGATTCGCACAACAGGTTGATTAGGAATATGAAAACTAACAACCTTACGAAAACAATCAATTTTGGCATGGTAAGTGGTTAACCAGTCAATTCCTAAAATCACGTCAAATGCAAGTATTTTCAAAGATATAAGATCAACAGGTAAGGTAAGGGTACCAATCTGAATCAAGCAAGATTTGTAAACTGTAGATGTAACAAAGGTTTCTCCTAACGGAGTTTCAACAGATAAGTCAAAGTCTAATTTATCAGAAGTCAAGTTCAAACGTTGAGCACAAGCAGGTGAAATAAAGGAATGGGTAGCACCGGTATCTAACAAGGTGTAAACTTCGCAAGAGTTTATGATTATCTTACCCGTAATAACCTCTTTCGGGTTCCTTGCTTGCTGGGCAGTCACGACAAAAGCTCTTCCAGGAACTACCGACTTTGACTTGTCCGGAACAGCCTTAGGGATCACTACCCCTGCTGGACTTGGTTTCGCCACAGGACACACTCGAGCTATATGTCCTTCCTTTCCACAGTTATAACACACCTTAGATTGTTGTGTGCAGTTAGGACTGATGTGTCCCTCTTGCCCGCATTTATAGCATACGACTGGCGGTCGTTCTCCGCCCCTAGAAACAGTTGGTGCTGCTGTTGACGTCTTCACGTTCTCATTGTTGTATCTTCTTTTCTTGAAATCTCCCCCCGACTCACTTCTTCTATTATCATGGCCACGATTACCACCGGAGTGGTTACCGCTTCTGTCATGATGCTTTCCTCCCTGCTGGTTGTCATTGTTTCGATGACTGCTGCCACCGGTACGACCTTGGTTGTTGTCCTTTGGTTGAACGTAATCACTATCTCGTTCTAATAACTGGGCCCTGTTCACTACATCCGAATATAAAGAAAATTTGTGAGAAATGAGGTATTGACGAATCTCGGGTTTCAAACCTCTCAGAAACATCCGCGTCATACGTTCCTCATTCTCCACCAAATGAGGTGCAAACCGGGATAACTCCGCGAACTTAGCCTCGTACTGGGACACCGTCATGTTGTTCTGTTCTAGTCTGATAAACTCTACCTCTTTCATGTGACGAATACTTTCTGGAAAGTACTTGTCATTGAACAGTTTCTGAAACGTCTCCCAAGACATCTTGAGTGCGGCAGGCTGGGTACGCTTCACAGATTCCCACCAGTAATCTGCCTCTCCACGAAACATAAACGTGGCGAATGAAACCTTCTGTTCCTCTGTGCATCCCAAGACATCAAATATCTTGGTAATCTGCTTAACCCACGTCTCTGCCTTGATTGGATCTGGCTTTCCCTGAAACTCTGGTGGTCCCAACTCTTTAAACTGCCTGGCAGTGACAAGCCGCGAGTTATTATTTCCACCTGTATTATGAACACGAGTCTCCCTCGTCTGGTTTTGCATGAACTGCAAAAAACTTCTGAACATCCCGTCATTTATCATTTCTTCGGTAGGGTTGTTTACAGGAGAATTGTTGCCTTCCTGTTGTACGTTCTCTTGGTTGGTGATTAAAGGTGTCTCAACGGTCTCATTCACTCCATTGTTAAGATTTTCAGCTGCCATTCTCAAATACTGCCATAAAACAAGGGTTAATCAAATAAATTAACATATCACATATCAACCCTATGTTCCGACCGACAAAATAAATACCACATAAGCTTAGGTAGGACAAACACTAGCGAAGGATTTACTCGTCTCTCCCCTCCTAGTTCTATTCCCAGATCTCCGCCAGAGATCATATCCCTAAGCTCTGATACCAACTGTGACGCCCCCAGAATAGGTCCATTCAACCCAACCCATTCTGAGTCGCCAAATACATGGTACAGAATTCAAATACAAACTTTATATCATACGGTCGTGCAAAATACGACCACACAACTGTGAGTCTCAGTACAAATATGTAGAAAATATTAAGATTCAAATTAAGTCCTCATTACAATTATTATCACACTATTTCACAAAAATAGCGAGGACTACTACTGCTCTAACTCGGACCATCACTCCATTCCCCGACTAGTACCCGCAATATTCTCATTTCCTGAAGAGAACAATGGAAGAAAAGGGTGAGCTCAACTAGCCCAGTAAAGAATATTATGACTAAGATAATGAAAAATAAATTATCGTTAGTCTTCAACAGTTCAGATAAAATATTATGGACAACAAGTTTTAGATCAATATTCGCAGCGGAAATAACAAATCATTAGAAGAGTTAAGCAGAGAATGAAGTCTACTATCTTCTATGATTTAAAGTCCATCATCAATATTTTATCCCTGTAACATCAATCAATATATATCTCGAATCAAATATTCATCTTTGCACTACAGGCTAAAGATATTCATTTATATCACCAGTGATCATGTTCATCTCAACTCCTGTCCATCTTTGCACTACGGGCCAAAGATATTCATCAGGTAATCATCTTTGCACTACAGGCCAAAGATATTCATTTATATCACCAGTGATCATGTTCATCTCAACTCCTGTCCATCTTTGCACTACGGGCCAAAGATATTCATCAGGTAATCATCTTTGCACTACAGGCCAAAGATATTCATCAAATAATCATTCATCTTTGCACTACAGGCCAAAGATATTCATTTGTATCATCATTTAAGACTGAGGATGATGAAAAATAATATAAAAACAAATCCAGTGAGATAAAGGACAAAAATTAGGAATTCGTAATTTAATTTATCCAAGTTCATGAATACTCCGTAATAATCAATTGTGGAGCAAAATTCAAGAATGAAGTTTCAAACTTGGATCCAATCAAAGATAAAAAAAAAATATTTTTTTTTTACCGTGAATAGTAACTCATGAATAGTAACCCGTGAATAGTAACTTGTCATAAAAAAAAATAAAAATTTCATAACAAGTTCAGACCAATATTTCAGTGAAATAATATTTCATACGAGTATGAATGAATATACGAAACTGTAATTGGATTTTCACCCGTCATGCGGTAATCCGCGTAGAAAGATCATTTCCACAATTTAATAGAAATGAATACGAAGGGTGATTCACCACGCATGCGGTAATCCGCGTAAACAGATTATTCCCACAGACTATTAAGGAATTGAATGAATACAAAAGGTTTTCACCAGGCATGCGGTAATCCGCGTAGACAGGTTACTCCCACAGATCAACAAAGAATGAATACAAAGGGTTATTCACCATGCATGCGGTAATCCGCGTAGACAGGTTACTCCCACAGATCAATAAAGAATAGAGTAACAACCCTTACGAGTATTGAAAGAAAATAGCATTCTTTATGAATATAAAAGAAATAATACCCCTTACCTCAGTAGAAGATTGGATACTGGAGTAGTGTAGTAGCAGAATACTCTTCTTCTTTTTCTCTCTATAATTTTTCTCACTATAATAACTTTGTTCTTCAAGAATGGTGAGAAATGAATGAAATTAGCTTGCTATTTATAGGCTAGAAAAAGGTTGGACAATTACACTTTAGTACCTCCATCTTTGCCTAAAATTTTAATTTAGTCCCTCAAGTTTATAAATCTTGCACCTCCACCCCTGCAACTACCCACCAACTATTTATTATCCACCAATAAGTGGGTCCCACATGTTAACCACCCATTAATTGCTCATTTATCTGATTAATTCTCCGTTAGGTCAATTTAACATCCGAAAATCAACTATTATCGAAATAAATGTCGATTTCTACTAACATTAATATTTCCAACACAATGAAAATATTTTTATCAACCATTCATCAATTATTATATAAATTAATATTACAGAATCACAATAATGACAACCAGGTCGTTCCCAAGAAAGAGGGGGCCTTCCGATAAAGATTTTTTTCTTACTGGCGCGCAATTAACTAACCCCTTTCCTAGACAGAACTTTCTAGACATTGCCAATAATGCTATCTAATAATATCATTTAAATAATATGACTGACCATTATTGATTTAATAATATAAAATATTGTGCAGATGATACTGTGACAATAATTGAATCAATAATATGATATACTGTGCAACAACTACTGTAGCAATTATTAAATACTGAGTGACTTCTTACGTAAGCATCAATAATCAAAGATATTGTACAATACCGTGTGCTACTTTGCAACAATGCGTATTACTGTATTTTTATCACCGGGTATTTTAACAGTTTAACGGTAAAAGTTTTGCCGTGAAAATGTTATTTCTGTCGCTTTCTATATCCGACAATTATTCTGTTGTGGGGTCCACCAATGGCTGCGCCGTCGTACGAATATTCTCCGACAAAAGAATATTCCCCGACACAACGAATATATTATGACCACTTGCTTACTTTGTAAAATTTGCACATTCCATCCATAACTTACCACATTTATCAAATCAACACCTTACTATATCAAAATAATATATAGAGGAAATTAAATTTTTATTTATAAAAGTTGGGGTCTTACACATACGTACTAACTCCGGTCCCAACAATGTTGCTTCACCCACCTCATCCCAATATACTGGAGAACGACACTTTCTCCCATACAACGCTTCGAATGGAGCCACGCCTATACTTGCGTGATAACTGTTATTGTAGGAGAATTCCACCAATGGTAAGTACTTATCCCAACTCCCTTTGAAGTCTAAAACACAGAGTCTCAATAGATCTTCAAGAGTTTGAATAGTCCTCTCTGATTATCCTTCTGTTTGAGGATGATAAGCCGAACTGAATCGTAAGTCTGTGCCCATAACTTTCTGCAAAATAATCCAAAATCGTGTAGTAAATCTGGGGTCACGATCTGAAACTATGGATACTGGCATGCCATGCAATCTCACAATCTCATTCACGTACATATGAGCAAGACGTTCAAGGGAATAAGTCTCTCGTATCAGCAAGAAATGAGCAGACTTGGTTAATCTATCAACAATAACCCAAATCGCATCTATGCCTTGAGCAACCTTGGGAAGACCCGTAACGAAATCCATCGTGATGTGTTCCCACTTCCATTTCAGAATTTCCAGTGGTTGCAATGGACCCTTCGGCACTTGATGCTCCGCCTTTACACGTTAAAACGTTAAACATCTCGAAATAAACTCCGCGATCTCTCTTTTCATATTGCTCCACCCAAATGTATGTCGAAGATCACGATACATTTTGGTACTCCCAGGATGGATTGCAAACGGTGTGTTGTGTGCCTCTATCATGATTCTATGCTTCAAGTCAGAATCGTTAGGAACACAAAGTCTGGAGTTTACTCGAAGTATTCCCTTTTCATCGATTCTTGCTTCTGGAATGGCACCTTCTTGCACCTTCTTCTTCATCTTTATCAGCTCCGCATCCGTAGCTTGAGCAGCTTTAACTTTATCAATCAAAGCTGGTTCTACGCGTATACTTGACATCATCGCACTCGTTCCCACATATGATCTTCTACTCAACGCAGCTACCACGTTCGCTTTTCCAGGATGGTATTGGATGGTATGATCGTAATCTTTCAACAACTCAAGCCAACGTCGTTGCCGCATGTTGAGTTCCTTCTGAGTGAAGAAATATTTAAGGCTCTTATGATCCGTATAAATCTCCACTTTCTCTCCGTACAGGTAATGTCTCCAGATTTTCAACGCGAAAACGACTGTTGCCAACTCTAGATCATGAGTAGGATAATTCCTCTCATATTCTTTGAGTTGTTGTGAGGCATAGGCTATGACTTTCCCATGTTGCATGAGAACACATCCTAACCCTTTGCCCGAAGCATCGCTGTAGATAACCAATCCATCCGAACCAGATGGTATTGTCAGAACAGGTGCCAAAATAAGTCTCCTCTTGAGCTCTTGGAAGTTCTTCTCGCATTCCTCGCTCCAAACAAATTTTGTATCTTTTCGAGTCAACTGAGTTAATGGAGTAGTGATTCGAGAAAATCCCTCTACGAACCTCCGATAATAACCAGCTAAGCCCAGAAAGCTTCGTACTTCGGTCACCGACTTAGGTTGCTCTCAACTTTGTATTGCTTCAATCTTCGCCGGGTCAACAGATACTCCACGTTTCGATACCACGTGCCCAAGAAATGCTACTTCCTCAAGCCAGAACTCGCATTTCTTCAGCTTGGCATATAGCTTGTTCTCACGAAGCTTTTGAAGTACCAGCTTCAAGTGGTGCTCATGATCTTCACGGCTTTTAGAATAGATGAGGATGTCATCAATAAAGACAACAACGAATTGATCCAAATACTCCTTGAATACACGGTTCATCATATCCATGAAAGCAGCAAGAGCATTAGTCAATCCAAAAGACATGACTAAGAACTCATAATGCCCGTACTGAGTTCTGAAGGCAGTCTTTGGAATATTCTCAATTTTAATCTTCAGCTGATGATATCCAGAACGAAGATCGATCTTTGAAAAGAATTGTGCTCCTTGCAACTGGTCGAACAGGTCATCAATACGGGGTAGCGGATACCTATTCTTGATGGTGACATGGTTCAACTCCCGATAGTCAATACAAAGTTGCATACTCCCGTCTTTCTTCTTTACGAATAAAACAGGAGCACCCCAAGGAGACGTACTAGGACGAATAAAACCGATGTCTAACAATTCCTGTAATTGGACCTTTAACTCCTGAAGTTCAATAGGAGCCATTAGATATGGGGTTTTAGAAATGGGTTTTGTACCGGGTTCAAGGTCAATAAAGAATTCAACTTCACATTCTGGGGGTAGACCGGGAAGTTCTTCAGGAAATACATCAGGAAACTCATTAACAACGGAAATATTATTCAAATCTGACGTATTCTGATTTAAATCAGTGACATGGGCTAAGAAAGCTTGACATCCGTTTTTCAATAAACGAATAGCTTTGTGATTTGAAATGACATTGACTGATTTTAGTGGTTTAAATTCGCACAATAGGTTGATTAAGAATATGAAAACTAACAACCTTACGAAAACAATCAATTTTGGCATGGTAAGTGGTTAACCAATCAATTCCTAAAATCACGTCAAATGCAAGTATTTTCAAAGATATAAGATCAATAGGTAAGGAAAGGGTACCAATCTGAATCAAGCAAGATTTTGTAAACTGTGGATGTAACGAAGGTTTCTCCTAACGGAGTTTCAACAGATAAGTCAAAGTCTAACTTATCAGAAGTCAAGTTCAAACGTTGAGCACAAGCAGGTGAAATAAAAGAATGGGTAGCACCGGTACCTAACAAGGTGTAAACTTCGCAAGAGTTTATGATTAGCTTACCCGTAATCACCTCGTGTGGGTTCCTAGCATTTTGGGCTGTCACGACAAACGCTCTTCCAGGAATCACCGACTTTGACTTGTCCGAAATCGCCTTTGGAATCACCACCCCCGCTGGATTTGGTTTCGCAACAAGACAATCTCGAGTTATATGTCCTTCTTTTTCACAGTTATAGCATGCTTTGAATTGTTGTGGACAGTTTGGGCTGATGTGTCCCTCTTTCCTGCATTTATAGCATATGACCGGTGGTCGTTCTCCTCCCCTAAAAACAGTTGATGCTGGTGCTGATGTTGACGTCTTCACGTCCTCATTGTTGTACCTTCTCTTCTTGAAATCTCCTCACGATTCTTTTTTTCTACTATCATGGCCACGATTATCACCGGAGTGGTTACCGCTTCTGTCATACTTTCCTCCCTGCTGGTTGTCATTGCTCCGATGACTGCTGCCACCGGTACGACCTTGGTTGTTGTCCCTTGGTTGAACATAATCATTATCTCGTTCTAATAACTAGGCCCTATTCACTACATCCGAATATAGAGAAAATTTGTGAGAAATGAGGTATTGACGTATTTTGGGTTTCAAACCTCTCAGAAACATCCGTGTCATACGTTCTTCATTCTCCACCAAATGAGGTGCAAACCTAGACAGCTCCGCGAACTTAGCCTCGTACTGGGACACCGTCATGTTGTTTTGTTCTAGTCGGATAAACTCTACCTCCTTCATATAACGAATACTTTCAGGAAAGTACTTGTCATTGAACGATTTCTGGAATGCTTCCCAAGACATCTTGAGTGCGGAGGCTTGGTACGCTTCACGGATTCCCACCAGTAATCTGCCTCTCCACAGAGCATAATCGTGACAAATGGAACCTTCTGTTCCTCCGTGCATCACAAGACATCAAATATCTTGGTAATTTGCTTAACCCACGTCTCCGCCTTGATCGGATCTGGCTTTCCCAGAAACTCTGGTGGTCTCAATTCTTTGAACTGCTTGGCAGTGACAATTCGCGTGTTGTTATTATCTCCACCTGTATTTTGCACACAAGTTTCCCTCGTCTGGTTTTGCATGAACTGCAAAAAAATTCTAAATATCTCATTGTTTATCGTCTGATCAGCGTTGTTTTCAGGATGAACATTGCCTTCCTGTTGCACGTTCTCTTGATTAGTGATTAAAGGTGTCTCCACGGTCTCATTCACTTCATTGTTAACATTCTCAGCTGCCATTCTCAAATACTGCCATAAAACAAGGGTTAATTAAATAAATTAACCTATCACATATTAACCCTATGCTCCGACTGACCAATTAAATACCACATAAGCTTAGGTAGGACATACTAGTGAAGGATTTACTCGTCTCTCCCCTCCTAGTTCTATTCCCCGATCTCCGCCAAAGATCATATTCCTAAGCTCTGATACCAACTGTGACGCTCCCAGAATTGGTCCAGTCAACCCAACCCACTCTGAGTCGCCAAATACATGGTACAGAATTCAAATACAAACTTTATATCACACGGTCGTGCAAAATACGACCACACAACTGTGAGTGTCAATACAAATCGTATATAATACGAAATATTAACATTCAAATTTATTCTTTATTTATTACAATTATTATCCCACTATTTTACAAAAATAGCGGGGACTACTACTGCTCTAACTCGAACCATCACTCTGTCCCTCGACTAGTTCCCGCAACGTTCTCATTTTCTGAAGAGGACAATAAATGAAAAGGGTGAGCTCAACTAGCCCAGTAAAGAATATTATGACTAAGATAATGGAAAATAAATTATCGTTAGCCTTCAATAAATCAGATAAAATATAATGGACAACCAATTTTAGATCAATATTCGCAGCGAAAATAACAATTCATTTGAAGAGTTAAGTAGAGAATGAAGTCTACTATCTTCTATGATTTAAAAGTTCATCATTAATATTTTATCTCCTGTAACATCAATCAATATACATCTCGAATCAATATTCATCTTTGTACTACAGGCCAAAGATATTCATTTGTATCACCAGTGGTCATGTTCATCTCAACACCTGTCATCTTTGCACTACGGCCAAAGATATTCATCAGGTAATCATTCATCTTTGCTCTACAGGCCAAAGATATTCAGTTATATCACCACTTAGGACTGAGGATGATGAAAAACCATATAAATAACGAATCCAGTGAAATAAAGGATAAGATTAAGGATTCGTATTTTAGTTTATTCAAGTTCAAGAATATTCTATAATAATATTTTGTGGAGCAAAATTCAAGAATGAAGCTCAAAACTTAGATCCAATCAAAGATAGTAACTATAACAGACAATTTGGACAAACAGAAGAAATTTTAATTTTTCCGTGAATAGTGCCGTATACGTGAATAGTAACCCCGACGGAAAAAGTAAGAATTTCATAATAAAATCCATGATAATATTTTGGTATAATGATATTGAAAAGAATAACATCATTTACGAAAGAAAATAACATCCCTTACCTCAAAAGAATAGTACTTCTGACTGGAATATCGGATATAATACCGAAGGAAACTTGCACTGAATAGTAACACTCAAAGTATCTAAATACTCACAAAAATACGCTCCATATTATAGAGAGAGAAAACTTCTGATTCTGGTGTGATTTTCAATTCTAACCTAAGCACCCTATTTATAGGAAAAACTTAGGATGCCAAAGAAGACTTTTTTAATAAAATAATATTTTTTTTTTAATTCCAGCCGCCTTGTGGGAAAGACAAATTCAACATTCAACAAAAAGTGGGGCCCACCATTTATTTAAAAAAATATTTATTTTCCGAAATTTCAATAATTCATAATAAATAGCCCTTTTGTCAAAAAAATACAAATTCTATGTCCTTCTTTAGGAAATTTAATTCTCTACAACTTTGTAGAAGGAAGTTTTTCCAAATTTCAAACATAAATTATTCGAAATTCACAAACGGATGATTTTTCACACCAAAATACTCATCAGCACTAATTCCTTCTTTTATATCCACAAAATAAATATTTCCTTATCATATAAATCAATAATTAATTATTCACAAATAATATTACAGAACTACAATATTGACAACCAGGTCGTTCCCAAGAAAGAGGGGGCTTTCCGATAAGGACTTTTCCTTACTGACGCGCAATTAAATAACCCCTCCTAGACAGAACTTCCTTAGACATTGTCAATAATGCTATCTAATAATATTATTCAAATAATATGAATTATTGAGTTGATAATGTGAAATACTGTTCAGTGACAATTATTGAATCAATCATATAAAATAGCAACGTTGCAATTATTGATATAAAATATCAACGTAGCAATTATTGAATCAATAAAATATCATGCAATTATTGAATCAATAATATAAAATATTGAACAGTAATTACTGTAACAATAATTGAGTAAGTGCCTTCTTATGTAAGAATCAATAATTCAAAATACTGTGCAATACCGTGTGCTACTGTGCAACACCGCGTATTATTGTATTTTAACCACCGGGTATTTCAACAGTACTAACGGTAACAACTACGCCGTTATTTTATAAAAAAATGTTATTTCTATCGCTTTCTATATCCGACAGTTATTTTGTTGTGGGGCCCACAAATAGCTGCGCCGTCGTACGAATATTCCCCAACAACAAGAATATTTCACGACCAAACGAATATTCCCCGACAACAATGAATATTTTATAACCACTTGCTCATTTTGAAATATTTGCACATTTCACCCATAATTTTTCACATTTATCAAATCAACACCTTACTATTTCGAAATAATATAAAAAAAATTAAATATTTATTCATAAAATTCGGGGTCTTACATATAATATTAGAAAAGTAGTGATTTTCGGATATAATACTTATGTTTTAACATAATTAAATTAGTAACAGTTTAAAAAAGTAGTGGATTTTGGGGATTATAAAATAAACATATTAGTGTGGGATTATAAATATGTATGATATAATATATGGTATAAGATTATAAATGGTATATAATACTGTAAAATTCCAAAAAAATAGATTTATTGGGTTGTGACAATTAATAATGTTTGAACTTATATATATGTATGGTATAATATTATAAAAGGTATAATATTATAAAATTCAAAAATCGGTGTAATTATGCAGGACATGTGAAAATCGGAGTAATAGATGAACAAATTAATTAGGTAGGACAGGTGCTGCAATTTGGGAATGACAAATGTCATGCAATGGTGTTATGTACTACAATTTAGTATATTTAATAGATATTAGAACAGTTAAAATTATCAGAACAATTTAGATTTGTAGTGATTTAGGGAATTATAAAATCAAAATATTAATGTGGGATTAAAAATTAGTGATTTTAGGAGATAATAATTAAGTAACGATAATATAAACATCGTTTAGATTGAAAAAGTAGTGATTTAAGAGTTTATAAAATCAACATAATAAGTTATGATTGATATTATTTGTTATTTTAATTTTGTTTTAAATATTTTAAACTGTATAATATTATGTTGTAATATAATTATAAATGGTATAATATTATGTTGTAATATAATTAAATTAGTAATGATAATATCCGCACAATTTAGTTAGATAGTGATTTTGTTATATATATGTGTATTATAATATTATACCATACATGTATGATATGATTATGAATGGTATAATATTAGAAAAGTAGTGATTTTAGGATATAATAATTATGTTTTAACATAATTAAATTAGTAACAGTTTAGAAAAGTAGTGAATTTTGAAGATTATAAAATAAATATATTAGTGTGGGATTATATATATATAGAGCAAGGATCAAGAGCATAACTCCTTAAAGAGCATAACTCTCCTTTAGCGACGAACCAAACCGTCGCTAAATGCGTCGCCATAGGTCCGTCCGTCGCTATATATTGTCCGTCAGATAAGACCTATGGCGTCGGACGGACTTATGACGACGAACATGCGACGGTTTGGTCCGTCGCTAAAAGTGTTATGGTTGTTATGTCTTTTAAGAGTTATACTCTTGAAATGCTCCCTATATATATATATATATATATGTATGATATAATGTATGGTATAAGATTATAAATGGTATATAATATTGTAAAAATCCAAAAAATGAATTTATTGAGTTGTCAAAATTTGTAATGTTGGAACTTATATATATGTATGATATAATATTATAAAAGGTATAATATTATAAAATTCAAAAACCGGTGTAATTATGTAGGACATATAAAAACCGGAGTAATGGATGAACACGTTAATTAGGTAAGACATGTATTGCAATTTGGGAATGACATGTGTCATGAAATGGTGTTATGTAATGCAATTTAGTATATTTAATAGATTTTAGAAAGATGATCAAAAACTTGTTGCACATTTTGTTGGCATTGGCAAACGTCTGACCCTTCACGTATTTATCAGCTGCAAAATCTAAAAGCATTTTTCCCTTCCTCTAAAATAGAATAGCGTACGTAGTACCAGTTTGATGCGGTGGAAAATAACATTGATGATTCGGATTTTCATATATTTTAGCATGTGTGAAGATTTAATATATTTAGTATATATTTATTTATTATTTAGAAAAATTTAGTAGCTAAAATTTATATTTAGCCCGTTTATGTTCTAAGCTTTAGTTTTGATAATTTTATTTAGTTTAAGATTTAATTATTTTCTTTTTCCAATTAATTGTAGGAAAGTAACTTAGCATTATAAATATGTTATCTTAGGATTTTATGAGATACAATCTTTGACAATTATATGAATTTTTGTTTTATAGTTTTATAACTTGAACCTCCTAGCTAGTTAATTACTTCTTGTATTGGTATCCTAAAAGTTATGGTCAACTGTTTATTGACTCATAACACTTGTAAAGTTTCTGAAATAGCCCCACAGTTTAGCCAAACTTACAATTCAGCCCTAATTTTTTTATAAATTATCAATTTAATTAGTCCTTGAATAGTTAGTTTGGTGAATTTTAATACTAGTCATGGTGGAAAATGTTTTAATCCCTAGAGTGCTTCGACACAATGACTTAAGACCCGAATCTTCTTTCCACAGTACTTATGTTCATTTCAAGTCAAAGGTATGTAAATTAATTTGTTCTTGATAAAGAAAGTGATTTTAATATAGTTTCGCCTAAACTTGTGAAAGAATTAAATCTTCGGTCAGAACCAAATCCTTATCCTTTTGAGATTCTTTGCCTCAATAATACCTCAATCACAATATCGCATTGGTGTGTTGTTCCAATTAAATGTAAAAAGTATACTATTGAGGTGGTTTGTTATGCCTATGGATGTAGCTCATATCTTTCTGGGATGGCTATGGTTAGATGATTTTTATGGTGAATATTTTGGTTCTAAAGATGTTTATAACTTTTATTGAAAAAACATAAGTTGTAGCTCAACATTGAACTAACATATTTTATCTTAGTTCTTAGTAAGAAAACATGTTGTAAGAAATATCCTTATTGCTTCAAATCTTGTTAATTGTGATCATAGTCTATTCATTTTCTCTTGAGAATAGCCTATTCATTTTATTAACTTGTTATTGCATAACTTAAATTTAGCTACATCACTTCAAGGCGTTAGTACAATAATTAATCATTCACGTTTGTTTTAGAGCATTACAAATTAATAATCTAATTATTATTTTGCTACTTCTCGATCTACCTAAACTAAATAAGCGAGTATAAAATAATATAAATATAATATATAGAAAAACACATAAAATTAAAAAATATGTGATAATATACAATAAACATTATACTCTTCCAAAAAATTCTTATAATGTTTATTTGACAAATTAAGTCAAACGGATTCTTTTTAAAAAATTGAAACTAATAATTTCTTTCTCAAATATCTAGACCAATCCTCTTATAGAATGGGCAATATTCTTTTCCATAAGCCACAATTTGATACACTTAAAAATGAAACCCATGCTCCCAATTAAGCTCATTGTTCCTAATATATTCTTTTTGCAAGCTAATAAAGAAAAGCATATGATAAATATTTCAAAAAAATCAACATAGATATACGCTCGTGTGTGTACGAAAATAAAAAATAAAACTCTCAAAGTAGGCATGGGTGGCAAAAAAATATAATAGGGTAGAGAAAACCTAATATATTTCGTATCTGACAAGTGCAACATAATCTACTAAATAACCTATGCTATTTAATCAATATTAATGAGGTTTCTTCTTTGTTTAATCCTGAGTTCACATATCCTATTTGCTCTTCGAAATTCAATATTCCAAAATCAAAATTATATTTTTAAGTAAAGATTCTACTATTGACATAAAATTTCACACCCTAATTTATATTGTTACCTCGTGTACAAGTCAATTCATCATCCAAATTAAATTAAAAATCCCCCTTTTCCTCTAAATCTTTTGGAGTATATTCATCATCTATATAGTGAACAAATTTTATTTTTAAAATATACAATAAAAAATATGCATAAAATATTAAAGTATATGAATGATAAATATATGTATTAAATTAATTATAGATATTATGTAATATTTAATTAATTATAATTACTACGTAAAAGTACTGAAAGTTCAATAATAATCTAGAAGGGAGGTTGAACAGATTATTACAGATCAAACTTTTATCTTACCCTTTTTTGAATTTTTAGATAATTAATTTTCAGTGTTAGAAATTAATATGTAAGACAATAAAAATTCAATCACACAATATAGATTATGTGTAAGATAATTAATTAATTATAATTAATACATAAAAGTATTGAAAGTTCAATAATAATCCAGAAAGGGGGTTGAATAGATTATTACAGATTATGTGACGCCCCCAGAATAGGTCCAGTCAATCCATCCCATTCTGAATCGCCAAATACATGGTACAGAATTCAAATACAATCTTTTATATCATACGGTCGTGCAAAATACGACCACACGACTATGACTGTCAATACAAATATGTAAAAAATATTAACATTCAAACTAAGTTCTCATTACAATTATTATCACACTATTTATTAGAAATAGTGAGGACTACTACTGCTCTAACTCGGACCATCACTCTGTCCCCCGACTAGTTCCTGCGACATTCTCATTTTCTGAAGAGGACAATAGATGAAAGGGTGAGCTCAACTAGCCCAGTAAAAAAAATATTATGACTAAGATAATGAAAAAAAATTATCGTTAGTCTTCAACAATTCAAATAAAATATTATTGACAATAACTTTTAGATCAATATTCGCAGCAGAAATAACAATTCATTAGAAGAGGTAAGTAGAGAATGAAGTCTACTATCTTCTATGATTTAAAAGTCCATCATTAATATTTTATTCCTGTAACATCAATCAATATATATCTCGAATCAAATATTCATCTTTGCACTACGGGCCAAAGATATTCATTTGTATCACCAGTTGGTTATGTTCATCTCAACACCTGTCATCTTTGCACTACGGCCAAAGATATTCATCAGATAATCATTCATCTTTGCTCTACAGGCCAAAGATATTCAGTTATATCACCATTTAAGACTGAAGATGATGAAAAAATAATATAAATAACGAATCTAGTGAGATAAAGGACAAAGATTAAGGATTTGTATTTTAGTTTATCCAAGTTCAAAAATACTCTATAATAATAATACTTTGTGGAGTAAAATTCAAGAATAAAGCTCAAAACTTGGATCCAATCAAAGATAGGAACCTTAACAGGCAACTTGGACAAATAAAAGAAATTTTAATTTTTCCGTGAATAGTGACGTATACGTGAATAGTGCCGTATACGTGAATAGTAACTCCGTCAAAAAAAATAAGAATTTCATAATAAAATTCATGCCAATATTTTGGTATAATGATATTGAAAAGAATAACATCATTTACGAAAGAAAATAACATCCCTTACCTCAAAAGAATAGTATTTCTGACTGGAATATCGAATATAAGATTGAAGAAAACTTGCACTGAATAGCAACACTCAAAGTATCGAAATACTCACAAAAATACGCTCGATATTATAAAGAGAGAAAACTTCTGATTCTGGTGTGATTTTCAATTCTAACCTAAGCACCCTATTTATAGGAAAAGCTTAGGATGCCAAAGTAGACTTTTGCGCCCAGAGGCTTCTCCCAGCACACCTCGTGAGATTTTGAAAAAAAATCAACATTCAACAAGCAAATGACAAAAGTGGGGTCCACCATTTTATTTAAAAAAATATTTATTTTCGAAACTTCAATAATTCATAAAAAATAGCCCTTTTCTCAGAAAAATACAAATGATGTCCTTTTCATAGAAAATTTAATTCTTTACAACTTTGTAGAAGAAAGTTTTTTCAAATTCCCAATCGAAAATGGCCAAAATCTATAAACGGATAATTTTTCACACCAAAATACTGATAAAAATACATCAGCACTAATTCCTTCTTTTATATCCACAAAATAAATATTTTCTTATCATATAAATCAATAATTAATTATTCACAAATAATATTACAGAACTACAATATTGACAACCAGGTCGTTCCCAGGAAAGAGGGGGCCTTTCGATAAGGATTTCTCCTTACTGGCGCAATTAAATAACCCCTCCTAAACAAAACTTCCTTAGACATTGTCAATAATGCTATCTAATAATATTATTCAAATAATATGAATTATTGAGTTGATAATGTGAAATACTGTGCAGTGACAATTATTGAATCAATAATACAAAATATCAACGGTAGCAATTATTGAATCAATCATATAAAATAGCAACGTAGCAATTATTGAACCAATAAAATATCATGCAATTATTGAATTAATAATATAAAATATTAAACAGTAATTACTGTAACAATAATTGAGTAAGTGACTTCTTACGTAAGAATCAATAATTCAAAATACTGTGCAATACCGTGTGCTACTGTACAACAACGCGTATTACTGTATTTTTATCACCGCGTATTTCAACAGTTTAAACGTAACAGTTTTACCGTTATTTATAAAAAGGTTATTTCTGTCGCTTTCTATATCCGACAGTTATTCCGTTGTGGGGCCCACAAATAGCTGCGTCGTCGTACGAATATTTTCCGACAACAAGAATATTCCACGACCAAACGAATATTCCCCGACAACAATGAATATTTTATAACCACTTGCTTATTTTAAAATATTTGCACATTTCACCCATAATTTTTTATATTTATCAAATCAACACCTTACTATTTCGAAATAATATATAAAAAAAATTAAATCTTTATTCATAAAAGTTGGGGTCTTACAGATTAAACTTTTATCTTACCCCTTTTTGAATTTTTAGATAATTAATTTTCAGTGTTAGAAATTAATGTGCAAGACAATAAAAATTCAATCACACAATGCACAGAGATTTGTTTGCATCACAACATACATCCCAGGTATGTTGCTACGTCCAATCTTAAGCTCCTCTCCAACTTGAGATCATATTATTGTCAGGAATAAATACTTCTTCAACAGGCAGAAAAGCCTTTACCAAGTTTTATAGACAAACTTACAACTATTTTCAACTAACTATCTTGGACAACAAGCTCCCAACTCCCTCCTCAAGCTTAGTTGTACCTTCTGTTGAGTTCATTTCTATTCTATAATATGGTCTTGCAACAACAGTCTCTTCCTCACCTCACAAGTACACTAGAGACTCAACTCCCAACTAACCTCTCTAAGACTTTGGTTTTGGTCGAATAATTACTCATCTTTCTCACAAGTACATAAAATAAACTAACTCTACTCTTCTACTGTTTTACAAAAGTTTTGATAGAAAAATGCTTCTAAAATAAGCAGATACCAATTTGAGATCAAATAATTCTATAAAAGTTCAATAACTTTTATATGTGTAAAATATGTTTCTTTGTAAACAGATCTAAATTTAAACTCGGTTATAAAAATTTAACACTTTTATATTTGTGAAATATGTTTCTTGATTAAGAAGATAAATTAATATGAGTGTATTTCGAATAATGCTTCTGAATAAGCAGATATATAATTTAATGCAAGTTTATAAAGAATTATTTATACTTTAAAATTTAGAGTGTGTTTCTATGGAATTAAAGTATAAATTTAATTTCAGATATTATGAATGAATTTATGCTCAAATAATTGTGATGACAGATATCAAGTATACAAGATAAATCAATTAAGCAATACTTGATATAACAAATATATTTGTTTAACTCAATGAATATATAAAAATATTTTATCTATTATGTGAATAATAAATAAATAAATAAGGCCACTTAGGATTTTAAAGATCGCTTGAATAATTCACGCTATCATTCGCTCAAGGATGAATAAATTCAAGTTGTTTCAGTATCTAAGTATAGACCAAATTTATAACTTTCACATTTTTATATTTATATAAATATTTTCGATAAACCACTTGAAATTCAAAGACAGTTCGGATAGTTTTCTATTAGAAGTATCTCGAGTCGTTTTGACGATCAAGTGTTAATCTATGATATTTATATAAATAATGAATATATGAAGTACTTATATAAATATTTTCGATAGATAGATCATGACTAAGAAATTCAAAGACGGTTCAGATAGTTCTCTATTAGAAGTATCTCGGGGTCGTTTTGACGATCAAAGTGTTAATCTATTTTACAATATTTATATAAATAATAAATATATTTGAAATACTTATATAACTATTTTCGATAAATAGATCACTAAGAAATTCAAATACGGTTCAGATAATTCTCTATTTGAAGTATCTCGAGGTCGTTTTGACGATCAAAGTGTTAATCTATTTTACGATATTTATATAAATAATAATAATAGATAAAATATAGATATATATATAAATGTGTATAACAATTTATATTTATATATCTATAACAATAAACAAGTAAAAGATAATTTAATCAAGTAATTTAAACAATTTATCTCAAAATATTTGTGACCAATTTTCTCTTCTTCAAATAATCAGAATTTTGAAGTAACAGAGAGAGATTAAAGCTTTAGAGAGAATGTAGGAAAGGAGTAAGTTTTTTCTTTGATAGTAAATTGGTGAAGTTAAAATGAAGAGAAAGTTTCCAATTTATAGGGTTTTTAAGATTGGGGCAAAATGGTCTTTTTGAAAAATTAAAGGCTGAAAACTGTTTGTTTGAAATGGAAGTCTCGGATGAGATTTTAGCAAATATAGCACACAGATTGGCCAGTCATTAAGCCTTCCGAATTTTGAAGCAATTGGTCCTTTGAAAAATTTGACTACCTTTTGCATTAAATGAGCACATGTTCATTTGATTTCCAAAACTTAAGTTTTCCAACACGAGAGCAGATCCTCTGTCTTCAAATTCTCTGTCCCCTTGTGTCACACCACTTAAATATTAACATTTGTCTTTTTTTTTAATTGTAGAATTAATTGGTGTTAAGTAAGAAGATATGTGTCAACATTTAAGTGGTGGGACACAATAGGACAGGGGATTTGAGGACAGAGGATCTGCTCTCTTCCAACACGAGAGCAGATCCTCTGTTCCCAAATTCCTTATCTCCTTGTGTTTCACCACTTGAATATTAATACATATTCTCTTACTTAATACCAATTAACTCTAAAATTAAAAAAATATATATATCAACATTTAAGTGATGAGATACAAAGAGACAGAAATTTGAGGACAGAAGATCTGTTCTCTTCCAACACATGGTCGGATAAACAAAGAGAATGTCCCCATATGATTGTCTCATTTCCATTTTCCTTGGTCAAATATGACAATTAATGCAAGCTTTCACTTTTTATTTTGCATGTATAAACGGACACACATGCACATTAAAACATTAAACATGTATGCATACAATTAAGCTCGTATGCATGTAAATATTTTTGGTAAAAATATTTTTGCCTCTTTTTGTGAAAATGATTTTGAAAGCTTAAATATGAATATTTGAAAGACAATAGGAATATTCCTTGCCTTGGAGAAATGTTATTATATGAAATAATATTTTTAACACTTGATATTAATTTATCAAGATTAGGAAAATATTATTTCAATTTAGAAAATACTTTTGGTCCAAGTAAATAAGATTTGACACACGCAAATAAAATATATGGAGAGGATTCTAATTTAATTATCCTCTTTCTCAATTATTGTTATCATCAAAATAAATATTAAAACTTGGAGACATATCAAGTACGTTAAAATTTTGGAATATAAAAATAATACAATTTATATGTTATATTCTTAATATATAATAATTATACCTTTTTAAATTTATTGTGATATTTTCTAATATAAAAAATAGTTATTATTATCCATCTTATTATTATATTCCTTATCAACAAACCTACAGATAACACTTTTAAATCTCCATTAACATAAACAACTTAAACTTTATAAAAATACAAATATGGTATTTTATGTATATATTTAGAGAAAATAGAGAATATACCTAATCGGTTAACTAAGTTAGATTCCCATCTCTACAATCTTACATAGTTTTAGAAAGAAGAAAAAGTTGGTAAATAAGGAAGGAGGTAATAATAATTAAAAGTAATAAACGTGGGGAAAAAAAGGTTCAATACATGTGTGGAGAGACAATAATACGTAGGGAATTGATATTTTTATAAGTAGAAATTAATATTTTTATAAAATATCTCTCACGAGAGACTTATTTACTATTCATATGAGAGAAATATTATGAAACTATCGCTTTTACTTGTAAAAATATTAATTCTCTAATACAGAGAACAAATGTGTATTAAATGTGAAAAGAGTGGATGATAACTTGACAAGTGCATTGGATCGATGTGAAAAAGGACAATAATTAGTAGAATAAAAAGTAAAAATGACTACTGTACTCTTAGTATATTTGGATATTGTGTCTCTTTTTGTTGGTCAATCTCTATTATATAAAAATTTGGATGGACATTGACTTTGACTATCCTACGTGGCAATAATGACATGTAAAGTATGCCAAACTAAATTTAAAAAATTTGTTTCGGTCAAGATTTGAACTCAAAATCTCCACCTCATAACTTTAAACAACTATCCAACTAAGCCCCATAATATAATTATAAATAAAACATAAATTTTATTTATACAAGCTTCTTCATTATAAATTGAGTACGTACAATTAACATTTTTATTTCAATTAAAAAAGAAAAGGTTAATATTAGATATTTTAAGCAAACATTTACAACTTTATTTGGCCAAACATAACATTTTATTTCTATAATAATTAAGATGTTTTAATAAAGGTGCGTCAAATAGTATTCTCCGACTTGATGAATAAAAAGTGTAAACTAAACTAGTAAATAAGTTAAAATTTGCATTATAATAAACTGCAGCTTAATATACAAAATTTTGAAGTAGTTGAATTAAAATAAAGAATATGAGAAATTCTTTTTTTTCCTATAGGCCTATAGCTATATATCACCTTTAGTCTTGGAAATACATATTATTAGTATAATTCCTAATCAATAAATAAATATAGATTTGTTTGAAGCGTCCCATGTTTTAGTATGTTAAGAAATATCAAAATATCAAAATATACAGTTCATTATAGTATTCAATAAATGCAATTAATTTTTAAAAAAAATCTTATGATTATCAAAATAAACTTAAAACCCCCTATAAATAAAATTTATGTTGTTTTAAATATAATTATAGTATCTAGCTTAGTTCAATAGTTACTTAAAGTTTGAGGTTAAGGTTTTGAGTTCAAATCTTGACGGAATAAAAATTTTTGGTCTTAGTTTGACTTATTTACATGTCATCATTGACAAGGAGGATAGTCAATGCCCAATTGTCACATAAATATTTGTTATCTAAATTTTTATATAGTATAGGGTTTATTTTCCATTGACTAACAAAAAGAAACACAATATCCAAATATATTAATAGTACAATAATCACTTTTGTATTTTACTCATAATTAGTACAGTAAATATAATTAGATTAAAATCATTTTTTAATCTCTAGATTTAATGCACTTATTGTAGTCTCTTTCCACATTTAATGCATTTATTATTTTCTCTCTCAACATTTACTATACACATTTATTGAACTTAGTATTGTCTCTATGCACATTTACCAAAGTTATTAATTGTCATTTTTTTCACATTTATTGCTCTTATTTGTTACTCCTATTGGTTAAATCTATATTAGTGCATTATTTTTTCTCAAACTATGTACTAGTATTTCTAGATATGAGAATTTAACATAGTGAATCAATTATGTAAGCCCCAACTCCCCCTCCCTCCCTCCCTCTCCCTCGCTCCTCGCGTTTCCTTTAAATATATACATGCATGAAATACTATGTTCATTTTACATAAGAAAAAATTGAGTTGTTAATGGAAAATATATAATTATTATTTTTTAGATTTACTGATATGGAATAGATAACAATAAGATGGACGATAATAATAACTAATTTGTACATTTGAAAAATTCACAACAAACTAAACAAAAAAGTATTATTGTGATATATAAAGAATATAACATATAAATCTTACTGTTTTTATATTCTAAATATTCAAACTACTCTCATATAAAATTATAATTAATTTAATATCATACAATATTTATATATAGTTGATTTAATACATATATTTATCGTTCATATATTACAATATTTTGGGTCAATTGCTAATTGTAGTTTTAAAATGGCTTAAATATAAATTATTATCATAAACTATTGATATTTTTCACTTCGGTGATTAGCCTTTTAATTTTTTCAATTAGGTCATTAAAGTATCAATTTTTTTCCAATTTAATTCAATTAAAATGCCACATCATTGATGATGTGACTTTGACAACTTGGCATGATAATACTTATGTGTTAAAAAAATCATTTTACAATTGAGTTAAATCATTTTATCAAGTTATGAGGGCAGAAATAGGGTTTGAGAAAGAATCAAGTCTATTTTGATATGATTTTTAAAATTTTTTTATTGTTTTTTGTTTTAATTTTATATTGGATCTTGATAAAGCTGAACCCGGTTGAGCAATTTGTATAGTATTTGAAATATTATTTAATTATTATAATTTGTTAGATGAGATATTTGTTATTTTTAAACTATTATTATTTGTTTTTTTACCTTTTTGTCCTTTTATTTTTTAACATGTAAGCATTATCATGCCAAGTTGTCAAAGTCACGTCATCAATTTATGACGTTAGATTTTAATTGAATCAAATTGGAAAAAAATTAATAGTTTAATGATCTAATTTAAAAAGTTCAAAGGTCAATTACAGAAGTGAAAAAAAGTCCATAATTTAGGATAATAGTTTATATTTAAGTCTTTTAAAATAAAATTTGTGTGTGCGTGCACGTATATATATTAAAATATTTAAAGGTGGTTAAACATGTTAATTTCATGAAGTTTAATTTGTAAGACACTACTTTGTGTTTGTGTTATTTCTAGTTTAGAATTTGATGGGTTGTACACTTGCTAAACAAGATGCTAGAATTATTTCTAATATACAAATTTTATGTCACAAATGGAGGTGGATACCCCAAGAAGCTCTAGTGAAGGGACTAGGATTGTTCTCAACATTTGAGTGAGACATTATTAATTTCAATTTTTTATAAAAAAATTCATTTAACTTTGTAAAAATTGTAAATTGCATGAATTTTTTCTAAGAGTATGACGTTTATTATATATTGTCATGTATCTTTTACTTTTTGAATTTTGTAATTCTTTTAAGAGTAAAATACAGTGATAAATAATTTTACTCTTCTGGAGCTCATGTGTATAAAATAATTTTGGTGCAATATGCTTGGTTTTATTACTCTTGATATAATCTCCCCTAATTTGAGTGATACAAGCAGCATTATCTTCGTATAATATCGTTGGAGTATTTATGATTGATGATAATCCACAGTTCTCACAAATATGTTGAATTACTAATCTTAACCAAACACATTCATGACTTGTTTCATAAATTTCGATAATCTCTGCATGATTTGAAGAAGTAGCAGAAATTGTTTGTTTAACATATCTTCATGAAATACCAGTATTTCTATAAATGGCCTTTGCATGGATCAGAAAAGTAACATGCACAAACAAATCCAACTAATTGTGGCTTTGATCCATCTTGCTAGTAAGTTAACTGTAAATGCTATATATCAGGTCGTGAGAAATTTGCAATATACATCATAACATCAATTTCACTAAGATATGGTACTTTAGGACCTAAGATATGGTAATTCAGGACAAAGAGTTTCTTTATTATTTTCTTGTGGTCGAAATGGATCTTTCTTGATATCAAGTGACCAACCCATCATTAGAGTACTCAAAGGATTAGCATTATCCATGTAAAATTGCATTCAGGAATTTTTCTGTGTATGTTAATTGATGAACAAGAATTTCATTGTTCAATTTGTAGGCCAAGACAAAATTTTGTCTTACAAAGATCTTTTATCTCAAATTTATTCTTTAAACAATTTGTTATTTTTGTTAACTCTTCTGGAGTCCTTACAAGATTTTAATCATCAACATATACTGCAATAATAGCAAATCCAGATTGTGACGCCCCCAGAATAGGTCCAGTCAACCCAACCCATTCTGAGTCGCCAAATACATGGTACAGAATTCAAATACAAACTTTATATCATACGGTCGTGCAAAATACGACCACACAACTGTGAGTGTCAATACAAATATGTAAAAAATATTAATATTCAAACTAAGTCCTCATTACAATTATTATCACACTATTTATCAGAAATAGTGAGGACTACTATTGCTCTAACTCGGACCATCACTCTGTCCCCCGACTAGTTCCCGCAACATTCTCATTTCCTGAAGAGGACAACAGATGAAAAGGATGAGCTCAACTAGCTCAGTAAAGAATATTATGACTAAGATAATGGAAAATAAATTATCGTTAGTCTTCAATAAATCAGATAAAATATAATGGACAACCAACTTTAGATCAATATTCGCAGCGGAAATAATAATTCATTAGAAGAGTTAAGTACAGAATGAAGTCTACTATCTTCTATGATTTAAAAGTCCATCATCAATATTTTATCCCTGTAACATCAATCAATATATATCTCAAATTAAATATTCATCTTCGCACTACGGCCAAGGATATTCATTTGTATCATCAGTGATCATGTTCATCTCAACACCTGTCATCTTTGCACTACAGGCCAAAGATATTCATCAGGTAATCATTCATCTTTGCTCTAAAGGCCAAAGATATTCAGTTACATCATCTTTTAGGACTGAGGATGATGAAAAATATTTAAAATAACAAATCTAGTGAGATAAAAGACAAAGATTAGGGATTCGTCATTTAGTTTATTCAAATTCAAGAATAATCCATAATAATACTTTGTGGAGCAAAATTCAAGAATAGAGCTCAAAATTTAGATCCAATCAAAGATAGTAACCATAACAGACAAATTGGACAAATAGAAGAAAATTTAACTTTCTCGTGAATAGTGCCGTATACGTGAATAGTAACTCCGACGGAAAAAGTAAGAATTTCATAATAAAATCCATGTCAATATTTCTGTATAATGATATTGAAGAGAATAATATCATTTATGAAAGAAAATAACATCCCTTACCTCAAAAGAATAGTGCCTCTGGCTGGAATATCGGATAAAATACCAAAATAAACTTGCACTGAATACTAACACTCAAAGTATCAAAATACTCACAAAAATACGCTCGATATGATAGAGAGAGAAAACTTCTGATTTCTGGTGTGATTTTCAATTCTAACCTAAGCACCCTATTTATAGGAAAAGCTTAGGATGCCAAAGGAGACTAAATTAATAAAATAATATTATTTTTTAAAAAAATATCCAGCCTGCCGGCTGCTTTTCCAAAATCAGATTTTCAACAAAAGTGGGGCCCACCCATTAAAAAATATTTATTTTCTAAAACTTCAATAATTCATAATAAATAGCCCATTTGTCAGAAAAATACAAATTCTATGTCCTTCCATAGGAAAATTTAATTCTCTACAACTTTGTAGAAGGAAGTTTTTCCAAATTCCAAACATAAATTATCCGAAATCCATAAACAGATGATTTTTCACACCAAAATATTGATAAAAACTCATAACCACAAAATAAATATTTCCTTATCATATAAATTAATAATTAATTATTCACAAATAATATTACAGAACTACATTATTGACAACCAGGTCGTTCCTAGGAAAGAGGGGGCCTTCCGATAAGGACTTCTCCTTACTGGCGCGCAATTAAATAACTCCTCCTAGACAGAACTTCCTTAGACATTGTCAATAATGCTATCTAATAATATTATTCAAATAATATGAATTATTGAGTTGATAATGTGAAATACTGTGCAATGACAATTATTGAATCAATAATACAAAATATCAACTGTAGCCATTATTGCATCAATCATATAAAATAGCAACGTAGCAATTATTGAGTCAATAAAATATCAATGTAACAATTATTGAGTCAATAATATAAAATATCAACGTAGCAATTATTTAGTCAATAATATAAAATATTGAACAGTAATTACTGTAACAATAATTGAGTAAGTGCCTTCTCACGTAAGACTCAATAATTCGAAATACTATGCAATACCGTGTGCTACTGTGCAACACCGCGTATCACTGTATTTTAATCACCGGGTATTTCAACAGTACTAACGGTAACAACTACGCCGTTATTTATAAAAAGGTTATTTCTGTCGCTTTTTATATTCGACAGTTATTCCGTTGTGGGGTCCACAAATAGCTGCGCCGTCGTACGAATATTTCCCGACAACAAGAATATTCCATGACCAAATGAATATTCCCCGACAACCAGAATATTTTATAACCACTTGCTCATTTTAAAAATATTTGCACATTTTACCCATAACTTTCATAATTATCAAATCAACACCTTACTATTTCGAAATAATATATAAAGAAAATTAAATCTTTATTCATAAAAGTTGGGATCTTACAACCTCCCCTCCTTAAGAAATTTCGTCCTCGAAATTGACGTACGTACCTGGTATATCGAAAAGGTGCGGATACCTCACTTTCATTTCCGATTCCAACTCCCACGTCATTTCCTCAATTGCATGGTTTCTCCACAAAACTTTAACTTGAGGTATAATTTTCGAGCGTAGGACATGCTCCTTCCTATCCAAGATCTTGACTGGTACCTCCTCGTACGTTAAATCTTCAGCTATCTCGTCTGGTTCTAACTCAATAATGCGGTTTGGATCCTTCACATATTTACGTAACACGAATATGTGAAACACGTTATTAACACGAGACATGCTTGGAGGTAAAGCGAGTCTATAGGCCACATTTCCTACTCGGTCAAGAATCTCAAATGGACCAATAAATCGTGGATAAAGCTTTCCCTCCTTCCCGAATCTCGTAACTCCTCTCCACGGAGCAACACGTAATAACACATGGTCCCCAACATTAAATTCCACGTCCTTTCGATGAAGATCCGCATAACTCTTTTGTCGATCTTGTGCTGTTTGTATACGTTGTCGGATTATTTGGATCTTTTCCGTAGTCATACGTACGAACTCCGGTCCCAACAATGTTGTTTCACCCACCTCGTTCCAACATACTGGAGAGCGACACTTTCTCCCATACAATGCCTCGAATGGAGTCACGCCTATACTTGCCTGATAACTATTGTTGTAGGAGAATTCCACCAATGGTAAATACTTATCCCAACTCCCTTTGAAGTCTAGAACACAGAGTCTCAATAGATCTTCAAGAGTTTGAATAGTCCTTTCCGATTGTCCGTCTGTTTGAGGATGATAAGCCAGACTGAATCGTAAATTCGTGCCCAAAGCTTTCTGCAAACTGATCCAAAATCGTGAAGTAAATCTGGGATCACTATCCGAAACTATGGATACTGGCATGCCATGCAATCTCACAATCTCATTCACGTACATATGAGCAAGACGTTCAAGGGAATAAGTCTCTCGTATCAGCAAGAAATGAGCAGACTTGGTTAATCTATCAACAATAACCCAAATCGCATTTATGCCTTGAGAAACCTTATGAAAACCCATAACGAAATCCATCGTAATATGCTCCCACTTCCATTTTGGAATCTCTAGTGGTTGCAATGGACCCTTCGGTACTTGATGCTCTGCCTTTACACGTTGACACGTTAAACATCTCGAAATAAACTCCGCGATCTCTCTTTTCATATTGCTCCACCAAAATGTATGTCGGAGATCACGATACATTTTAGTACTCCCATGATGGATTGAAAATGGTGTGTTGTGTGCCTCCATCATGATTCTATGCTTCAAGTCAGAATCGTTAGGAACACAAAGTCTGGAGTTGACTCGAAGTATTCCCTCTTCATCGATTCTTGCTTCTGGAATTGGACCTTCTTGCACCTTCTTCTTCATCTTCATCAGCTCCAGATCCGTAGCTTGAGCAGCTTTAACTTTATCAATCAAAGCTGGTTCTATGCGTATACTTGACATCATTGCACTCGTTCCCGCATATGATCTTCTACTCAACGCGTCAGCTACCACGTTCGCTTTTCCAGGATGGTATTGGATGGTATGATCGTAATCTTTCAACAGCTCAAGCCAACGTCGTTGCCGCATGTTGAGTTCCTTCTGAGTGAAGAAATATTTAAGGCTCTTATGATCTGTATAGATCTCCACTTTCTCTCCGTACAAGTAATGTCTCCAGATCTTCAACGCAAAAACGACCGCTGCCAACTCTAGATCATGAGTAAGATAATCACTCTCATATTCTTTGAGTTGTCGCGAGGCATAGGCTATGACTTTCCCATGTTGCATGAGAACACATCCTAACCCTTTGCCCGAAGCATCGCTGTAGATAACAAATCCATCCGAACCAGATGGTATTGTCAGAACAGGTGCCAAGATAAGTCTCATCTTGAGCTCTTGGAAGCTCTTCTTGCATTCCTCGCTCCAAACGAATTTTGTATCTTTCCGAGTCAACTGAGTTAATGGAGTAGCGATTTGAGAAAATCCCTCTACGAACCTCCGATAATAACCAGCTAAGCCCAGAAAGCTTCGTACTTTAGTCACCGACTTAGGTTGCTCCCAGCTTTTGTATTGCTTCAATCTTCGCCAGGTCCACAGATACTCCACGTTTCGATACCACGTGCCCAAGGAATGCTACTTCCTCAAGCCAGAACTCGCATTTCTTCAGCTTAGCATATAGCTTGTTCTCACGAAGCTTTTAAAGTACCAACTTCAAATGGTGTTCATGATCTTCACGGCTTTTGGAATAAATGAGGATGACAACAACGAACTGATCCAAATATTCCTTGAATACACGATTCATCATATCCATGAAAGCAGCAGGAGCATTAGTCAATCCAAAAGACATGACTAAGAACTCGTAATGCCCGTACCGAGTTCTAAAAGCAGTCTTTGGAATATCCTCAGTTTTAATCTTCAGCTGATGATATCCAGAACGAAGATCGATCTTTGAAAAGAACTGTGCTCCTTGCAACTGGTCGAACAGGTCATCAAAACGAGGTAACCTATTCTTGATGGTGACATGGTTCAACTCCCGATAGTCAATACAAAGTCACATACTCCCGTCTTTCTTCTTTACGAATAAAACAGGAGCACCCCAAGGAGACGTACTAGGACGAATAAAACCGATGTCTAACAACTCCTGTAGTTGGACCTTTAACTCCTGAAGTTCAATAGGAGCCATTCGATATGGGATTTTAGAAATGGGTTTTGTACCGGGCTCAAGGTCAATAAAAAATTCAACTTCACGTTCTGGGGGTAGACTGGGGAGTTCATCGAGAAATACATCAGGAAACTTATTAACAACGGAAATATCATTCAAATCTGATGTATTCTGGTTTAGATCAGTGACATGAGCTAAGAAAGCTTGACATTCGTTTTTCAATAAAAACACATCAGCACTAATTCCTTCTTTTATATCCACAAAATAAATATTTCCTTATCATATAAATCAATAATTAATTATTCACTAAATAATATTACAGAACTACAATATTGACAACCAGGTCGTTCCCAGGAAAGAGGGGGCCTTCCGATAAGGACTTCTCCTTACTGGCGCGCAATTAAATAACCCCCCTAGACAGAACTTCCTTAGACATTGTCAATAATGCTATCTAATAATATTATTCAAATAATATGAATTATTGAGTTGATAATGTGAAATATTGTGCAATGACAATTATTGAATCAATAATACAAAATATCAACTGTAGCCATTATTGCATCAATCATATAAAATAGCAACGCAACAATTATTGAGTCAATAAAATATCAATGTAACAATTATTGAGTCAATAATATAAAATATTAACGTAGCAATTATTGAGTCAATAATATAAAATGTTGAACAGTAATTACTGTAACAATAATTGAGTAAGTGCCTTCTCACGTAAGACTCAATAATTTGAAATACTATGCAATACCGTGTGCTACTGTGCAACACTGCGTATCACTGTATTTTAACCACCGGGTATTTCAACAGTACTAATGGTAACAACTACGCCGTTATTTATAAAAAGGTTATTTCTGTCGCTTTTTATATTCGACAGTTATTCCGTTGTGGGGTCTACAAATAGCTGCGCCGTCGTACGAATATTCCCCGACAACAAGAATATTTCACGACCAAACGAATATTCCCCGACAACCAGAATACTTTATAACCACTTGCTCATTTTAAAAATATTTGCACATTTCACCCATAACTTTCATAATTATCAAATCAACACCTTACTATTGCGAAATAATATATAAAGAAAATTAAATCTTTATTCATAAAAGTTGGGGTCTTACATGGAATGTAAGATTTCACTATTTTCTTATTATCGGTGAATACTTCTGGTAATTGATTTGCAATTCCTTACAAATGAATAATCCTTTGAACTTCCAGTTCACATTGATTTGTACGAGGATCAAGATAGATAGCGTCGAAACATTCCAAGTAATGTCCCTCATCGTGCTTCAGGCAACGATCTCACGTCGTGCTTAGGCAACTACTGGGAAAAGTACGCTTAAAATAATCTCAATCCTAGGAATTACTTTTTCGTCTTTGTGCAATTAAATAGGAAATCAAAAAAACCAATTATGAGAACGAAAATAACAAATAACCATCCATAAGCAAGACACAATATTTTACGTGGAAAACCCTTAAAGGAAAAAAATCACAGGACCGAACTCCGAATATCCACTATATCACTAATAATGGGCTTACAATAATCCTCCCAAGTTTTATGCCCTAAAATTTGAGGTTACAAAATAAATCAAGAGAATACAAATTTACATTTAATTAGGTTGAAAACCTAATTAACTTCACCACCCAAAAACACTCCAAGCAATAAAGTCTTCAAGCTTTCTATTGAATGGAGATGGTGTCGGATACCCACGAACAACAAACTGTAATTCTCTCTCTTTATTTTTTTGGTACCTTCTTGCTACCAAGCTTCTCTAATGTATAAAATAAGACTCCCTCATAGCCTTATTTATAGTACTATTTCTAATGTATTCCTATTATAGATTATAAACAATTTATTCTCCAAATCAAATTAGGGATCACATCTCCTTATCTTGGTCACCAACCAATCTAACAAGTAAATTCTTTTTCAACTTCGATTTCTATGACACCCCCAAATCCGGGTACTTCAATTTCATGGGATTTGGTGCTCACTATCTAAATAAAGTGCAACAACTGCCCAATAATAAGGAATGCAAAATAAATTATAACCTTATAAATCCATAAAAATCTTTCTTAAAAGGATTATAACTTTAATCGAAATATCCCAGGTTTAATCTAACCTTAACGTCAATAATAAGTGCGAAAAATAAAGCATAACATAATCAAGTCTTCACTTGTTCATCTTGTTTTTTTCTTTACTCGCTGACTGTACGTCAACGTTCTCGACTTTAGCTGCAATGGTTATTTAATTGCAAGAGTGAGCAAACAAAAGCTCACTTAGAATAACAATAATAATAACGATGACATAACTGAATAACTTCAAAAGATTTGAATAACTTTTCTTTCATCAATAATAAAAAATTGAATAATAATTCTTTCATCAACATTTAAAATTTCGAATATAGAAATCATCTAAGGATCATAAGACTTTGAACTTTGTCCTAGGTTATAAACATTTCTATTTAAAATCTTTAACAGTCATTAGACTATATGGACTCTTAACTCATACTTAGGGGGATCAGCCCTTCGTACCATGTATTGTGCACAAACATCTTAACGCTTTCGCATGGTAATCCCCTATTAAATAGGGTTGTTAATCTCAGTATTTGATAACAAGTCTGCACCAAAGAAAGTTTGGTTTGGACAAGCTTAAAAGAAAATTTGGAGTTCAACTACCATCAACTAAGGAGTAGTTGAATCGACTTACAATAATCTAGAATAATTCAACAATAAAGAATTATGAATTAACTTATGCTTTAGAATTAAACTTAAAGCATTCGAAAGATAAAATAGACCTTACTTGAACAATTAAGTCAATATCACTTTAATTAAATCGTGAACTTTAAATAATTACTTGTCCATTGCAGAAATAAAAGGACAGACTCAAATACAATTAAGATTTGAATTTAAAACACTTGCATATAAATCATAAATTTAGGAATAGAGAACTTGCCTTAAGGGCAAGCTACAATTACAAATCACGTTCCTTAAATAACCCTACATATATATAATTAACAATAATAATATAATTAGTTATCATATAACTAATTCACATAACTTGGTTAACCCATCTAGGTTAACTCATTCTCAATAATTATTAAGTTTAATAATTAATTATCACATCACATAATCACATTACATGATCATATTACATTTGCACATAATTAATCAAATAATAATTATGTACCCATATTAATTAAATTATAATTAAATAAATTATAATTTAAAGTAAACATTCACTTTAATTATAATTAATCAAAATATTATTTTATTTTATATTAATTAAATTATAATTTAAATTAAATATTTACTGTGATTATAATTAATCAAATTACATTATGCATTTATATTAATTAAATTATATTAAATAAATTATAATTTAAATTAAATATTTACTTTAATTATAATTAATCAAATTATAATTATATATTATATTTTAATAATATAATTCATTACTGTCCATTTGGTATTTTAATTTTATTAACATGCTTTATAATTTATTACATCATTAATCTCATAACATTGTATAATTAAAAATAGTTTTTTGTCCAATCTGCATGACCAGCGTGGCCGCGCTCCAAATATCCTTGGAAGCGGCGCGACCGCGCCACTGTGCATAAAAGTCTGACAGTGTCGCGAACTTTACAAAGAAAAAACCAATTTGATTTATTTCTCCACAACAAATTCCGAATTTAACCAACATATTGCATATAATACTTCATAGAAAACATAATTCTAAGTTTCTAACATGTTTTAACACATATAATCATCATAACACATAATTAAAACTTATAATTTTGTAAAATTTGGAGAAAAACCATTTTTCAGTGTTCATGATAAAATTGAACACTGTAAGTTAATTTCTAAATAAAAATACACAATTCAAAGCATATTGAATTCGTTTCTAAACATACTAACATAATCTACAATTAATTTAAACAACAACTAACAATCAAACATAAATTTTGATTTTAAAAGAAAACTATATATTTTCAAAATACCTTACTGTAACTTTTGATGAATATGAATTCCTCATGTTCATCATATATGCATGAATTAACAACTTAATTAAGCATACAAATCATATATAAGCGTGTTATAAACATAATATATATATATATATATATATATATATATATATATCATGTTTATACAATTTTCATGAGAATTCATGTTTACAGAGAACCAACAATATGAAGAACATAAAACACAATATTAAAACTAAAATTTAGAGATTATACCATTTGATTAGTGGTTGGAAGAAGAAGATGATTGCTAGGCTTCAAGTTTTAGAATTTTCTTCTCCTTCTTCTTCTTCTTTCTCTCTTTTCTCTCTATCTTTTCTCTGTATTTTCTTTCTAACTCTGATATTCTAACTTTAGTTTTTCTAAAGTAGTTTTAAAAATATAACTGATATACATATAATAACTTGTAATAACACAATATATTATAACTGCCAAATATTAAATCCCTCTACTAATTACATGTCAGTTACAAGTTTTTAAAATCAAAAAGCCTTAAGGCTTTGTTTGGTAAAAATCCATTATTTTTAAAAAATTAGCTTTTTAATAGTTAAGACCATGTTTGGTAAAATTCATTTAAAAGAGGTGTAAGGGCCTCGTTTGGCAAAACTCTTTAAAAACCTTTTAATTTACTTAATAAATCCTTTAACACATACTTTCATTGTTACACTTTAATTAATTAAATCTTAACATTCCAATTTAATTAAATTAAAGCTAACATCAATTAATCAAATAAAATTTGTCACATAACAATTATAATTACTCGCTAATCATAATCTCATGTAACAATTATTACATAATATTCATTTAATTTAATTATCTCAATTAAATTAAACTATACCATAAAGTCATTACACATCAATTAAATTAACATTCATTTAATTAACATATTGCACTTAATTAAATTACCCCACAATAATTACATAAATTATTTATTTCGCTTAATAAATAAATCAATTAAAATATTTATTTAATTCAATAAATATTAAAATTTAATTACACAAAATCTCATTCGTTACAATTTCAATAGCACTTTTACTAATTAGCAAGCTCCTTTTAATTTAATTCCAATTTTGTTTCCATTAACCCAATTTTTAATTGGATTAATATCAAGTAAACCCACTTACTTGCTCACAAAGAAAATCGATTCTTTTCTATCTTGGATTCTATCTCATGGGTGAGGACCCACACCCAACAATCTCCCCCTCCGAACCCATGAGAGGAGGGATCACCAACCACAACTCCTTACTCAGAGTTAATTCCAACGAAGTCTTGGCTCAACTCAAGCTTCTTGGAATTTTCAACCATCTTCATGTCCGACTTTGTCTGATCATCGATATGGTTTTTCTCAATGGAAGGATCTAACTCAAACTTAACAGATTTTTGTTTACCAAATTCATTCATAAGCGCTTTGTACCCTGGTTGCGAGCTATCACTTTTCTTATTCACTTTTGGTACCCATTTAAAGTGAAGAGTTTTCTTTTCGTGGTTCTCATGCAAGGCTTTTCTACCATCTCGCACGGCTTTATACCACACTTTTTTTCACCTAACTCCCCATCTTCAACACCTCTTACATGCGCCCGCATCGTGTAAAGTGTGTCTACCTTTTTACCTCTGGTAACCACTAGAAACCCTTTAGTGAGCTTCCACTGACCTTCACCAAAGTAACTTTTATAACCATTCTCATCAAGCTTACCAGTAGAGATCAAATTAAGACTTATATCCGGAACATGTCTGACTTCTTTCATCATTAACCTGCAACCACGGTTAGTTTCCAAACAAATATCTCCAATGCCTATAATGTTGGATGCACTTTCGTTTTCCATCCACACATAGCCAAAATCACCACTACTGTAGGATGTGAAGATCTCACCACGTGAACTAGCATGGAACGAAGCACCCGAATCAATAATCCAATCATTAACATGACACTTGGGTTTATCATCACAAACAATGGCTACATCAACTGTCAGATAAATACATAATCGAATCTTTATCCTCATCTTTTTTCTTAGACTGCTCCTTTAAAAATCTGCACTCTCTGCCTTATGTGACCCGGTTTCTGATAGTGAAAACAAATTATCTCTTTTCGATCTCTTGACCTTCTCCTAAATTTATCATTTTTAGGCTGGGCTTCCCTCTCTGTTTTTGCCCCTACTCTGTGCGACAAAAACTTGTGACTCAGCACTAGTCACTACGGTATCTCTTCGCCTCTGTTCCTCGTTGAACAAACTATTTTTGACTGTATCCATAGTCAGCGTACCATTGGGAGCGGAGTTACTCAGTGATACAACCAGCGTCTCCGAGCTATCAAGGCAAAGAGCTCAACAACAACAAAGCCTGCATCTCATCGTCAATGACCATCTTCATCGTACTTAACTGATTTATCAAACTCTAAAAATCACTCAAGTGTTCTGCAACGGAGTTTCCATCCTTGAACTTAGAATTCACAAGCTTCCTAATCAAAAAAGATGTCTTCCTTCCATACATGGACTCCAATTTCTGCCAGAGAGCATAGGCTTTAGTTTCCGTGGCAACATGATGAAATACACTTTGATCAATCCACGATCTAATTAGACCAATAGTCTTCCTGTTCATCTTGTTCCACTGCGCGTCACTCTTGTTTGTGGGCTTAACTTCATCGTTCTCAAGTGGCTCGTACAAATCCTTACAGTAAAGCAAATCCTCCATTCTTGGCTTCCAAATTGCATAATTTACAGCCTTGAGATTAATCATGCAACCTGTTGTCCAATCCTCCATTTAATTCGCATAAGAATTTTACAAAAATAACCAAGCTTTGATACCACTGTTGGGAAAAGTACGCTTAAAATAATGATAACGAAAATAACAAAATATTTAACGTGGAAAACCCTTAAAGGAAAAAATCACAGGCCGAACTCCGAATCTCCATTATATCACTAATAATGGGCTTACAATAATCCTCCCAAATTTTATGGCCTAAAATTTGAGGTTACACAATAAATCAAGAGAATACAAATTTATCTTTAATTAGGTTGAGAAACCTAATTAAATTCACCACCCAAAAATACTCCAAGCAATAAAGTCTTCAAGCTTTCTATTGAATGGAGATGGTGCCGGATACCCACGAACAACAAACTGTAATTCTCTCTCTTTATTCTTTTGGTACCTTCTTGCTACCAAGCTTCTCTCATATATAAAATAAGACTCCCTCATAGCCTTATTTATAGTACTCTTTCTAATCTATTCCTATTATGTATTGGAAACAATTTATTCTCCAAATCAAATTAGGGATAACATCTTCTTATCTTGCTCATCAACCAATCTAACAAGTAAATCCTTTTTCAACTTGAATTTCAGTAGCACTTTTACTAATTAGTAAGCTCCCCTTAATTTAATTGCAACTTTGCTTCCATTAACCCAATTTCTAATTGAATTAATATCAAATAAACCTACTTACTTGCTCATAAAGAAAATCAATTCTTTTTTATCTTGGATTCTATCTCATGGGTGAGGACCCACACCCAACAACAATGACTTTTCTCCCCCTAATCGTGGGAAGACTGTTTCATTAAAATGACAATCCTCAAAACGTGCCTTAAAAATATCACTTGTTGTGGTTATGATGTAGCATGTAAAATAACATGACCTTAAGTATAAACTGGTAATTTTGATTTCATAAGCAAAGGTCGAGCAATAATTTAAAGTCGCTTGAAAATTGGTTCTTTGAGTATGTGTATGTGCAACAAGATGTTTAACATAATATCCAATTAACATGCAATATTCATCAAAAGCTTGAGATGTAAACTTTACCAGCATTATCTAAATAAATTTTTCTAGTTAGATAATCAGTAAATTGTACTCACAATTTAATTATTTGTTTATTAAGCCTAGCAAATATAATATTTCTAGTAGAAAGTAAACATACATGCATGTGAACATCTGGTTAATACATAAATTAAAACCATAAAATACTTGAATGAATCACAAGGTGGGTGTATTGGTCCAAATATATCACCTTGAATTCTTTCTAAAAATATGAACACTCAATAATAATATTTAAATGTGATGTTTGGTAATTAATTTACTTTGATAACATGCATTACATTGATAATCAGCAAGTAAAGTGATCTTCTGATTATTTAAGGGATGTTCATGGGATTTTTTAATAATTCGACGCATCATTATTGATCCTATATGATCATGTCAAAGCATAAAAATATTTGGATTTGAACACTTCTAGTGTATTACACACTTCTGATGTATTACAACATTTGTTTCAAATGTTTTCATTTTAGTATAATATAACCAAGAAGAGAAAATAGACAACTTTTCTAATATGAGCTTTTGGTCCGATATTATTGAAGTAATATAAAAAAATTATTCACTGCCTTAGTTATTGGTTTCAATATGATAACCATTATAACGTATATCTTTAAAGATGAGCAAATTTATGCTCCTCAGAAGAATATAAAACATCATCAATACAAAGTTTTGTGTTATTTGACAACATTATAATCGCTCTTCCAGAGACTTTAATTAAGTTTGAGAAGCTTCTGGCCTATACATCTTTATATATGCAAAACATAAATTTAACTTTATTACTTGAAACATAAATAAAACATATCAAAATAAAAATACTTATTATAATGTCATAATATAATGAAATAAAAATAATTGATTAGTTTGAGCATTTCCATCAACATCCTCAAGGAAATCAGATATATCAAAATGAGTCATATCCACTCCATTTGAGAAGTCAAGATAATTCATGGGGTCCTCGGGATCATTATAATAATTCATATAATCTTCAAGATCATTATGATCAATAAAGTTTGTTTCAATTACCTCCCATTTTTCTTTTATGGAGGTTTGACACAAATCTACCAAATGTTTAGGAGTACAACAAGTATATTTCCTTTTCTATATTGATTGTTCCTTTCACGCCCATGGCCACAAGCACAACCATAATTTCCTTTATGTTTATCAAATAAGGTTTCATTCACTTCAGGGAATGGAGTCGGGCGAGATTATTGGTTTTTCAGCAAAAACTCATTATTTTGTTCAACCACTAAAAGACATGATATCACTTATGGGAACATAATTTCATTTATCGCTTCAGGGAATATATTATGAACATACACTCTCAATATTGCTACTGCAGGAGCATATTCGAGACATGAAATATAATAAATATTTTCTAACATGTCTTCATCAGTGTTTTTTTTTCTTTCCCCACATAATTTTAACAGGGAGATTATTTTAAAAAGTGTAGAATTGTACTCACTCACACTTTTAAAATTTTGCAACTTCAGATGCAACCAATTATAACAAGTTTTTGGGAGGATTACAGATTTTTTATTCTCATATCTTTCCTTTAAATCATTCCATAAGACAAGTGGGTCTTTTACTGTAAATTACTCGTATTTTAATTTTTTATGGAGATGATGGCGTATAAAAATAATTAATTTTGTACAATCCTGCAGGGATGCTTGATTGCCAATCTTAATTGTATCTCCAAAATTCTTTGCCTTTATATGAAACTCAACATCAAGAGTCCATAACAAGTAATTCTTGTCCGAAATATCAAGGGCAACAAATTCAAGTTTTATAAGATTTGACATCTATATAAATATATAATTATGTAAGAAATTAAATAACTAAGTATAAATTTATATGAAGCTAATAAAAGTATTTAACCCTTTTCTAGTCACTTTCAAAGTGGGGGAATTGGAAGGTGGAGTGATTATTTGTTTATACTAATACCACTACATCACAAAAGTAGTGTACTTACGTAATTTGTACTCTCAGAGGTTTCAGAGTTGTATATCAAATTTAATTGTAATGAAATAATATTTACAGTGAGTTGAGAGAACTTATTTTTCAAAATTGGGTAGAGCTTCGTGCTGATAACGTGTTATAAAATGATAGATAAAACAAAATGTATATTGATAATCTCTTGTATTCAAGTGGTCATCCACAATTCATTTTGATATTTCCAAAGATACTGTGTCTCTTACTACATTCTCTATATAATCTTGGCTGCCATTTCTCCTTATTCTACTACTACACTTCTTCTATCTGATGTGTATATATATAGGCATGGAGAAAGAGAGAGAAAAAAAACGTAAACATGACCTTTCATCTTCCAATAACTGATCACAAGAGACCTTTTCATTTTCCAAACTTTTCACATTCCACTCACTTTATTTCTAACATGAAGATAAAGCAAATCGGTTGATGATGCATTGACTGGAATAAGGCTCTTATGATGATGCATCTCATCCATATACTCCAATTCAATCTTACATCTCTCTAGGCTAAATGGATTAAAACTTCTATCCTCAAAGGTAGATCTATCTGGCATATACCCATTCCAAATAATTGTTCTTGGATATGGAAGCAGGTCTTAAAGCTCAGACACCATATCTTGCCTCATTTGACCTACTTGCTTGGGAAAGGGGACAAACTTAGTTTCTGGTTCGACCCTTGGCTTAATGGTGCTGCTACCCTTCACTCAATTTGATTTACAATTCTAGTATCCATGTGAATGCCACTGTTAGCCATATTCTTGTAAATTCATCATGGCACCTCCCACACTCAAATCACCAGGATGTCATTCTATTCATAAGACAAATTGAATCTTTGCCAGCTCCTACCCTCTCAGAGGACAAGATTCTATGGGGTGCAACTGACATCCACATGCTAAAGGCAAAACAGATTTGGGAGGACACTAGAACTAGAAACTAGCTGGTCCCCTGACATTCTATGATATGTGTAATACCCGGAAAAAAAAATTTAAATAAATGACTTTTTTAAAACTTTGTTTTAAATATTTTAATTGGACTCTTATTGTGTTTGGGTCAAATTGTATTTAAGTATGTGGACTACACTAATTGAGCCTAATTTGTATTTGGGTAATTTTAAATTCTATTAAAATTTGGAGAGTTAATAAAATATACTAATTAATTAATAAACAACTAAAACCTAAAATTTCATTCGCCTAATTCGTAACTGGAAGAAAAGAGGAAGAAAGGCAGCGGCGGAAGTTAGATAAAAAAAAACGAAAAGGTACTGTAATATTGTTATTAATAATAATAATTCTAACAAATGGCTGCACGGTCCACGAAATAGAAATCATCAGGTTATGCATTCATGTTTTTGATCTATAATAATAATATATATATATAATTCGGTTGCAGTATTAGTTTAGTTATACTATAATATATATTTATCAAGTTAGCATCAGCGATTTATGTTGTTATATATATAATATATGAAGCAAATCATGCTACTGCTATACTATATATATATATATATATATATATATATATATATATATATATATATATATATATATACGTATTATTTAGATTTTTTTTAATAAAGAAATTTATTTGCTATAATAATTATTATGGTATTATAATAATTATTTGGAAGTTTAGATTGGGAATTATATTTGCAGGGAAATAATAATAATTATTATTATAAATTGAGTTTATTTTAAGAATGGAAGAATATTTTTATAAGTGTACTTATATTTATTATTACTTTGTTTAATCAGTTCGAACGGAAGAAGTTTAACGAATAAATTTGGAATATAATTTTGGTTATTACATTGCTTAATCCAGGTACGGATTCCGTACTCCTTCAGCGATAATTCTTTTAATTTTGTTATGTCCATTTTGCTTTCCGTTTAGAATTTGTTTATTGTTTCACATGATCGTTCGTTCTCAAATTCATGTGATGGTTTCGTTTTGGCGTTGATATTTAGAACTCATATTTGTACTCTTTAGACTAGTGTATCATGTCTAGAATTTATTTCGATATTTGTAGTAATGTACATGTTAATATATCTTTGGAGAATTTATGTTATTGATTCGTTTTGATTTAACATGTACGTATTAGAACCTCTTTGTGTTGATATTATGTCGCATGTGTTGTGACATGATATGTTTGTTAGAATATACCGTAGGGTATACCTGAGCTATAACCACCTGTGGGGGTACCACAGGCATGTCGTCTTGGCACGAGAGACAAGACACTTTCCGTGGCGGTGTGATCAGTCCACGGCGTCTCCGTTTTGTGCTCCGGTGGGAGTTGGCCATTGGTGTTTTGTTATGGGAGGCGTATGGGTCGACCCTAGTTTTCTGTTCTGTTCTGTTCTGCGGATTGGTGATGTTTGTGCCAAACACGCCTTCCGATTTTGCATGCATTGGATTCGCGATCCAATGTGTGTGACTTGCCTGTGTGGCATTATTTGACCTTGCCTGTGTGGCAAGGTATATTTCTGTTTTATTTTGAGCTCGGTATGAAATAACCCCAGCCATTTGATTCAGCCTATGATTTCGTTGTATTAGTTTGTTCGTTACAGTTCAGTTCATTTTATTGAGTTAGTTATTTCGTTTCATTATTCTTGTATTCTATATTCGTACTGGGCATTTGGCTCATACTGTGTTTTTCTTCCAGTAGGTAATCAGGGGGATCAAGGGCAAGTGTGATGAGAGCTCCATTCGATCCAATGATTTAGATATTTTGTTTAGGTTTGATAGATGGTTTATTTGGAGTTGTAATAATTATTTCAGATTATGGTTTGGGCCAGTTTGACATTTATTCTGGTTTGACCTTGTTGATATTTATTGGTTTTAAATACTATTCCTTTGTGATTTAGAGCTTTAGTATTATTTTCTTCAGTTCTGTTATGTTTTGAATAACCTCCCTTTGTATTTCCGGAAGGGGGTGTTACAATATGGAACAAGTTTCATGTTCCTCGATACTCATTCATACTGTGGTTGGGACTCCACAAGAGATTACCAACGAATGACAGAACAAGTTTCTACACTAGACATGCTACTCTTTGCCCTCTCTGCCGGGAACACCTAGAATCCTTTGATCACCTTTCCTTCAAATGTGACTACTCCAAACTTCTACTTGATGCTTCCGTACATTTGGGAAACTGGGACCACATCTCAAACAATTGGGATGATATTGTTGACTTTGTTATTTCATTCCAAGGTACAAAGCTCTCAAAAAACATCCCCTGCCTGTCCATTGCAGTCACTTTCTATAAAGTATGGGAAACCAGAAACTCAAGGATACATAGAAATATCATCATTCCCCCTTCTAGACTTGCATTAGATGTCATAAATATTATCAAATCTAGACGTTCAACTTGTAAATCTTTTGTTAGAGCCACTACTTTTTGTTCATACTATTATAGTTGGTTATTCTAGGTTTGGCTTACAGTCCATGTATAGCTTGCTCATCTTTTGGTTTGTCTCTAGATGAATCTTCTATATTCTGAGGAATACCCCTTCCCATTATAATTTGGTTCCTTTATACAAAAACACATTTAGCAAAAAAAAAAAAATCAGTTGATCCAGCCTATGATGAGAACTTAAGAAGTCTTCAAATGTTTGAAGGTGGATCTCTAGTTAACAAGAAATATATATACACACAAATTATAAATAGATTAAATTAGCACTCTAAATATTTTATAAAATAAAAGACAAGATATTTTAAACAAGAAATAACATCATATATAACAATAATCAAATAAAGCCATACATTTCGAGAATCAAGATATAAATTTCCAATTTGAAAAATGTCAAAGATATAGGCAATTTTTAAAAAAAATAATGATGAATAAAGATAATTTATACTTTACTAAAGGATGAATAAAGACTTAATCCTAGATTGGGCTGGGCTGAAACTAGTCTATTAAGGTCCAGTAAGAGATTGAATATATATATATATATATTTGGGCTGGTGGAGGGCTGTTAGTTGGAATTACGTATCAAACCATAATATCCATTTTTGGCCTTTTAATTTATACTTTCAAGCCATAATAATATATTATATCCTTTACGACCTTTTAAATGTAGCTCTTAATTTATTTTAAAAATATTCTTACTATATTTAATTGAAATTTAACATTCTTAATTTATTTTTAAAATTTTAAAAATATTCAAGGTACTCTATACCCTTTAAATATTCTATATTAAACTATACACATAATCTTAGACATTTTTTTTATAATTACCATCCTTAAATTTGGATTTGTTTTTGAAAGCAGAGCCAGATTATTTATGATTTTTTTTATATCTGGTTTGCTGATTAAGAAAAATGACGTTCTAATTGTATTTTGCAGAATCATCTTTTTCAAATTATTAATATATATATATATATATATGCACAGGTGGGGCACGCATTGCGTGTGTAAAATAGCATTAGGATAAAATAAGTACTTTATAGAATTCGTAAGATTGAAAACAGGGTAATCAAATTCGGATTGGACCGTCGGTTCGACTGGTAAAAATTGGAATCGATTGGCTATCCAATTTGATTTGAATAAAAAAATCGTTTTTAGTCAAAATCGATGACTCGGCGGTTGGATCGGTCGACCCAGTGACCCGATAATCGGGTTATCGGTTTGACCGGTTCCTTAACTCACTTTTTTTTAATTAAGCTTTTGAATTTGATTGATTGTATCATTGATTGAGTTTTGAGTTATGATCATGATTTAATATCTTTTTTTCATATAGATTTGTATTTATTTGAATTTTATAAAGTAAACATTGTATAAATAGATTTAGTTTTTTTTTACCGAATTTGATTGAATGTATCCTAAATATGTTTATTATTTTTGTTTGATTTTATCACTCTTGTTTTGAGTTATGATCATGATTTAATGTCTTTCTTTTTATATAAATTTAATATTTATTTGAATTGTATAAAATAAACATTGTACAAATAGGTTTAATTTTTTTTTTGTAGATAAATTGATTAATTTTTATATGTTTACTAAATATTATATATAATATATAATAATAATTAATATATTTAATTATTTATTACATATTAATGACGTCACTGGGTCAATAACGGTCCGACCACTTGGTGAACCAGTGACTCATCCACCCGATAGTTTTTCCGGTTTGATGAACGATCCGGTTCTGAAAATATTAATTAAAAAAATATAAAAATTCTAAATTAAAAAAAATAAGGATAATATTCCAATAAAAAGATATTGTTCAACAACATGCAAGGGAAAATAAGATAAACCAAATAAAATATCTACATGTTGTACCAACTAAATATCCAAATCTTTTGGATTTCGGAATTTTTCAATTTACAAAAAAAAATAGCTGAATGAAATGTGAAATAAAATCCATTCAAGTTGCACTAGTAGAAGCCTCTTTTGAGTGACAATTGCTTGACAGAATGAACTATTTTAAGTCTTTACGATGCCCTTTAATGCATAATATTCTTCTGTAAAATTTTGACCATCTTTTCTTGAAGTTATATACATATATATTAGAGAGAAAATGGAATAAATTCCTTGCTTGTCAACAAAGGTCTTGTGCGGTCCCATATGGACCCCCATGCCACTTATCTCTGCACTATTCTTATTGAATAAAGATTTAACACCCCAAAAAATAAAGAACTTTGTTTTGGTATGAATTCAATCTAATTAACAAAACACAATTGATTTAATTTTTATTATTTTAATAAACGATTAGGATCATTCAAAGTTTGGGATAAATCTCACCGTCCATTATATCCTCTTTAATTTCAAAAGAAAAAAAAAATTGCTCTCTCTCTCTCACTCTCAGATTCTCCTCCGTTCTTCCTCCTCCCGAGCTCGCCCTCTGCCTCCTTCATTCTCTAGCGTCGGCAATCTCTCCTCCCCCTTTCCCTTTGTACGTAGTACCGGAGGCACGGGTAGTACGGCTAACTTTACACTGTCCTTAGAAAAATGTTGTAGTGTGGGAGAAATTTATATTTGAATTGTTCGAAAATATTTTAAAGTGAAAGTACTGAAGTGTTGTCGAAAATATGTAAATATTAAAGTTAACTACAAAAAAAAAATTAAAGCAATTAGTAAATTGAACTTATCTAGTTTGTAACAGAAATTTGGTGAGCAGAGACGTGTAATGCATTGTCCTTAAGTAAACTTTTTGTCTCTCAAAAAAATTTATTTTAGGCATTAAGATTACTGATGAAAATCTATTTTAGAATTCAACGAACTCTTCATTAACTAATCAATACTATAAATAGTAGGATGACTCAAGAACAGTTTCAACTTTTCTTTACTCGTGCTCAAAATCGAACCAAATGGGATTTTAGATTAACCACATTTGATAATTCATGTTTTGCCTTTTATTTATTTTTGCACATCTTTTGTGATCCGCAACTTAGTGTTGGACTCGTATAAAGGAAGGCGGACTCGAGGAAATCTTACTTGATTTTTGCTAGGAACTTGATAAATTAAAATTTTATATCGCTAGATTAATCTTTTATTGGGCTGTCACACGAAAAATTATAATCGAAATGTAACAAAAAATTGTATCTTAAATGACGACAAAATAACATTATTTAGGGCGGCCAGAGGCTATTTGCAATGGAAATTTCATTAGCAAAATAACCTAATTTCTTGTAGGATCTTCTTAGCATAAAGCAAAATGACAATCCAAGTGAGTACTGAACCAAGACTCAACAAAATACTTACAATAATTTTAGGGCGACCAGCCTCTCTCTCTCTCTCTCTTTTCCTCCAAAAAAATTATAATATTTATTTTAACTCAAATTTTGGATTTAGGGTTTAGAGAACTTTATAGAATTAGTCCAATAATTTTAGGGTGATCGGGCCTAACTCTCTCTCTCTCTCTTTTCTTCAAAAAAATTTATAATATTTATTTTAACTCAAATTTTGGATTTAGGGGTTAGGGTTTAGGGTTTAGAGTTTAGGATTTAGGGAGTCAAAAAAATTGGACTAAATTTTTATAGAATTCAGTGATTTAAGTGTAATTTGAATACAAGTAAAAAATAGAATTTAGAATTTAGGGTTTAATGTTTGAGTTTAAAATTTAGAGTTTAGGATTTAGAAAGTAAAAAAAAAAGAGAGAGTCCAGTCGCTAGTCCGGTGGTTAGCATCGGTCGCCCTAGAAGGACTCTGATTCTTAAGGTAAACAATTAACAACTTGATTTTTTTAAAAAAAAAATTAGTACTTCATTAATTTTATAGAACCTAAGGGCTAAGAAACATGACAAACAAATTTAATTTATTGATTTGTTTGATTGGTGCGTCCATAATTTTGTCTAGTAGTGCTTCTTGGTGTGACAATTGATATGATGATGCCACAGGCAAAATGAGCTTTCAGACTTAGTAGTAGCTGCAGTCCAACTACTAATCGTCACTTATTAGGAGCTGTCTTTGTTGAACTAAAATATAGGGAATTGTTATTTTTTTAAGGAAAAATTAATATTTTTACAAGACTTTACCTCTATGAATGTGGGTCATGTTTATTATTTATGTGAGAAGAACTGATAAAAATATCAATTTCTCTTGTGAAAATAATAATTTTCAAAATATATTACTCTTTTTGCTCATTATCATTATAATTTGAGTTCAATTTTAATTTTTGAAAAATTAAAATTTTGGTGTGAATTTATTTAAATTTTGAAATAATATTTTATATTTTGTAATATTTTTTTAATAGTTTACCAATTAACTATAGCATTAATTAAAATCAAGTAAATTCATATCAAAGTTGTATTTTTAAAGATTTCTTAAAATAAGTAGATTTTCCCCGAAAGCCACCAGAGGGGTTCGTTCTACTGAGCAAGGCCACTGCAGAGGAAACTTTGGGATGCCGTTAGATCTAGGAGTGAGTAGTTACTAGTTAGGCTAATTGATAGGAATAACTATGATTTGGTTGATACCCCACTTTTTATTGAAAAAAAAATAGAGATGTATTTAAGCAACGATGGGAATAGTAGCATTTTGACTAAGAAAAAGTCTAGGGGGACATGGGTGGGCGACCAATCTAGCGATCGAATTATTATTATTATTATTATTTTATGACTCTTAAATAATTTATAGTATTTATTGAAATTGAGATTTTTACAGAATTCAGTGATTTAGGTGTCATTTGTATACAGATAAAAAACAGGGTTATACAAAAAAAAAATTACCCAGTTATTTGTTTGTAGAATAGAGGGTATTATAATAAATAATCTTACCAAATCAGTTAGGGGTGTTCATCGATAATTTATCATATCGAATTGGTTTGAACCGTACTAAATCAGTTAACGTTTTTACTCAAGAATAAGTACTGATACTGATACTGATACTGAATTACTGGTATTTCGGACCGGTTTGATACCGGTAAAAACCGATTTTGTACCGAAATTTCAGAGGATTAGATTGACAAGTATTATAGCTACAGTAGATATTTTGATTGCTTTGGTCAAAATTAAGAAATTCCAGTAGGTGTTGGCCAACATGATGAAACTATTAGTTCCTGGACATAACGATACACTAGTAAACTCTTTTTATGGTACAAATAGAACATCCTCTTTCCCCTTAGACCTTGGTCTTTCTTGATTGCTATGTTATGTATTTGTTTGTCTATCAATTTATAAAACATTTAGTATTTAGAATTCTAGACGTATTTTATTTAATTCTTAAACGTAATGTTTAAAGTTAAAATACATTGTATTATTTTGTATAAAGTGGTCAAATACGGTCAATGTTATAGAGACAAACATTATAAACAATGTTAACCGTACAGATTTATAAATTTGTCCTATTTTCGACAGTGCTCACTAAGTTAATCAATACTTATATGTAATTTTAAATATCTTTTTCACATTTATTAAACATAAAAGGTAAAAATATTATAAACTTCAAGAATTTTTACTGTTTGATGTTTAATAAACGTCAAAAGACTATTTGAAACAATATTTTTTGAGTAGTTCTACACGAACAGGTCCAATGGAAACAAAAGTAAAAGTTTGATCACCTAATTGTAAAAATTGAAAGATCAATCCTCAAAGTAAAAAAAAAGATCAATAGTTTAAAATAGTAATTTATATTTAAACTTATTTTATAAAGATAATTTTTAAAACTTAAATGCATTTTAAATATTATCTTCACCTGAAAATACTTTTTAAATTAGAGTCTTGTTATATATTACGATAATTTTTTGTCGAATTACGATTATAACATATATCAATATATAAAATAAAATAAAATTATAAAATTAACTCATCATATTAAATAGGTAATTAAAATATTATCAATCATAATTATAAACGTAGCTCTCAACTAATACATATTGAGTCCTTCTACACCGGCCGGGATGTTGTGACCGGTTTGGCGATCGGCCAAAATTTTATTTTATTTTTTTTACTTTTGACTCTCAAATAATTAATGTGATTTATTGGAACTGAAATTTTTACAAAATGCAGTTATTTAACTGTCATTTGGATACATGTAAAAAACAGGGTTATATAGACTATACAATTCTGTTTTTACATGTATTCAAATGACAACTAAATCACAGTATTTTATAAAAAATTTATTTCCAATAAATCTCATTAATTATTTGAGAGTCGAAAGAAGAAAAAAAAAAATTAGCCGATCTTCAAACCGATCACAACATCCCGATCGGTGTAGACTTATTGATACATATTTTAGAGTTAAAAGTGGTGTTCAGATATGAAACATAAAAACAACTGGATTTTATAGGGACAGGGTTTGTACAGCTGTACGGTAGAGATTATGATGTATGTGCAGAGTTAATAGTGCGGACTGGTTCTTGGGAATGCGGCTCCCATACAGATCTCATCGGATGTAAAACCTCTTTAGCCGATTTTATTTTACAAAAAGTCTAGGAGACCGGTGGGCGACGATCCGTCTAATGACCGGTCTAATTTTTTTTTTATTTTTTATCACTCTTAAATAAGAGTCTTTCTACATCGATCGGAATGTTGTATCCGATTTGGCGATCGGTTATTTTTTTTTTTTTTTTTTTTGACTCTCAAATAATTAATGTGATTTATTAGAACTGAAATTTTTATAAAATACAGTGAAATTTTTATATGTATCCAAATAACACCTAAATCACTGTATTTTATAAAAATTTCAGTTCTAATAAATCACATTAATTTTTTGAGAGTCAAAAGCAAAAAAAAAAAACAAAAATTTTGGTCGGTCGCCAAACCGGTCACAACATCCCGGTCGGTGTAGACTTATTGCTTAAATAATTAATTTGATTTATTAAAATTATAAATTTTATAAAATACAATGATTTAAGTGTTATTTATATATCATGTTTTTTATATGTATTTAAATGATACCTAAATTACTGAATTTTGTAAAAATTACAATTTTAATAAATTACATTAATTATTTGGGAGTCATAAAAAAAATTAGATCGGTCGCCACCCATGGTCCCTGTAGAAGGACTCTTTATTTTAACATACGATAATTAGTCTCTATTATCCTACATCTGTCGACTAATTTTTCCCGTTGCCAATAATATAGTCGCTAATAATATGGTCAAATATAATAATTTATCAATTTCAAATTATATAATCATTATTCACTTTTAAAAAATAACTTGAAACAATTTAGTATAGGAATTGATATTTTCACATGATCGTCTCGTCTCTCACATGAGTATAAAGTGAGTCCTACATTCATGTGAGAAGGAACCACCACGTGGAAATGTCAAAAACGCATGTAGAAATAGTGTTCTTCTTTAGTATTCGTTGCGAATAATATCATTGCTAATAATATCGTCAAATATAATATTCTCTCCGTTTCAAATTATATAATCATTACTGACTTTTAAAAGTCAACTAAAAATAATTTCAAACTCAAAATTGAGATAATTCATTAAAAATCATGAAACAATAAAAATTTCAATGAGTAATACTTTTTAGATAGTTTATAATATTTATCATTATATTGATTAAAATTAAAAGAATCTATGTTTATAGTATTGACTAATGATAGTATCAATAACCTCTTTTTATAGTAGGATAAAATGACAAAATATTCTTAAATTTGTCATTATTATTTTTTGGTCATGTCATCATTATAAAATAATAATTTATTTTTAAAGAGTAAATATGAAATAAAATATTATTTACAATATTTAACAAAAATAATAATCTTATATTTTGAAACGAAAAAGGGTATTTATCAAAAATAATGCTTTGGAATTATTAACACCAATAAAAAAATAATATAAAGATAATGTAAACATGGTATAATGAAAAATTAAGAAAAAAATATATAATTTTAGTTCATTTGCTCAAATATACCTTTATTTCAACCATGTTGAAAATGACCAAATGCAAAAAGGAGAAAATGGGAACAATGTTGTGTAGTCCAATCACCAAAATGGTCCAAAATATAACCCAAATTTTTTTTTAAAAAAAAAAGGCAAAAAAGAAAAAGAAAAAACGAATTCTATCAGAGCGGCACCGTTTTACCAGTAGACAGCGTTCATTTGCACGCGCGCACGGTCACAGATATGGTCTCCTAGTAGGGGGATGGCGTGTATGTGAAGTCCAGCATATAATAAGAAGAAACCAAAAACTAGAAGAGCAATAGACAAAGAGTGATGGTTTTAGAGAGAGAAAGAATGGATGAGAGGAAGAGCTAGAAAGATCCAAAAGGAACCTCTTAATCTCCATTCCCTTTCAATATCATTGTCAATTTCTCAGCTCCCAACTCCCCTGCTACAAGCCTACAAAGCTCATCAATGTCGGTTCTCTCTCCTCACTCTCTTTTTGTATTTATGGGTTCTTATCTGATCTTTCTTCTGTTTTATTGTTTGGTTGCATTTGTTCCTGAAGATTTCCTCTCTTTTTTTTCTTTCTAATTTTGAAGACTTATTTGGGAGAATGTTGATGAAATTGTGACATTGTTGAAACCCAGAATTTCATTGGTCAAATTCAGTTGTTATTTTCGTTTTTTGATTGGTAATTTGGTATACACATGTTCTTTTTTATTTTGTTTTAGTTTGAAGAGTTCTTGAATTGCTCGATTTGATGTAAATGTATGCATTTTGTTCTTCTAAATTTTTGATTTTGATGTGAATTCGAGGAGGTTAGATTGAATGGGGGTATTTTCAGGTGTAATTAGTAATTTAATGAAATTTTTAGCTTCTGTTTGGTTACTGAGTAAACGGAGGAAAAACTTAAGGAAATGGAATATGAGTTTGTAGATGGATGAAAATTTTAACTTTTTCTTTGTTAATCCATGTTTTCTCAGCAGCCAAGAAATGGGTAGATGAAATCTTGGTCTTGTTTGATTCGAATTGCTGCTTACATATATTCTTTTTTTTATTAAGCTGGGTTAATTTTTTTTATTTTTTTACAGTAAAAAGACTTCCCAACCCCACCTACTCGATTGATCTTTAATTGTACCGTCAATTTCAGAAATTGTGCTTTTGGTTAGAATACATATGGGAGGTGAACTCAGTGGGGATTCACTATCTGAGAAAGATTCGATTAGAGTATTTGTGATAGTTGTGAGTTTGTTCCCGAGAATTTGTGAATTTGTCCCCTTATAATATTTCAATAGATCTTTGGAAAATTAAGGTGGAATACTTGTGAATAAGAACGATATTCGTGAAGGGGTTTGTACTTTGCACTTCTGATGATTAAAATGGGAGAATTCTGTATCTGAGAAATGAGAAATACATGCACACACAATGTATCAATTTGTTTGACAACGAAAAATATATTTTTTTGATTAGTCGTCGGGAGAAAGTGAATTATGAGTAATTTTGGGCAAAAAGGGTCTACATTGATGTACAAAAATCCTAGTGTTTATTTAACAGAGTCTTGCATGATAGACCATCTTGTTTTTTGGTCAACTATGATGTCCTCCTTGGAGTTTGGCTTATACAGGAAATGCATACATTGTTCTATTATTTAACTTTTCTTTTGGTAATGGATGGTATGTGTGTTTCTATCCAGTTTATGAGTATTTACTTCAATAGATTTCAAAATGAATGGCAATGGGCAAATGGAGGTGCATTACATAAATACTGGATGTCCTTACACTGCTACGGAGAGCTTCATGGATTTTTTTGAAGGTCTCACACATCCACATGCAAATTATGCTCATGCTGGACTGATGCAAGATCAGGTAATTTAATTTTGTAGTTTTGAACATTGGCACTCATTTTATCTAGGTAGGTCAGTAAATTCATCCTGCTCACGGTTGTAAATATGTTGAAAGCTGAATAACAAGACATTTTTTTTCTATGCTAGCAAAATTTAAGAACACAATTTTGTAGAATATTTTGCGTTGTTGAGTTGAAAATTTGTAGATATTCTTCTTATAGGTGATGCTGGTTTGAAGTAATGGTGACAACAGATTGTTCATGGATAATTTAGCTCAGAGTTAATTGTAAACTGTGTTGAAGCACAAAATCCTTTATGAAATTCTATTTAATGATATATTTTACTCCTATTTATGTACATATTCTTCACCTAACTTTTAAGCATGGCATTATGCACGAGAGAATTCTTCTGAATGTGATGATAAAAGTTATTTTGTTTTTTAATGTTCTGTCTAGGAAACTGCATACTGGGAAATGAATATGAATTCATACAAATTCGGATTATCTGCTCCTGGAACAACACCTTATTATGGTCTGTATGGGGTTAATGATTATTTTCCCAGAATGGATCTTAGCAGGAGAGCTTGGGAATACCCTTCCATGTCATACAATGAAGAACCTACAGCAACAGAAATTATATCTGAAGAAAATGCAGTCCCGACTATGCAAGCCATTCCTGAAGAATGTCAGTTCCTTTTGTGTTCTGTTGTTACATTTCCAGTTACTTAACATAGTTACATTGGAGATTAACTTTCGGCTTTAGGGGAGTAGTTTTGACCATACTTACCATTTCCTTATCCAAAGTTAGATTCTATGTAATGGGGCTCATATATTACTTATGTTGTCCTTGTTCAATGATATATACATATATATATATATGTATATATGTATATATCATAGCTATCATGCTATTTGTTGTTGATTTGGTATGCAATGGGGTCTCGACCATAGTGTCAGCTCCACTTATTCTCTATGTATTCTTACATTAGTTTCCATAATTTTGCAGGCACTCCAAATCATGACACTGCTGCTAACACCCAGGTATGAAGCTTCTTTACTGATATGACCTTGTGCATTTATTTGTATTTGATGATGCTTGATCTTTAATTACTGTTAATTGATTCTATCAATATGCACATGCGTAGTTTTAAAATAGCTTAAAAATCTACTGGATTTTCATTATTTATTCTTATCTTAAAGAATTGCTCTCCATAAGAAGATGGGAGACAAGATACTTAACTGAATACTTGGACAAATTCCATCAATCAACCACTGTTAGCCTTTAAGTATACCTTTTATTGATTAATTAACTTATTCTTCCTTTTATAGCTGATTGTTGTTGGCGTCTGTAATGTCATCTACTTCTACATGTAAAACTGTTATTTTTTTGGTCTTGAGAATTTTATTATGCCATGTGCCTTTGGGAATTGGGATCTCAGCTTCTTATGCATGTTAGAAAGTGTTGGAGTGTAATAATTGGAGGATGTTAAATACAGTGTGTTTGTATGTGGTGCTAATGGAACCTTTCTCTATGTTTGTGTTATTCAGGCTGTTTGGCAAGACAACATTGATCCAGATAACATGACCTATGAGGTTTGCCACATAGTCTAATAAGTCTATTGCTATTCTCATTTTTAATATGCCTCCATTTAATCTCTATATTTGTGCTGAATGGTGTTGATTTAGCAACACAATTGATTATTAGCTATTAGAGATTGGCGGATAACAAAACATTAAGTAAAAGGTTTTTGACATTAGGGTCCTACATGGATCGCTTGAGAAAGTGGGTACAGATTAGATTCCAATTGTTGGAACCGATTGAGGATTATAACAGTTTTACAAAAAGAGCGTGAGAAGGCTAAGAAGTAATAACTCCGCTTCGTTTGGATGCTCCATTCCTACATATATGTTCCCTTTTCTATTAGGAAGAATCAATGTGCACCTAATGCTTATGCAAATATAAATATATCTGTATGAAAATGGTGTACAGATGAAATGTTATTGCTAGAGAGGAAACTCTCAATTTTACGTTATAAAGGTAAAATGTGACCTTCAATAGTCAAATGGCTAGAGAATTAATCCTCCATACCACTTTTGACTTTTCAATTCCTAATCTGACTCTTCGTGTTTGATTTACTTTGTTTTCCAATCACTATCGTTCGTTATAGCCGTTAAGATACTGCTAAAGGTTGAATTTGGATTCAAAGTTTGAGATTTATTAAATGGAGTTTAAAGTTAGATCTAAACATGATAGCTTAGACATAGATTTTACCTAGACGGGTAAGTGGATTAGAGAGCCTTACAAATGCATTGATTTAAATATTATGGTGAATAAAGTATCAAAGTTATTTGAAGCATGCGTCAGGCATCACTAAAATGATGTTTTTGACGCTTACTGCTAAGATTATATTTGGGAAATGGTTCTACTTAAACCTGTTTCCCACCTTTATCTTATCTTTCTTTATGTAGAGGTCCCCCTGCAATACCGCTCCTTTATATTTTCTAAGTTGTTACTTCAACTTTATGAATTATACAAATAGAAGTTGGTGATCTTACTCCCTTTCTCTATGCTCAAGGTAATTTAGCTATAAAGGGTCTCACCTGACTTCTAACACTGCACAAGTGTGTCGACCTTATAAATTTTTGTGACGAATTTAATGAAAGAAGGGCAAAAAATAAAGAATGATGGAAAGGACGGAGCTGATTTTACTGGGAATTATGTTGTCTCTGTCAAACGAGAGTTTGTATTTAATCCTTCTGAATTGATCTGATTTGTGGAAATTAGTGTTTATGTTAATCTTTCAGGCTTAACATGCTAATTTAAAAGAATAACTTGGATAACTACAGTTAAAACACACTAGTTTATTTGTATGTGATTTGCAAATTGTTTAGTTTTACTTTTTGCAGGAATTACTTGATTTAGGAGAGGCAGTTGGAACTCAAAGTCGAGGTCTTTCCCAAGAACTTATTGATCTGCTTCCAACCTCAAGATACAAGTCTGGTGGATTCTTCTTAAGAAAACGATCTGGAGAGAGGTAACAATCTGGCTTCCAGTTTACCCCCTTCCCCTTCTTCGTTCCTCCTTTTTCTTGATAAAAGGGGAAATTTCTGCAGCCTTTCCTTTTTTCCTTTCTCAAGCAATAACCGTATTCCTGATCTTTTGACCGATTTAAGTTTGTTTTGCTTTTCACATCTCCCTAGTTCACCAAATGTGTACATGTGTTTGTGTGAGTGTCTGAAGGTAATAATTGTTTAATTTATGTTTTGAAAGTTTTCTGTTTCTATAACAAGGGTAGTGCTTGCTTCTTGTTATAAAATCGACGTCTTCTTATATACTTCATGTCGCAATGAGCCATAAGGTGGTCATAAAGTCAAGATTGAATGCGTAAGTCATGCTAGCTGTTACCTTGTTCACTTTTATGTTGTTGATGACACATTTTTTGTGTCTAAGAGTTCAAATATGAAGCTTGTTATAGAAACAAGAAGTGGAGAGTGATTTCTCACAGCATTCGAAATATTATGCAACCATCGGTAAAAAATTTATTGGAAGTGAGAGGAGAGTTTACTGAACTTGAATTGAGAATCTTCCTTGTGAATCCAAAATTGAAATGGATTTATTTTTGACAATTTATTTGAACCATTTCTGGCTGCAAGTTTCCACTAGTCACTGATCACTAGGAATACTTCTATTCCTACGTGCCGCAACATCACTGGCTTTTCCTCTTTTGTTTTCTTGATTTATAATTTTCCATGTACTATTTACAGCAAGCTACACCTCATTCTGAAGCATTTGAACTCAACCTGTATAAAATATTATGCAAAGTGCTTTTTCATTGGTGCTCCCGAGCAGAAAAGATGAAGCTGCTATCAGAAATGTAATCTAGTATCTTCTTTTCCATGAAGCATGCACATATTCCCTTATAACTGCTGGGTAGATACTTGGTCATAGAATGACGGTAGCTACTTTTCCTGGACAAATCTCATTTATTATCTCTTTCCAAACTCATATGATTTGATAGTTTTTTCCAGAAATTTATGGGGCCATAAAAACTTATAGAATGAGATTAACATATACCAGGTCTAAACCAGTGCCGTTTACTTCATCCATAATTTGATATGTAAGATCGCTGTTTTCTCCAATCCCTCACTGAATAGAATTATGCTCATGATTGTTATTGTCACCAAATTATGAGTTCAAAATTGGATGTGTAGAGTTCTCCCGTATGAGGTTCACTTTTTACGTATTTATTTGATGTTATGAATCAAGTGGCTACGTTGATCTATTTTTTGTTTAGCACCACTAAGTATGCTTATGGCCGAGTATAACTTAATGTAGGCTTGGAAAATATGTCTTTCGAAAGTGGGTCAAAATATATTACTTGCTATACACCGAACGTAAATTTGTCCTCGCCCAAGAGTCATTATCTTCATACTTGGTTCCAGGACACACCTCCGAATCACTGCTTCTAGTGTTCTGGGTACTCTTGAACCGACCTTTATCTGTTCTCGAGTGCGTCTTTTACTCTTTCTCCCTTTAATTCAGAAGTTGCTCACTGTTTTCTGGTGTTCTTAATTCAGATGTGTGATTTGCCAAATGAGATATAAAAGAGGCGATCGCCAAATAAAATTGCCTTGCAAACATGCCTACCATACTGAATGTGGCTCCAAATGGCTCAGCATCAATAAGGTAGGCGAATGTGCTTCTCTCCCGAGCTAAATTGTACTATTGAAGATCTATAACATTCTTTTAACATTTCTTACAGCTGATCCTACTCTTTTTTCCTCAGACGTGCCCCATTTGCAGCACGGAAGTATTTGGCGAGGAATCAAGGCATTAGGCTCATCTAGTGGGTGAATATATGGAAATATAGTTCAGAGTGTTCGTTGGTCCATAGGTTATTTTCCCTTTTTCTCTTTCCTTTTCTGGGCATACATAGAGGCGGTTCATATCAAAGATGTTTCTTCTTGCACATTACACGTTCCACGCATCTTGGCTTCTTTAACAGTGAAATGGTGGTCAACTAATTTGGTTATGCTTAGGATAAATCAGAAAGTGTGCGTAGTGTACTATCTTTTGTTTGCAGTTACTATTAATATAAGCATGTTCCCTTTGTTTCAACATTTACTCGTCAATTAAAACGAAAAGGAAAATGTTCCTTTTGTTTTGCTAATGGTGCATGTTTTTTTCGAGATTAGAATTTGTTCTGTTGTATTGTATTGCCATGAGTTTAATAACTTGAGCAAATGAACTCCTTCAGTGAGGGTTGAAACAAGGTTGTGAATTGGGATTCCATGCAGGATCGTAAAAATTGGATGCACGTGATCGGATCGTAGAATGGTAAAATTTTAGGAAAAAAGAAATATAAATTATTTTAATATGAAAATGTAGTTTCACTATGCAATATGTACGGTAACGATATTTTATATTTGTATTATCTGATATTTAAATTGTTAACAAAGACTAAAATGTAAATTCTCATATTACTTGTTACATTGTTGGTAGAATTCGACGATAACTTTCACATAAAATAGAGTTTTTATTACATTTACAAATATATATATATATATATATATATATATATATATATATATATATATATATATATATATATATCATCAATTGACTTAATATTTGTAAGATGTACTATAAACTTATTGAATTAATGAAAGTACCTAGTAGGATCAAATGCATTTCATTCATAGTGTGTATATATATAGCGGAATGATCCATAGCAAACGGTTGCTTTGTGCATTATTCTAGCAAACGCATCTTACGCCGTTAATACAGATATCTAATGGCGCAAAAAGATTTTTTTTGGGGTTCTTTACAGAAATATACAACAATTAGAAAATAATTACACAATTAGTGCATCCACAAAATAATTACAAAAAAAGACAACAAATTCAAATCATTCTATTTCACATTAATAAGGAACCCTAAAATCAAGGAGAAAATAACTGCCATAATTAATAATTCAAATATTTGGGATCTAACAACAAAAACAAATCCATAATTCAAAATTCAAATCAAAATGAGAAAAAATAAAAAATTATTTTCTCGTCATCTTCCTCTGCCGCCGCCAATCTCCACTGCAAATTTTAAGCTTGCACACGAAGAGCTTCTCCTTTAAAACGAAAACACAAAAACGGGTGGTTGTTATAATTGCTCAACATGGTTAGTAATTGCATCTGGGCAAGATTGCACTTGTAGAAGCTCCAAACGGGTGAAAGGCGGAGCAAACTGCAATGTGTAGTCTTCATCTGATGTCAAATAATATATAAATTAGATAATGAAAAGTCATCGTATGCTAAGAGAACCATACAAAACAAAAATCTGTTATCAAAGGTGAAGTGTATCAAGGTCTAAATCTTACCAAGTACGCCAAGTATGTAGACCTGGCAAACGGGCCGGGCCAAATTTGGCACAGGTTTTTTTGGGCTAAAAATATGAGGCCCGTGGCCCGGGTTGAGTTGGGTCAGGCTGGCCCGCGGGCTTTTTCTTTTTTTTTTTTTTTTTTTTGCAAAATTATCCTATATAATTTATCAATTTAACTCAAAAAAAAAATATATTTTTATACATATACAAAATGTTTGTTAAGGTTTCCACTCTTTTTCCACCCTTTCTGGTAACGACATTTTTGATCATGCTGTTTCTAATTTTACACAATCATTATTAAATGGCCTTGTTTCAGAATTTTTCAAATTGGACATGTCTTGGTTGTTTAAATTGTTGACATTGTTTAATTTTTTTGCACATGTTGTATGCTGTTGTTCAAAAAGAGCATCTGTCATTCATCCCAAGTCTAGTGACCTATTTAATCCCAAATTATGTAAATTACTCTCTCCGTCCCTTAATATAAAATATTTTAGAGAAATTTTTTTATCTCTTAATATATGACGTTTTAGAAATTCAAATAAGTATTAATTGCTTAGTTTTCAATATTACTCAAAGTATTAAATATAACTTTGGTTCTCTCACTATTTTTTACTCAATAAATAACAATATCTTTTTTCAATATAAGAACAATATAGACATTTGATATTATATTTAATGCTATACAGTCATTCTCTTAATATTTATGCACAACTCTAAAAATTTTTATATTAAATGACGGAAGGAATAATAAAGTACAATAGTATGATATTTTTAAGTAATTCAAGTATGACACGCACGGATGCATGTATCTTAACCCAATTTCAACTTGTGGGAACAGTTGCCTACAGTACTCATTACTCAACAACCACTTCATCATGATCAATGATCATAGAGATTCTTTCACAGCAAGTATTGCAAGCTATGATATTCCTTTGTCATTAATTCTTATTATATTTACGTTTGATGTATCAAAATTCAATACTCATTTCAGTGGGTTATTAATTGCATTTTCATGGCCTAATTAAAAACATAGATTTAACATTTGGTTCCTTAAACTATCTGATATTTTGAGTCGAGCGTATTTCCAGAACCAAGAAGTAGATTTGCAGGTAATCAAGAAAGTTTTTTTTATTATGCATCCATCAATTAAAAAATACATTAAAAAAAGGGTGAATTACATATTCTAGTACATTTTTAAAAATAATTACAACAACAGTACATTCATAAAATAATTACAAAACTAAGGCACTTTTCCATATTAATTTACAAAATTAATGTAATTGAGTCTCGTTTAATCGCGGCCCACAATTCTCTCCCTTATCTCTTCCCGTTAATTATTATTTTCTTATTCAAACACAGCAAACCCATTTTTGATCTCTGTTCCTGTTTCTCTCTCTTTTTTCTTCATCATCTTTTTTTCTACTATAAACCAAAGTGGCGGCGAGGGCGGTGTTTGGGTTGGCGTGGGTAGCAGCAGCCGCCTCTCCACTTTTTTAATCTCTCTGCTTATATTTTCTTACTCTGTTTTTTTTCCTTCTTCTAGATTTTGAATCTATGTGATACATAATTAATTAGTACTCCTGTTGGCTGCTGTCTTCAAAAAAATGTGTACATGGCTGTTGTCTTCAAAAAGATTTGTGTGTCGCCACCCATCTCTCCCTCTCTCTCTCTAGAAATAGTTAAGCTTGGTTGTTGGTTAATGCCTTCATGGCCAAAATGAAAGATCTGAATTATGTATCTTCTTGGGGTTAATTGATTCTTTATTACAAGGCCTCTTTTCTTAGCAGCCCACCTATACACAATACAAACATGCCTCTTTTCACTTTTGTATGGTTAAATTTCTTTTCTTGTTTCTTTAAGGTCATTGACGTTGGGTACTTTTTGAGGAGTTACTATATCACATCTACATAAGAGGACTTCTTGAAGTATTGGTGTGACGCCCCCCAGAATAGGTCCATTCAACCCAATCCATTCTGAGTCGCCAAATACATGGTACAGAATTCAAATACAAACTTTATATCATACGGTCGTGCAAAATACGACCACACAACTGTGAGTGTCAATACAAATATGTAGAAAATATTAAGATTCAAACTAAGTCCTCATTACAATTATTATCACACTATTTATCAGAAATAGTGAGGACTACTACTGCTCTAACTCGGACCATCACTCTGTCCCCCGACTAGTTCCCGCAACATTCTCATTTCCTGAAGAGGACAACAGATGAAAAGGGTGAGCTCAACTAGCTCAGTAAAGAATATTATGACTAAGATAATGGAAAATAAATTATCGTTAGTCTTCAACAAATCAGATAAAATATAATGGACAACCAATCTTTAGATCAATATTCGCAGCGGAAATAACAATTCATTAGAAGAATTAAGCAGATAATGAAGTCTACTATCTTCTATGATTTAAAAGTCCATCATCAATATTTTATCCCTGTAACATCAATCAATATACATCTCGAATCAAATATTCATCTTTGCACTACAGGCCAAAGATATTCATTTGTATCATCAGTGGTCATATTCATCTCAACACCTGTCATCTTTGCACTACAGGCCAAAGATATTCATCAGGTAATCATTCATCTTTGCTCTACAGGCCAAAGATATTCATCAAGTAATCATTCATCTTTGCTCTACAGGCCAAAGATATTCAGTTACATCACCTTTTAGGACTGAGAAGGATGAAAAATATTTTAAAAAAAACGAATCCAGTGAGATAAAAGACAAAGACTAAGGATTCGTATTTTAGTATATCCAATTCAAAAATACCTCGTAATAATCAATTATGGAGCAAAATTCAAGAATAGAGCTCAAAACTTGGATACAATCAAAGATAGTAACCTTAACAAGTAATTTGGACAAATAGAAGAAAATTTAATTTTTCGTGAATAGTGCCGTATACGTGAATAGTAACCCCGACGAAAAAAGTAAGAATTTCAACATAAAATTCATGACAATATTTCTGTATAATGATATTGAAAAGAATAACATCATTTACGAAAAAAATAACATCCCTTACCTCAAAAAGATAGTACCTCTGACTGGAATATCGGATATAATACCGAAGGAAACTTGCGCTGAATACTAATACTCAAAGTATAGAAATACTCACAAAAATACGCTCGATATTATAGAGAGAGAAAATTTCTGATTCTGGTGTGATTTTCAATTCTAACCTAAGCACCCTATTTATAGGAAAAGCTTAGGATGCCAAAGGAGACTAAAATAATAAAATATTATTATTATTATTTTTAAAATTCTCCAGCCGCCGGCTGCTACCAAAAAAATTAGATTTTTCAACCAACAACAAAAGTGGGGCCCACCATTTTATTTAAAAAATATTTATTTTCTGAAACTTCAATAATTCATAATAAATAGCCCCTTTATCAGAAAAATACAAATTCTATGTTCTTCTATAGGAAATTTAATTCTCTACAACTTTGTAGAAGGAAGTTTTTCCAAATTCCAAACATAAATTATCCGAAATCCATAAACAGATGATTTCTCACACCAAAATATTGATAAAAACTCATCAGCGCCAATTCCTTCTTTAATATCCACAAAATAAATATTTCCTTATCATATAAATCAATAATTAATTATTCACAAATAATATTATAGAACTACAATATTAACAACCAGATCGTTCCCAGGACAGAGGGGGCCTTCCGATAAGGACTTCTCCTTACTGGCGCGCAATTAAATAACCCCTCCTAGACAGAACTTCCTTAGACATTGTCAATAATGCTATCTAATAATATTATTCAAATAATATGAATTATTGAGTTGATAACGTGAAATACTGTGCAACGACAATTATTGAATCAATACTACAAAATATCAACTGTAGCCATTATTGAATCAATCATATAAAATGGCAACGTAGCAATTATTGAGTCAATAAAATATCAATATAACAATTATTGAGTCAATAATATAAAATATCAACGTAGCAATTATTGAGTCAATAATATAAAATATTGAACAGTAATTACTGTAACAATTATTGAGTAATGGCTTCTCACGTAAGACTCAATAATTCGAAATACTGTGCAATACCGTGTGCTACTATGCAACACCGTGTATCACTGTATTTTAACCACCGGGTATTTCAACAGTACTAACGGTAACAACTACGCCGTTATTTTGTAAAAAAGTTATTTCTGTCGCTTTCTATATCCGACAGTTATTCCGTTGTGGGGGCCCACAAATAGCTGCGCCGTCGTACGAATATTCCCCGACAACAAGAATATTTCACGACCAAACGAATATTTCCCGACAACAAGAATATTTTATAACCACTTGCTCATTTTAAAAATGTTTGCACATTTCACCCATAACTTTCGTATTTATCAAAACAACACCTTACTGTTTCGAAATAATATATAAAGAAAATTAAATCTTTATTCATAAAAGTTGGGGTCTTACAACCTCCCCTCCTTATGAAATTTCGTCCTCGAAATTGACGTACGTACCTAGTATGTCGAAAAGGTGAGGATACCTCGCTTTCATTTTCGATTCCAACTCCCAGGTCATTTCCTCAATTGCATGGTTTCTCCACAAAACTTTAACTTGAGGTATAATTTTCGAGCGTAGGACATGCTCCTTCCTATCCAATATCTTGACTGGTACCTCCTCGTACGTTAAATCTTCGGCTATCTCGTCTGGTTCTAACTCAATAATGCGGTTTGGATCCTTCACATATTTACGTAACACGGATATGTGAAACACGTTATGAACACGAGACATGCTTGGAGGTAAAGCGAGTCTATAAGCCACATTTCCTATTCGGTCAAGAATCTCGAATGGACCAATGAATCGTGGGTTGAGCTTTCCTCTCTTCCCAAACCTCGTAACTCCCTTCCATGGAGCAATACGTAATAACACATGGTCTCCAACGTTAAATTCCACGTCCTTTCGATGAAGATCCGCATAACTCTTTTGTCGATCTTGTGCTGTTTGTATACGTTGTCGGATTATTTGGATCTTTTCCGTAGTCATACGTACTAACTCCGGTCCCAACAATGTTGTTTCACCCACCTCGTTCCAACATACTGGAGAGCGACACTTTCTCCCATACAATGCCTCGAATGGAGCCACGCCTATACTTGCCTGATAACTGTTGTTGTAGGAGAATTCCACCAATGGTAAATACTTATCCCAACTCCCTTTGAAGTCTAGAACACAAAGTCTCAATAGATCTTCAAGAGTTTGGATAGTCCTTTTCGATTGTCCGTCTGTTTGAGGATGATAAGCCGAACTAAATCGTAAATCCGTGCCCATAGCTTTCTGCAAACTGATCCAAAATTGTGAAGTAAATCTGGGATCATGATCCGAAACTATGGATACTGGCATGCCATGCAACCTCACAATCTCATTCACGTACATATGAGCAAGACGTTCAAGGGAATAAGTCTCTCGTATCGGCAAATAACCCAAATCGCATCTAAGCCTTGAGAAACCTTGGAAGACCCGTAACGAAATCCATCGTAATGTGTTCCCACTTCCATTTCGGAATCTCCAGTGGTTGCAATGGACCCTTCGGTACTTGATGCTCCGCCTTTACACGTTGACAAGTTAAACATCTCGAGATGAACTCCGCGATCTCTCTCTTCATATTGCTCCACCAAAATGTATGTCGAAGATCACGATACATTTTAGTACTCCCAGGATGGATCGCAAATGGTGTGTTGTGTGCCTCCATCATGATTCTATACTTCAAGTCGGAATCGTTAGGTACACAAAGTCTGGAGTTGACTCGAAGTATTCCATCTTCATCGATTCTCGCTTCTGGAATTGCACCTTCTTGCACCTTCTTCTTCATCTTCATCAGTTCCGCATCCGTAGCTTGAGCAGCTTTAACTTTATCAATCAAAGCTGGTTCTACGCGTATACTTGACATCATCGCACTCGTTCCCACATATGATCTTCTACTCAACGCGTCAGCTACCACGTTCGCTTTTCCAGGATGGTATTGAATAGTATGATCGTAATCTTTCAACAGCTCAAGCCAACGTCGTTGCCGCATGTTGAGTTCCTTCTGAGTGAAGAAATATTTAAGGCTCTTATGATCCGTATAAATCTCCACCTTCTCTCCGTACAAGTAATGTCTCCAGATCTTCAACGCGAAAACGACTGCTGCCAACTCTAGATCATGAGTAGGATAATTCCTCTCATATTCTTTGAGTTGTCGCGAGGCATAGGCTATGACTTTCCCATGTTGCATGAGAACACATCGTAACCCTTTGCCCGAAGCATCGCTGTAAATAACAAATTCATCCGAACCAGATGGTATTGTCAGAACAGGTGCCGAAATAAGTCTCCTCTTGAGCTCTTGGAAGCTCTTCTCGCATTCCTCTCTCCAAACGAATTTCGTATCTTTCCGAGTCAACTGAGTTAATGGAGTAGCGATTCGAGAAAATCCCTCTACGAACCTCCGATAATAACCAGCTAAGCCCAGAAAGCTTCGTACTTCAGTCACCGACTTAGGTTGCTCCCAGCTTTGTATTGCTTCAATCTTCGCCGGGTCCACAGATACTCCACGTTTCGATACCACGTGCCCAAGGAATGCTACTTCCTCAAGCCAAAACTCGAATTTCTTCAGCTTAGCATATAGCTTGTTCTCACGAAGCTTTTGAAGTACTAACTTCAAATGGTGTTCATGATCTTCACGGCTTTTAGAATAGATGAGAATGTCATCAATAAAGACAACAACGAATTGATCTAAATACTCCTTAAATACACGGTTCATCATATCCATGAAAGCAGCAGGAGCATTAGTCAATCCAAAAGACATGACTAAGAACTCATAATGCCCGTACCGTGTTCTAAAAGCAGTCTTTGGAATATCCTCAGTTTTAATCTTCAACTGATGATATCCAGAACGAAGATCGATCTTTGAAAAGAATTGCGCTCCTTGCAACTGGTCGAACAGGTCATCAATACGAGATAACGGATACCTATTCTTGATGGTGACATGGTTCAACTCCCGATAGTCAATGCAAAGTCGCATACTCCCGTCTTTCTTCTTTACGAATAAAACAGGAGCACCCCAAGGAGACGTACTAGGACGAATAAAACCGATGTCTAACAATTCTTGTAATTGAACCTTTAACTCCTGAAGTTCAATAGGAGCCATTCGATATGGGGTTTTAGAAATGGGCTTTGTACCGAGCTCAAGGTCAATAAAGAATTCAACTTCACGTTCTGGGGGTAGACCGGGAAGTTCTTCGGGAAATACATCAGGAAACTCATTAACAACGAAAATATCATTCAAATCTGATGTATTCTGATTTAGATGAGTGACATGAGCTAAGAAAGATTGACATCCGTTTTTCAATAAACGAATAGCCTTGGGATTTGAAATGATATTGACTGATTTTAGTGGTTTGGTGGTTTGAATTCGTACAACAGGTTGATTAGGAATATGAAAACTAACAACCTTACGAAAACAATCAATTCTGGCATGGTAAGTGGTTAACCAGTCAATTCCTAAAATTACGTCAAATGCAAGTATTTTCAAAGATATAAGATCAACAGGTAAGGTAAGGGTATCAATCTGAATCAAGCAAGATTTGTAAACTGTAGATGTAACAAAGGTTTCTCCTAACGGAGTTTCAACAGATAAGTCAAAGTCTAATTTATCAGAAGTCAAGTTCAAACGTTGAGCACAAGCAGGTGAAATAAAGGAATGGGTAGCACCGGTATCTAACAAGGTGTAAACTTCGCAAGAGTTTATGATCAGCTTACCCGTAATCACCTCGTGTGAATTTCTCGCGTTTTGGGCTGTCACGACAAACGCTCTTCCAGGAATCACCGACTTTGACTTGTCTGCAACCGCCTTTGGAATCACCACCCCCGCTGAACTTGGTTTCGTAACAGGACAATCTCGAGCTATATGTCCTTATTTTCCACAGTTATAGCATCCTTTGAATTGTTGTGGGCAGTTTGGGCTGATATGTCCCTCTTTCCCGCATTTAAAGCATACGATCGGTGGTCGTTCTCCTCCCCTCGAAACAGTTGATGCTGGTGCTGATGTCGACGTCTTCACGTTCTCATTGTTGTACCTTCTCTTCTTGAAATCTCCCCCCGATTCGCTTCTTCTACTATCATGGCCACGATAACCACCGGAGTGGTTACCGCTTCTGTCATACTTTCCTCCTCGCTGGTTGTCATTGCTCCGATGACTGCTGCCACCGGTACGACCTTGGTTGTGGTCCCTCGGTTGAACATAATCATTATCTCATTCTAATAACTGGGCCCTATTTACTACATCCGAATATAAAGAAAATTTATGAGAAATGAGGTATTGACGTATTTCGGGTTTCAAACCTCTTAGAAACATCCACGTCATACGTTCCTCATTCTCCACCAAATGAGGTGCAAACCTGGACAGCTCCGCGAACTTAGCCTCGTATTGGGATACCGTCATGTTATTTTGTTCGAGTCTAATAAATTCTACTTCCTTCATATGACGAATACTTTCAGGAAAGCACTTGTCATTAAACAGTTTCTGGAACGCTTCCCAAGACATCTGGAGTGCGGTAGGCTGGGTACGCTTCACGGATTCTCACCAGTAATCTGCCTCTCCACGGAACATAAACGTGGCGAATGGAACCTTCTGTTCCTCCGTGCATCCCAAGACATCAAATATCTTGGTAATTTGTTTAATCCACGTCTCCGCCTTGATCGGATCTGGCTTTCCCAGAAACTCTGGAGGTCCCAATTCTTTGAACTGCTTGGCAGTGACAGCTCGCGTGTTGTTATTATCTCCACCTGTATGTTGCACACGAGTCTCCCTCGTCTGATTTTGCATGAACTGCAAAAAACTTCTAAACATCTCATCGTTTATCGTCTGACCAGCGTTATTTTCAGGATGAACATTGCCTTCTTGTTGCACGTTCTCCTGGTTAACGATTAAAGGTGTCTCCACGGTCTCATTCACTTCGTTGTTAACATTCTCAGCTGCCATTCTCAAATACTGCCATAAAACAAGGGTTAATTAAACAAATTAACATATCACATATTAACCCTATGCTCCGACTGACCAATTAAATACCACATAAGCTTAGGTAGGACACACTAGCGAAGGATTTACTCGTCTCTCCCCTCCTAGTTCTATTCCCCGATCTCCGCCAGAGATCATATCCCTAAGCTCTGATACCAACTGTGACGCCCCCCAGAATAGGTCCATTCAACCCAACCCATTCTGAGTCGCCAAATACATGGTACAGAATTCAAATACAAACTTTATATCATACGGTCGTGCAAAATACGACCACACAACTGTGAGTGTCAATACAAATATGTAGAAAATATTAAGATTCAAACTAAGTCCTCATTACAATTATTATCACACTATTTATCAGAAATAGTGAGGACTACTACTGCTCTAACTCGGACCATCACTCTGTCCCCCGACTAGTTCCCGCAACATTCTCATTTCCTGAAGAGGACAACAGATGAAAAGGGTGAGCTCAACTAGCTCAGTAAAGAATATTATGACTAAGATAATGAAAAATAAATTATCGTTAGTCTTCAACAAATCAGATAAAATATAATGGACAACCAATCTTTAGATCAATATTCGCAGCGGAAATAACAATTCATTAGAAGAATTAAGCAGAGAATGAAGTCTACTATCTTCTATGACTTAAAAGTCCATCATCAATATTTTATCCCTGTAACATCAATCAATATACATCTCGAATCAAATATTCATCTTTGCACTACAGGCCAAAGATATTCATTTGTATCATCAGTGGTCATATTCATCTCAACACCTGTCATCTTTGCACTACAGGCCAAAGATATTCATCAGGTAATCATTCATCTTTGCTCTACAGGCCAAAGATATTCATCAAGTAATCATTCATCTTTGCTCTACAGGCCAAAGATATTCAGTTACATCACCTTTTAGGACTGAGAAGGATGAAAAATATTTTAAAAAAAACGAATCCAGTGAGATAAAAGACAAAGACTAAGGATTCGTATTTTAGTATATCCAATTCAAAAATACCTCGTAATAATCAATTATGGAGCAAAATTCAAGAATAGAGCTCAAAACTTGGATACAATCAAAGATAGTAACCTTAACAAGTAATTTGGACAAATAGAAGAAAATTTAATTTTTTCGTGAATAGTGCCGTATACGTGAATAGTAACCCCGACGAAAAAAGTAAGAATTTCAACATAAAATTCATGACAATATTTCTGTATAATGATATTGAAAAGAATAACATCATTTACGAAAAAAATAACATCCCTTACCTCAAAAAGATAGTACCTCTGACTGGAATATCGGATATAATACCGAAGGAAACTTGCGCTGAATACTAATACTCAAAGTATAGAAATACTCACAAAAATACGCTCGATATTATAGAGAGAGAAAACTTCTGATTCTGGTGTGATTTTCAATTCTAACCTAAGCACCCTATTTATAGGAAAAGCTTAGGATGCCAAAGGAGACTAAAATAATAAAATATTATTATTATTTTTAAAATTCTCCAGCCGCCGGCTGCTACCAAAAAAATCAGATTTTTCAACCAACAACAAAAGTGGGGCCCACCATTTTATTTAAAAAATATTTATTTTCTGAAACTTCAATAATTCATAATAAATAGCCCCTTTATCAGAAAAATACAAATTCTATGTCCTTCTATAGGAAATTTAATTCTCTACAACTTTGTAGAAGGAAGTTTTTCCAAATTCCAAACATAAATTATCCGAAATCCATAAACAGATGATTTCTCACACCAAAATATTGATAAAAACTCATCAGCGCCAATTCCTTCTTTAATATCCACAAAATAAATATTTCCTTATCATATAAATCAATAATTAATTATTCACAAATAATATTATAGAACTACAATATTAACAACCAGATCGTTCCCAGGACAGAGGGGGCCTTCCGATAAGGACTTCTCCTTACTGGCGCGCAATTAAATAACCCCTCCTAGACAGAACTTCCTTAGACATTGTCAATAATGCTATCTAATAATATTATTCAAATAATATGAATTATTGAGTTGATAACGTGAAATACTGTGCAACGACAATTATTGAATCAATACTACAAAATATCAACTGTAACCATTATTGAATCAATCATATAAAATGGCAACGTAGCAATTATTGAGTCAATAAAATATCAATATAACAATTATTGAGTCAATAATATAAAATATCAACGTAGCAATTATTGAGTCAATAATATAAAATATTGAACAGTAATTACTGTAACAATTATTGAGTAATGGCTTCTCACGTAAGACTCAATAATTCGAAATACTGTGCAATATCGTGTGCTACTATGCAACACCGTGTATCACTGTATTTTAACCACCGGGTATTTCAACAGTACTAACGGTAACAACTACGCCGTTATTTTGTAAAAAAGTTATTTCTGTCGCTTTCTATATCCGACAGTTATTCCGTTGTGGGGGCCCACAAATAGCTGCGCCGTCGTACGAATATTCCCCGACAACAAGAATATTCCACGACCAAATGAATATTCCCCGACAACAAGAATATTTTATAACCACTTGCTCATTTTAAAAATGTTTGCACATTTCACCCATAACTTTCGTATTTATCAAAACAACACCTTACTGTTTCGAAATAATATATAAAGAAAATTAAATCTTTATTCATAAAAGTTGGGGTCTTACAATTGGACTTTCACCTTTTACTGGTTGAAGTATCAAGTTCAGTTAGTAACCAAACCTTCATATCAAGGTAACCAAACTTTCATACTAAGATAACCAAACATTCATACCAAGGTAACCAAACCTTCATGCCAAGGTAACCAAACCACCTCCACACCTGCAGTTTTTTCATAATGCACTTGGTAACCAAACCTTCATACCAAGGTAACCAAACCTTCATACCAAGGTAACCAATCCACCTCCACACCTGCAATTTTTTCATAGTTCAGTTAGTAACCAAACATTCGTACAAAGGTAACCAATTTAGTTTTATTAGGTTACTAATTATTTTTGAATGTGATTCAGTTGGTAGCCAAACCTTCATGCAGTTGGTAGCCAAACCTTCATACCAAGGTAACCAATTTAGTTTTATTAGGTTACCTTCATAGTGCAGTTGGTAACCAAACCTTCATACCAAGGTAACCAATCCACCTCCACACCTGCAGTTTTTTCATAGTGCAGTTGATAACCAAACCTTCATACCAAGGTAACCAAACCTTCATACCAAAGTAACCAATCCACCTCCACACTTGTAGTTTTTTCATAGTGCAGTTGGTAACCAAACCTTCATATCAAGGTAACCAAACCTTCATACCAAAGTAACCAATCCACCTCCATACTTGCAGTTTTTTTATAGTGCAGTTGGTAACCAAACCTTCATACTAAGGTAACCAATTCAGTTTTATTAGGTTACCAAGTTATTTTGAATGTAATGCAGTTGGTAGCCAAACCTTCATGCAGTTGGTTGACAAACCTTCAGACCAAGGTAACCAATTAAGTTTTATTAGGTTATTGAATGTGATGCAGTTGGTAGCCAATCCTTCATACAAAGGTAACCATTTCAGTTTTATTAGGTTACCAATTCAATTTTATTAGGTTACCTTCATAGTGCAGTTGGTAACCAAGGCTTCATACCAAGATAACCAAACCTTCATACCACGGTAACCAAACCTTCATACCAAGGTAATTGATCTTTATTAGTGCTTGAAGTTCTCTTTCGAAAAGGCTGGTAGGTTTCTTTTCATCTTTGTTAGTGCTTTACATTAGAATTATTGGTTTCTACATGTTGCTTATTGTTTTTTTTTAATTCTGTCAGTCTGATGAATTAGAAGAAGGGGAAATCGCCATGTCTGGAGATTCCCTTATGGATGTCCAGCAATAAGGTAGTTGGAACCATGGGCGCGATGAAGGTGAGGAACTGAGGATGAACAGGTTCTGCAACCAAAAATAAAACGGAACCTGTGAAGAAGGAGATTCGCGAAAAGAGTAGTGGAGGAGATGGTTACTGTGAGGGAGATAAAGATTTGAATTTGAATTATTAATTTGAATTTGAATATTTGAATTTGTTTTTGTTGTTAGATCCCAAATATTTAAATTTGAATTATTAATTATGACAGTTATTTCTCCTTGATTTTAGGTTTCCTTATTAATGTGAATTGCGTTAGTTTTGTAATTATTTTGTTGATGTACTGTTATTATAATTACTTTCTAATTATTGTATAGTAATATAAAGGACCCTTAAAAAAATAACTCACGGGCCATAGGCCGGGCCAACCGCTGGTCGGGCCAAAAATGGCCCAGCTTTATTTGGGCTGCAAAATTAAGCCCATGGCCCATGTTTTTGCGGGCCGGCCTGCCCGGCCCGCTGGCCCGGGCCTCTTTTTGCCAGGTCTACAAGGATGTATGTATAATACATGTACTGACCAAGTATGCCAAAGGCAGGGTAAAGCCTTGGGCGAAAGAATAAAACAACAACACCCATGCATTTTTCAGCTAAAACAGAGTTACCTGCCAATAAATCTTCATTTTTACTTTCTGTGTTACATCTTTGATTCTTAATCTCTCTGTGTTACCTTGCTATGAAGATTTGGCTACCAACTGCACTATGAAAAAGCTGCAAGTATGGAGGTAGATTGGTTACCTTGGTATGAAAGTTTGGTTACCTTGGTATGAAGGTTTGGTTACCAACTGCACTATGAAGGTAACCTAATAAAACTGAATTGGTTACCTTGGTATGAAGGTTTGACTACCAACTGCATGAAGGTTTGGCTACCAACTGCATCACATTCAAAATAAATTGGTAACCTAATAAAACTGAATTGGTTACCTTTGTACGAAGGTTTGGTTACCAACTGCACTATGAAAAAACTGCAGGTGTGGAGGTGGATTGGGTACATTGGTATGAAGGTTTGGTTACCTTGGTATGAAGGTTTGGTTACCAACTGCATTATGAAAAAACTGCAGGTGTGGAGGTGGTTTGGTTACCTTGGCATGAAGGTTTGGTTACCTTGTTATGAAGGTTTGGTTACCTCGGTATGAAAGTTTGGTTACCAACTGCATTATGAAAAAACTGCAGGTGTGGAGGTGGATTGGTTACCTTGGTATAAAGGTTTGCTTACCAACTGCATTATGAAAAAACTGCAGGTATGGAGGTGAATTGGTTACCTTAGTATGAAGGTTTGGGTACCTTGGTATGAAGGTTTGGGTACCTTGGTATGAAAGGTTGGTTACCAACTGCACTATGAAGGTAACCTAATAAAGCTGAATTGGTTACCTTGATATGAAGGTTTGGCTACCAACTGCATCATATTCAAAATAACTTAGTAACATAATAAAACTGAATTGGTTACCTTTGTACGAAGGTTTGGTTACCAACTGCACTATGAAAAAGCTGCAGGTGTGGAGGTGGATTGGGTACCTTGGTATGAAAGTTTGGTTACCTTGGTATGAAGGTTTGGTTACCAACTGTATTATAAAAAAACTGCAGGTGTGGAGATGGATTGGTTACTTTGGTATGAAGGTTTGGTTACCTTGAGATAGTAAAGGTCGTTGCTGATCAAGTGGTTGTGGCTCTCTCCCATGCTGCAGTGCTTGAAGAGTCCTAACTTGTGATAGAGAAACTAGTCGAGCAAAATCGAGCCTTGCAACAGGCGAAACAGGATGCAATGATGGCTAGCCAAGCAAGGAATTCATTTCAGATGGTAATGAGCAATGGACTGAGAAGACCCATGCACTCAATTATGGGTTTTGCTTTCCATGATGTAGGATGAGAATTTGAGTAGCGAGCAACAGATTCTTGTTGATACAATGGTTAAAACCAGCAATGTCCTCTTTGTATTGATAAATGATGTGACGGATAATTCCATGATGGATAATGTCCTCTCTGTCTTGATAAATGATGTGATGATTAAAACCAGCAATGTCATCTTTGTCTTGCGTCATCCAGTGGGTTTTGATCAAAGTATGGCCCTTGTTTTTCGGTTTCAACTCTGGGCATCAGTTGTATTGGGCTTCTCAGAAACTGGAGACTCATCGGAGCACCCAAATTCGAACTCTCTTTTCAGGGGCCTTCAGATTCTGTTAGCTGATCATGATGATGTGAAGATCGGTCAATTCATCAAGGATAGTGAAAAGAGTGAGGGAGGAATTTGGAATTGGAGAGAAGGGTTTGGTTTGTTTGGAAAGGTTTAAGAATGTGAGGGCGGTTTATGATTGGAATGGGCTGAAATTGGAGTTGGATAAGAGCCATTATGATTTTGGGACAAATGATTGTTGCTGATCCATGGATGATTGTTGCTGAGCGAAAGGAGAGATAAAGTCATCGAGAGAGAGGAGAGAGAAAATCATGGATAATGAAGATGATATTTAAAATTTAAAATACCAACCTAAATTAAAGGAATACTAATTATATTAAGGCTGTAAACGAGCCAAACGGTTCGGGCTCGATTCGGGCTCAACTCAAAAAAATACGAGCGAGACTCTAATTCGTTAATAATATGATCCAAATCTGAGCATTAAAAATAGTTCGAATAAAAATTTGAGTAGAATCTGAGCAAGGTTATACTCGACTCGTTTAAGATTCAAACTACTCGAATTCTTGAGTGTGATTCGATACATGCTCGATTGATACAAATTCGATTAGATACTCGATACATTCTCTTATAATATATACAAATTTAAATCAAATTAGAATAATTAATTATTATTATTATTTTTTAATTTAAATTGTGATTTTATATTTGTAAAGTGTAATGGTAAATATATTTTCTCATTTCTAAGTTAAATAACAAATTCAATTTATAATTATATTTATTATAAAATTAGTTATTATGTAGAGACTCGAATTCGAGCTTGAATTTGAAGCTCGCGAGTAGTTTGTGTGACGCCCCCAAAATAGGTTCAATACTCCACCCATTTTGAGTTGTCAAATACACTCAAATAAATTCAAATACAATCTTTCATATCACACGGTCGTGCAAAATACGACCACACAACTGTGAGTGTCAATACAGACATGTAAAAAATATTAATATTCAAACTAAGTCCTCATTACATTTATTATCACACTATTTTAAATAAAACAAATAGTGAGAACTTCTACAACTCTAACTCGGACCATCACTCCATTCTCCGACTAGTACCCGCGATATTCTCATTTCTTGAAGAGAACAATGGAAGAAAAGGGTGAGCTCAACTAGCCCAGTAAAAAATATTATGACTAAGATAATGAAAAATAAATTATCGTTAGCCTTCAATAAATTAGATAAAATATAATGGACAACAAGTTTTAGATCAATATTCGCAGTGAAAATAATAATTCATTAGAAGAGTTAAATAGAGAATGATGTCTACTATCTTCTTTGATTTAAAAAGTCCATCATCAATATTTTATCCCTGTAACATCAATCAATATACATCTCGAATCAAATATCCATCTTTGCACTACGGCCAAAGATATTCATCAGGTAATCATTCATCTTTGCACTACAGGCCAAAGATATTCATCACGTAATTTTTCATCTTTGCACTACAGGCCAAAGATATTCAGTTATATCATCATTTAGAACTGAGGATGATGAAAAATAATACGAATAACGGATCCAATGAGATAAAGGACAAATATTAGAGAATTTATCCAGAGTTCAATAATGAAGATCAAAACCTGGATCCAATCAAAGATAATTTGGAAGAAGAATTTTTTTTATACCGTGAATAGTATCTCGTGAATAGTAACTCGACATGAAAAGATAAAAATTTCACAAGAAATTTCAGACCAATATTCCAGTGAAATAATATTAGATGAAGCGCAAAACTCAAGTAATATCTGATCATTTCAGGAATTATAGAAGCAATACTTACCGTAGTAAGTTTAGAGTTAAGAATCTGAAATGAAACAATATACGAAACTGCAATTGGATTTTCACCGGTTTGGCGGTAGCCCGCTCAGACAGATTATTTTCACAATTTAATAACAACTGAATACGAAGGGTTATTCACCCGTCTGGCGGTAGTCCGCTCAAACAGATTATTTTCACAATTTAATAACAACTGAATACGAAGATTCACCCGTCTGGCAGTAGTCTGCTCAAACAGATTATTCCAACAAAATAATAAGGAATGGAATAACAACCCTTACGAGTATTGAAAGAAAATAACTCTCTTCATGAATACGAAAGAAATAATACCCCTTACCTTAAAATTTGGGGACTGCACTAGCGTAATAGCAGAATACTCTTCTTCTTTCTCTCTTATTCTCTCTATACTTTCTCTCTCTATAGCTTTAGTGAATTGGTGAGGAATAATGAAGAAATGAGCTTCTATTTATAGGCTCGGCAGAGTAAGGGTAAAATAGTCTTTTTGTCATAATTTATGACACCATTGCTTATATCATCGCTCCGATGACATTCCTTGCTTACCTCATCGCTCCGATGACATCATTGTTTGCATCATCGCTCCGATGACATCATTGTTTGCATCATAAGAGTTCAAATTCAATTTGCACTCTTCCACCTCGTTTAACTTTTATACCATGAATTTACTATAATAATGTTACCATTCAAATTATAAAAATTATACTATTATATAATCACATCATACTACTATAATTTAATATTATAATAATATATTTGAATGAATTATTTTATCGGACAAAATAAAATACCAACTTTCAACAAATGTCACATGTTAAAAAAATTCCTCCGTCTAAATCCACATTGAATAAATATTTCCTTATCATATATATCAAAAATTAATTATTCATAAATAATATTATAGAATTACAATATTGACAACCAGGTCGTTCCCAGGAAAAAGGGGGCCTTCCGATAAGGATTTCTCCTTACTGGCGCGCAATTAATCAACCCCTTTCCTAGACAGAACTTCTTTAGACATTGCCAATAATGCTATCTAATAATATTATTCAAATAATATGAATTATTGATTTGATAATTTGAAATAATGTACAATGACAATTATTGAATCAATAATATAAAATAACAAAGTAGCACTTATTGATATAAAATATCAACGTAGCAAATATTGAACCAATAAAATATCATGCAATTATTGAATCAATAATATAAAATATTGAACAGTAATTACTGTAACAATAATTGAGTAAGTGTCTTCCTACGTAAGAATCAATAATTCAAAATACTGTGCAATACCGTGTGCTACCGTGTAACACCGCGTATTACTGTATTTTAACCACCGAGTATTTTAACAGTACTAACGGTAACAGTTTTGCCATTATAATATAAAAAGGTTATTTCTGTCGCTTTCTATATCCGACATTCATTCCGTTGTGGGGTCCACCAATGACTGCGCCGTCGTACGAATATTCTCCAACAAAAAGAATATTCCTCGACCAAACGAATATTTTTCGACACAACGAATATTTTATAACCACTTGTTTACTTTGTAAACTTTGCACATTTCACCCATAACTTATCACATTTTTCAAATCAACACCTTACTATTTCAAAATAATATATAAAGAAAATTAAATCTTATTCATAAAATTTGGGGTCTTACAACCACCCCTCCTTATGAAATTTCGTCCTCAAAATTGACGTACGTACCTGGTATGTTGAAAAGGTGAGGATACTTCATTTTTATTTCCGATTCTAACTCCCAGGTCATTTCCTCGATATCATGGTTCCTCCACAAAACTTTAACTTGAGGTATAACCTTTGAGCGGAAGATATGTTCCTTCCTATCCAAGATCTTAACAGGTACCTCCTCGTATGTTAAATCTTCGGCTATCTCGTCTGGTTCTAACTCAATAATGTGATTTGGATCTTTCACATATTTACGAAGCACAGATATGTGAAAAACGTTATGAACACGAGACATGCTTGGAGGTAAGGCGAGTCTATAGGCCACATTTCCTACTTGGTCAAGGATTTCAAATGGACCAATGAATCGTGGGTTGAGCTTTCCTCTCTTTCCGAATCTCGTAACTCCTTTCCATGGAGCAACACGTAATAATACATGATCTCCGACATTAAACTCCACGTCCCTTCGATGAAGATCAGCATAACTCTTTTGACGATCTTGTGTAGTTTGTATACGTTGCCGGATCATTTGAATCTTTTTCGTAGTCATACGTACTAACTCCGGTCCCAACAATGTTACTTCACCCACCTCGTCCCAGCATACTGGAGAACGACATTTTCGTCCATACAACGCCTCGAATGGAGCCATGCCTATACTTGCCTGATAACTGTTGTTGTAAGAGAATTCCACCAATGGTAGGTACTTATCCCAACTCCCTTTGAAGTCTAGAACACGGAGTCTCAATAGATCTTCAAGAGGTTAGATAGTCCTTTCCGATTGCCCGTCCATTTGTGGATGATATGCAGAACTGAATCGTAAATCCGTGCCCATAGCTTTCTGCAAGCTGACCCAAAATCGTGAAGTGAATCTTAGGTCACGATCCGAAACTATGGATACTGGCATGCCATGCAATCTCACAATCTCATTCACGTACATACGACCAAGACGTTCAAGGGAATAAGTCTCTCGTATCGGCAAGAAATGAGCAGACTTGGTTAATCTATCAACAATAACCCAAATCGCATCTATGCCTTCAGAAACCTTGAGAAGACCCGTAACGAAATCCATGGTAATGTGTTCCCACTTCCACTTTGGAATCTCAAGTGGTTGCAAGGGACCCTTTGGCACTTGATGCTCCGCCTTGACACGTTGACACGTTAAACACCTCGAGATAAATTTTGCGATCTCTCTCTTCATATTGCTCCACCAAAATGTATGTCGAAGATCACGATACATTTTGGTACTCCCAGGATGGATTACAAACGGTGTGTTGTGTGCCTCCATCATGATTCTATACTTCAAATCAGAATCGTCAGGAACACAAAGTCTGGAGTTGACTCGAAGTATTCCTTCTTCATCAATCCTTGCTTCTGGAATAGCACCTTCTTGCACCTTTTTTCTCATGTTCATCAGCTCTGGATCTGTAGCTTGAGCAGCTTTAACTTTATCAATCAAAGCTGGTTCTACGCGTATACTTGATATCATCGCATGGGTCCCCGAAGTCTTGAACTCTATCTCCATCTTTTGTAAATCACACAAAATAGGCCTTGAAAGTATCGCATTCGTTCCCGCATATGATCTTCTACTCAACGCGTCAGCTACCACATTCGCTTTACCAGGATGATATTGGATGGTATGGTCGTAATCTTTTAACAGCTCAAGCCAACGTCGTTGCCGCATGTTGAGTTCCTTCTGGGTGAAGAAATACTTGAGGCTCTTATGATCTATATAGATCTCCACTTTCTCCCCATACAGGTAGTGTCTCCAGATCTTCAACGCGAAAACGACTGCTGCCAACTCTAGATCATGAGTAGGATAATTTCTCTCATATCCCTTGAGTTGTCGTGAGGCATAGGCTATGACTTTCCCATGTTGCATGAGAACACATCCTAACCCTTTGCCCGAAGCATCGCTATAAATGACAAATTCATCCGAACCAGATGGTATCGTCAGAACAGGTGCCGAAATAAGTCTCCTCTTGAGCTCTTGAAAGCTCTTCTCGCATTCCTCGTTCCATACAAATTTTGTATCTTTCCGAGTCAGCTGAGTTAATGGAGTAGCGATTCGAGAAAATCCTTCCACGAATCTCCGATAATAACCAGCTAAGCCCAGAAAGCTACGTACTTCAGTCACCGTCTTCGGTTGCTCCCAACTTTGTATTGCTTCAATCTTCGCCGGGTCCACAGATACTCCACGTTTTGATTCTACGTGCCCAAGGAATGCTACCTCCTCAAGCCAGAACTCGCATTTCTTCAGCTTGGCATATAGCTTATTTTCACGAAGCCTTTGAAGTACCAGCTTCAAGTGGTGCTCATGATCTTCACGACTTTTGGAATAGATGAGGATGTCATCAATAAAGACAACCACGAACTGATCCAAATATTCCTTGAATACACGGTTCATCATATCCATAAAAGCAGCCGGAGCATTAGTCAATCCAAAAAACATGACTAAGAATTCATAATGCCCGTATCGAGTTCTGAAAGCAGTCTTCGGAATATCCTCAGTTTTAATCTTCAGTTGATGATATCCAGAACGAAGATCGATCTTTGAAAAGAATTGTGCACCTTGCAACTGGTCGAACAGGTCATCAATACGAGGTAACGGATACCTATTCTTGATGGTGACATGGTTCAACTCCCGAGAGTCAATACAAAGTCGCATACTCCCGTCTTTCTTCTTTACGAATAAAACAGGAGCACCCCAAGGAGATGTACGAGGATGTATAAAACCGATGTCTAACAACTCCTGTAGTTGGACCTTTAACTCCTGAAGTTCTATAGGAGCTATTTGATATGGGGTTTTAGAAATGGGTTTTGTACCGGGTTCAAGGTTAATAAAAAATTCAACTTCACGTTCCGGGGGTAGACCGGAAAGTTCTTCGGGAAATACATCAGGAAACTCATTAACAACAGAAATATCATTCAAACCTGATGTATTCTGGTTTAGATCAGTGACATGGGCTAAGAAAGTTTGACATCCGTTTTTCAATAAACGAATAGCTTTGTGACTTGAAATGACATTGACAGATTTTAGTGGTTTAGTGGTTTGAATTCGCACAACAGGTTGGTTAGGAATATAAAAACTAACAACCTTACGAAGACAATCAATTTTGGCATGGTAAGCGGTTAACCAGTCAATTCCTAAAATCACGTCAAATGCAAGTATTTTCAAAGATATAAGATCAACAGGTAAGGTAAGGGTACCAATCTGAATCAAGCAAGATTTGTAAACTGTAGATGTAACGAAAGTTTCTCCTAACGGAGTTTCAACAGATAAGTCAAAGTCTAACTTCTCAGGTGTCAAATTTAATCGTTGAGCACAAGCAGGTGAAATAAATGAATGGGTAGCACCGGTATCTAACAAGGTGTAAACTTCGCAAGAGTTTATGATTAGCTTACCCGTAATCACCTCATGCGGGTTCCTCGTGTTTTGGGCTGTCACGACAAACGCTCTTTCAGGAATCACCGACTTTGACTTGTCTGAAATCGCCTTTGGAATCACCACCCCCGCTGGACTTGGTTTTGCTACAGGACAATCTCGAGCTATATGTCCTTCTTTTCCACAGTTATAACATGCTTTGAATTGTTGTGGGCAGTTTGGGCTGATGTGTCCCTCTTTCTTGCATTTATAGCATACGACCGGTGGTCGTTCTCCTCCCATAGAAACAGTTGATGCTGGTGCTGATGTCGACGTCTTCACGTTCTCACTGTTGTACATTCTCTTCTTAAAATCTCTTCCCGATTCACTTTTCCTATTATCATGGCCACGATTACCACCGGAGTGGTTACCGCTTCTGTCATGATACTTTCCTCCCCGCTGGTTATCATTGTTTCAATGACTGCTGCCACCGGTACGACCTTGGTTGTTGTCCCATGGTTGAACATAATCACTATCTCGTTCTAACAACAGGGCCCTGTTTACTACATCCGAATATAGAGAAAATTTATGAGAAATGAGGTATTGACGAATTTCGGGTTTCAAACCTCTCAGAAACATCCGCGTCATACGTTCCTCATTCTCCACCAAATGAGGTGCAAACCGGGATAACTCCGCGAATTTAGCCTCGTACTGGGACACAGTCATGTTGTTCTGTTCCATTCTGATAAACTCTACCTCTTTCATGTGACGAATACTTTCTGGAAAGTACTTGTCATTGAACAGTTTCTGGAACGCCCCCCAAGACATCTTGAGTGCGGCAGGCTGGGTACGCTTCACAGATTCCCACCAGTAATCTGCCTCTCCACGGAACATAAAGGTGGCAAATGGAACCTTCTGTTCCTCCGTGCATCCCAAGACATCAAATATCTTGGTAATTTGCTTAATCTAATTTTCCGCCTTGATTGGATCTGGCTTTCCCTGAAACTCTGGTGGTCCCAACTCTTTAAACTGTTTGGCAGTGACAAGCCGCGAGTTGTTATTTCCACCTGTATTATGAACACGAGTCTCCCTCGTCTGGTTTTGCATGAACTGCAAAAAGCTTCTAAACATCCCGTCATTTATCATTTCTTCGGTAGGGTTGTTTGCAGGAGGAATATAGCCTTCCTGTTGCACGTTCTCCTCGTTGTTGATTAAAGGTGTCTCAACGGTCTCATTCATTCCATTGTTTAAATTTTCAGTTGCCATTCTCAAATACTTCCACAAAATAAGGGTTAATCAAACAAATTAACATATCACATATTAACCCTATATTCCAACCGACCAATTAAATAACAATTAAGCTTAGGTATGACACACTAGCGAAGGTTTTACTCATCTCTCCCCTCCTAGTTCTATTCCCAGACCTCCGCCAGAGATCATATCCCTAAGCTCTGATACCAACTGTGACGCCCCCAAAATAGGTTCAATACTCCACCCATTTTGAGTCGTCAAATACACTCAAATAAATTCAAATACAATCTTTCATATCACACGGTCATGCAAAATACGACCACACAACTGTGAGTGTCAATATAGACGTGTAGAAAATATTAATATTCAAACTAAGTCCTCATTACATTTATTATCACACTATTTTAAATAAAACAAATAGTGAGAACTTCTACAACTCTAACTCGGACCATCACTCCATTTCCCGACTAGTACCAGCGATATTCTCATTTCCTGAAGAGAACAATGGAAGAAAAGGGTGAGCTCAACTAGCCCAGTAAAAAATATTATGACTAAGATAATGAAAAATAAATTATCGTTAGCCTTCAATAAATCAGATAAAATATTATGGACAACAAGTTTTAGATCAATATTCGCAGCGGAAATATTAATTCATTAGAAGAGTTAAGTAGAGAATGATGTCTACTATCTTCTTTGATTTAAAAAGTCCATCATCAATATTTTATCCCTGTAACATCAATCAATATACATCTCGAATCAAATATCCATCTTTGCACTACGGGCCAAAGATATTCATTTGTATCATCAGTTGGTCATGTTCACCTCAACACCTGTCCATCTTTGCACTACAGCCAAAGATATTCATCAGGTAATCATTCATCTTTGCACTACAGGCCAAAGATATTCATCACGTAATTTTTCATCTTTGCACTACAGGCCAAAGATATTCAGTTATATCACCATTTAGAACTGAGGATGATGAAAAATAATACGAATAACGGATTCAGTGAGATAAAGGACAAATATTAGAGAATTTATCCAGAGTTCAAGAATGAAGATCAAAACATGGATCCAATCAAAGATAATTTGGAAGAAGAAAAAAAAACATTTTTTTACCGTAAATAGTATCCCGTGAATAGTAACTCGTGAATAGTAACTCGACATGAAAAGATAAAAAAATTTCACAAGAAAGTTCAGACCAATATTATAGTGAAATAATATTAGATGAAGTGCAAAACTCAAGTAATATCTGATCATTTCAGGAATTATAGAAGCAATACTTACCGTAGTAAGTTTAGAGTTAAGAATCTGAAATGAAACAATATACGAAACTGCAATTGTATTTTCACCCGTTTGGCGGTAGTCCGCTCAGACAGATTATTTTCACAATTTAATAACAACTGAATACGAAGGGATATTCACCCGTCTGGCAGTAGTCTGCTCAAACAGATTATTTTCACAATTTAATAATAACTGAATACGAAGATTCACCCGTCTGGCGGTAGTCCGCTCAAACAGATTATTCCAACAAAATAATAAGGAATGGAATAACAACCCTTACGAGTATTGAAAGAAAATAACTCTCTTCATGAATACGAAAGAAATAATACCCCTTACCTTAAAATTTGGGGACTGCACTAGCGTAATAGCAGAATACTCTTCTTCTTTCTCTCTTATTCTCTCTATACTTTCTCTCTCTATAGCTTTAGTGAATTGGTGAGGAATAATGAAGAAATGAGCTTCTATTTATAGGCTCGACAGAGTAAGGGTAAAATAGTCTTTTTGCCATAATTTATGACATCATTGCTTATATCATCGCTCCGATGACATCCTTACTTACCTCATCGCTCCGATGACATCATTGTTTGCATCATCGCTCCGATGACATCATTATTTGCATCATAAGAGTTCAAATTCAATTTGCACTCTTCCACCTCGTTTAACTTTTATACCATGAATTTACTATAATAATGTTACCATTCAAATTATAAAAATCATACTATTATATAATCACATCATACTACTATAATGTAATATTATAATAATATATTTGAATGAATTATTTTATCGGACAAAATAAAATACCAACTTTCAACAAATATCACATGTTAAAAAAATTCCTTCGTCTAAATCCACATTGAATAAATATTACCTTATCATATATATCAAAAATTAATTATTCACAAATAATATTATAGAGCTATAATATTGACAACCAGGTCGTTCCCAGGAAAAAGGGGGCCTTCCGATAAGGATTTCTCCTTACTGGCGCGCAATTAATCAACCCATTTCCTAGACAGAACTTCCTTAGACATTGCCAATAATGCTATCTAATAATATTATTCAAATAATATAAATTATTGATTTGATAATTTAAAATAATGTGCAATGACAATTATTGAATCAATAATATAAAATAGCAAAGTAGCACTTATTGATATAAAATATCAACGTAGCAAATATTGAACCAATAAAATATCATGCAATTATTGAATCAATAATATAAAATATTAAACAGTAATTACTGTAACAATAATTGAGTAAGTGCCTTCCTACGTAAGAATCAATAATTAGAAATACTGTGCAATACTGTGTGCTACCGTGTAACACCGCGTATTACTGTATTTTAACCACCGGATATTTTAACAGTACTAACGGTAACAGTTTTGCCATTATAATATAAAAATATTATTTATGTCGCTTTCTATATCCGACATTCATTCCGTTGTGGGGTCCACCAATGACTGCGCCGTCGTACGAATATTCTCCGACAAAAAGAATATTCCTCGACCAAACGAATATTTCCCGACACAACGAATATTTTATAACCACTTGCTTACTTTGTAAACTTTGCACATTTCACCCATAACTTATCACATTTATCAAATCAACACCTTACTATTTTAAAATAATATATAAAGAAAATTAAATCTTATTCATAAAATTTGGGGTCTTACAGTTTGATTATAATTCGAACCGAGTCGGATCGAATTCGAGTAGTAAATATTCGAGTCGAGTCGAATCTGAGTAGAATTTTTCAAATACAATTCGAATTCGAGTAAGAATTTATCATTTCGAGTCGAATCCGAGTAGCTCTCTGTTCGCTTCGATTCGACTCGTTTACACCCTTAAATTATATTAATTTTGTAAATAAACTATTAAAAATGTATTATTTTTGTAAATATTCTCTGGATGCACTGTTATTGTAATTCTTTCTAAAAATATACTATAACATGTAATTGTTCCTTTTTTTTATTGGCCGCATATAGTAGTAGCGGCCAGAGAATTTTTTTTTTGCTGGCCGCATGAGTTAGTAGCAACCAGGAGAAACTTTTTTTTTTGCTGGCCATAGGAAGGAGTAGAGGTCAGGAGAAATGTCTAAAATACTCCCACCTTAGTTAGATTTAAATAGTTTCAATGTACAAAATAGTTGTATAAATAATTTTTAAGTAATAAAAATTAACATTATCAACTATATATATTGTATTTATTTCTATAAATAATTTAACAACCATCGAATATGACCTAATCTAGCATGTCATTTAATTGAACTATCATGATCATTTTCAACAAGTAAGGAATAAGAATCACCACTATTAATGCTAGAATCAATAGTATCCAAAACCATAAAACCATTCATCATAAAACCATATCCAAAAACATTTGTCCCATAAGAAATTATTACAGAATTGTTCTCAAAACTAACAGAATAGCCTAAACAAAGTACTATTAAAACAGAAAATAAATTATGTTGGACATCCGGCGCATAAAGTATATCATAAAGGATCAATGCTCAGCATCCTCACATTTTCAGTTTGTAAGTGCCAATGCCTAGCACGTCCACACTGGAATCGTTCCCCATGTATACTTTTTTGCCAGCCGGAATGCGGCGGTATTCCACTCCGATATCTAAATATGTGGTCTGTTGCTTCGGAGTCTACAATCCACATATGGAAAGAATGAACAACAAAACAGTACTTGATACTAAACACATAGATAGATTAGGACTAGGAATTACCTTATTCGGCTCAATGCACTCACGAGCGAAGTGTCCCGCCTTGCCACAGTTGTAGCATGTCATATTGGTTTTGTCTTTTTTACCAGAACCTCGTTTGCCTATTTTTCATTTGACAACACCCCCACTCGCAGCCCCTCTAGGCGCGGTAGGATGAACAGGTTTCTTCCTCTTCTTGGGCTTGAACCCTCTGCGAGAGTTTGATTCTGCTACAGATGCCCTGGAGGTCTTGGCAACATCAAGGTGTTCAACCTCGAGCTCCAAGTGATGACGAATATACTCAAAGTTCTTGATATTCTAATAATGAGTCATGTTGACCCGCATATGTTCCCAATTATCAAGAAGAGAACGAATCACCGCTGAAATCTGTTGTTCGTATGACAATTGAGTACCATCGGATTTTAATTCCCGAATCATATTAACCATGATTCGAATGTGTGGTTTCATATCTTTCTTTTTGTAACCATCGAATCTTGTGGCTAATTCCCTCAGCCTTGTCAACGAGATGCCACCAAACTTAGTTTTGAGAGCCTCCCACATATCATGTGCAGTAGAGTATTGCTCATACTCAAACAGAAATTCATTGTTCATGCAGCTCAGCAATGTTATGCGAGCAATACGGTCTTTTTTGCGCCAACTTTCGAATGTTGCAACCTTGATCGGATCCTTTGCATTTTCACCATCTGGTTTTGTCATCTTGGATAGCAGGGTTTCTTCAACCTCTTGCTCCTCCAAGACCATCCTGACTTTCCGATGCCATACATCATAGTTATCTCCTCCAAGACCATCCTGACGGTGTTTTGAAGCCATTTCTGCTTTGATTTAAAATATGAGAATTGTTAGAGATATTCAATGTTCACCACAGTATATAAGATATATTTTTCGCATTAACCAAATTAACATAAAAATAATGAGACATAAATATAGAAGGAAGACTTGGCTAAGCTTAGGAATAACAATCCATATAAATGTCTAATTATTTAAATTTAATTTTTTAACACACAAGACATATAATTTAAGGGAATAATTTATTTAAATTACTACAACCTAAATTACTCCAACTAGGAATAGTGGTACATATGTATTTACAACATAGTAATTTAATTCCAAGCACCAACGATTAATATTTCAAAAATATTAACAAAAAGAATTAAATAATAGGCAATATTACTCAATTAATATACCAAGTATGCTATAAAAACATTAAAATGCATCCAAATTTTTTTTAACAGTATATAAACATCACAAAAGATTAATGTAATTTTCTGAATTTTTTTTGATAATTAAGTTAATTATCACAATTAATTAATCGTTACATAAATAGTTGGAAATTAACCAAAGATATCCAAATCTGTTAATTTCTTCTAATTTTTTTTATAACAATAGCTTATCATCATAAAAAGGTTGCTGTAATTTTTCTAGAATTTTTTGGTAATCATGCTAATTATCATAATTAATAAACTATTACATAATTAATTAGAAATTAACCAAAACTATCCAAAACAGTTATTTTCCTCTAAAAAAATTACAACAGTAACTTAGCATCATAATAGTCACTGTAATTTTCCTGAAATTTTTATGATAAATTTGATAATTATCACAATTAATAAACCATTACATAATTAATTGAAAATTAACCAAAAATATCAAAAATTATTGATATTTCATAATTTTAGTTAATTAATTTTTGTAATTTTTTTAGAATTTAATAATCAATATAACTATTTTTTAATTAATTTAAATGATTAAAACAATTAATAAATCATTTCTGAAATTTAAAATAAATATAATAACCAATCAGGTCGAAAAAATCAATGCGAATCGAGACCGTGGGTTAATGGGCGGTTAAAACAGTGGGTTGGATCGAGCATGGGTCAGTAATCGGGCAGGCGCGTGTGCCTCACACGCGTTGCTTAAGCAGCAGGCCCGCATTGCGCTGCCACGCGTGGGCAGGCGTTGCGCTCTTGCGCGCGTGAGCCACACGCTCTGCCTTCTGGGCACTTTTCCAGCGCGTGAATCTAACAATTCTGATCGATTCTCCCCTGATCATTATAATATGCTCAAAACCCATTTTAGGAGCTTCCGTGATAAGGGTGTGATGAAAAACAATCTCACTAAAAGTGAGAAACTACTTCATCTTCAATCTCAAGTTACCAGAATTTTTAGATTTACCCATTTCGCGACCCATACTTTGAGAGGCCATATCTCAGCCTATATAAGTCTGCTTTAAGTGTATAATATATCATTGGAAAGCTTACAACATGTACTACACATACATACAAAATTCATTCGAATCGGACAATTACATAAAAATTTATGGCAGGTCAAAGTAAGCTGTTTGCAAACTAAGGTTTCAAACTAATTTTAAATTACATATCTAATTAAACTCAAAATTTGTAGATCATATACACTGTGTTTGGGCTACAAAATACTGCTATATTAGCCCCTAATATTAAGTGTAACTAAGATTGCCATTAATGATGTTTTCAAGCTTTTTAAACATGCAATCATGGCATAATGTAAATATTTCATACATGGCGTACATCAGATCGTTAAACCACACTCTGATACTAATGTAAGGATTTAATATGCATGATATTTCATATATTTACACATAACAGGAGAGTTAAAGGCATACCTCTTGAAACGTGAAAAACCTTTGATGCGGAAAACCTCCTGCAATTCCTGAAACCCAACAGCGTCTCCGAATTACGATCGAGAACGGAATACTATCTCACGGTTCGTAACAATTTGGTTTAGGTCAGTATTGGGAGCGCTCTGCATTTTGGCCAACTGGATGAATTGTGTGTGTATCGATCAATTGAGGAGGCATGCGTATTTAATACGGAAGTGGTTGAACCACTTCCCAACTTTTCTCCACGTTCAGTCAAGTCACGTTCAAATTAATGAATGGATCTATTGACCGTGTCAATTGAGAAATCTGTTAATTAAAACAAATGGGTCGGACACTCCATGGACGCTCCATTTGGATACCCAAATAGTCAATCTTAATTATCATATATATATATATATATATATATATATATATATGGGAATGATCTATAGCACACGTTAGCTATGGGCACTGTTCCAACTAACTGTTATTGTGACGCCCCCAAAATAGGTTCACACCACCTATTCTGAGTTGCCAGAAATACATGGTACAGAATCCAAATACAAATCTTTTAAATCCAATTATCGTACACAATACGACCACACATAAAGTGTGAGTTCTAATACGAATACAATACTCACACTTCTTATCAATGATACGTTACATAAATGTACAGTCAATAACTGTTTTAGGAATTAAAATCTTTGGAAAATGCTCAAGGAAACATTCGAACATGGGAGGCCATGCTTCTAAGTTATATTAGATATCATAGGACTTGAGAATTAACCTTGGTTGGCCTAATAGACCCCAAAGAAGAACGAGAAGATTACTATCCTGTTCATTCCAATGGTGGGTATTCTCTTGCCATATAATTATCTCAATTTTCTCAAACAGAGGATTATATTTTAACCATATTCCAAGATTATATAGGTAGTGCTCATAGATATAATCAGCAAGTGGATGCGCACATCCATGTCTTATAATAACATGAAGTTGTATGTGGTTAGACATCTTGTATGACAGTGGCAACACACCCTTCCAAAGCCGGGTTCACCTCACCTAAGTCGGGTCACCAAAATAAACTGTTAAAAGACTTATAAAATATGATGCACACATTTAAAGTTCTCAATACAATTATATATTGTCATACTATTTTATAATGTATTGAGAAACTTCAACAGTCACCAACCATCACTCTAGTCCCTTGTTATCCCCGCTCGACCCAGCTACACTCTTATTACCTAAAAGGAATTGTGAAGCAAAATAGTGAGCACAAATAGCCCATTAAAGAATATTATGACTAAAGATAATTAAATTATCAATAGCCTTCATCTGTAATGAATCAGATCTTTAGAACCTTAGCCCTTAACAGTGAAAAATCTGATAGAATACAATATACAACAAGTTTTAGATCAACAACTACAGCGGAACAAGCAATCCATTAGAAGAGTCAAATAGAACATAATATCTACTATCTTCTCCATGTTAAAAGTCCACCAACAATATTTCATCCCTGTAACATCAATCAACAGTTCCTGCCCATAATCATGTAAATAGTTTATGATCATAATTATGTTGATAACTTCCTCTTCGAACCAAGGACGAAGATAATTTTCATCACATGTCTTTACCTGAAACACCAAAGATCATGGTTATACCAAATCACAGTTCCTGTTCATAATCATCCTAATCAATTCATCTTTGTACTACGGGCCAAAGATATTCAATAATTAATCATTCATCTTTGCACTACAGACCAAAGATATTCATCAATAGCTCATCTTTGCACTACAGGCCAAAGATATTCATAAATCAACCGCTCATCTTTGCACTACAGGCCAAAGATATTCATCAATAGTTCATCTTTGCACTACAGGCCAAAGATATTCATAAATCAACAGCTCATCTTTGCACTACGGGCCAAAGATATTCAAATCTCAAATAAATATCTAATCATTTAAGAATTTATAGAAACAATATTTATAACCATGTTGATCAATTCACCTTTCCACTTAAGCTAAAGATATTCAATTGTAAACTCAATAGTCATGATCATACCAGTCAGTAATTCATCTTTGCACTACTGGCTAAAGAGAACCCATAGTTATGGTCATACCAATAATCTACCCATCTTTACACTCAAGTCAAAGAGAACTTCCATTACCATGATTATAAAAATGTCATATATGATGAATAGACATAGTAAGAACAATATGATCAAGGATAAGTATTAGAGATTGATAATTCAATTTATCAAGAGTTCAAGAATATCCAAATTATCAACATGAAGATAAAAACATGGATCCAATTTTAAGAATAAGATTCATAAATCCAAGATAATTTAGACAGAAAAATAAACCAAATTTTATCGTGAATAGCACCACGTGAATAGTAACTCATGAATAGTAACCCGTGATTAGTACTCGAATGAATAGTAACTCATGAATAGTAACCCGTGAATAGTAACTCATAAATAGTAACTCGTGAATAGTACTCGAATGAATAGTATCCCGACATGAAAAGGTAAAATTTTTATAATAAAGTTCAGACCAATATTCCGGTGAAATGATATTAGATGAAGCGCAAAACTCAAGAAATTTTCAATCATTTCAGGAATTATAGAAGAAATACTTACCATAGTAAGTTTAAATTTAAGAATCTGAAATGAAATATTATTACTTACATACTATAGAGTATGGAAGAAAATAATATTCCTTACGAATATTGAATGGAAACAACATCTTTTACGAGAAAAATAATATCATTTACCTTAATAGGAGAGTAGTTTTGACTAGAATATCGAATATTATGTTGAGAAATTCTTGCATCGTTATCCACACTCAAAATACTCTTATACTCACAAGAAATACGCTTAACATTATAGAGAAAGAATTTTTTTGATTCTGGTGTGATTTTTATTTCTAACTGAGCACCCTATTTATAGAAAAGTGCCTGAACACCAAGTTTGACAAAATGAACCTACGGAGACTTTTGTAGCATACTTGTTTTGAAAAAAACTCTCAGAACCTAACATGACACAATCCTCCACCAACCACATGTTTATATATATATATATATATATATATATATATATTAAAACATTTATAATTATTAAAAAGAATTAAATTCAATTTTCTCTCTTCCACCTCATTTTATTTTTATACCATGAATTTATTATAATAAAATTATACAATTATATTATTATATTATACAATTTATAATGTAATATTATAATAATATATTTAAATGAATTATTTTATCGGAGAAGATAAAATGCCAACTTTCAACAAATGTCTTATGCTAAAATTTCCTTCTTTCATATCAAAATTGGACAAATATATACCTATCATATTTATCAACAATTTATATTTTATTCATCAATTATTATTCATAATTAATATTATAGAATTACAATATTGACAACCAGTTCGTTCCTAGGAAAGATGGGGCTTTTCAATAAGAATTTCTCTTCATTGGTGCGCAATTATATAACCTAACCAATTTCCTCGACAGAACTTTTTAGACATTGTCAATAATGCTATCTAATAATATCATTACAATAATATGTGTGTCAATTATTGATTTAATAATGTAAAATACTGTGCAGTGGTTACTGTGATAATTATTGAATCAATAATATAAAATAATATGCAATTATCAATGTAACAATTATTGGATCAATAATATAAAATACTGAACAGTAATTACTGTAACAATTATTGAATGAGTGACTTCTTACGTAAGTATCAATAATTAAAAATTACTGTGCAAAACCGTGTGCTACTGTGCAACAACGCGTATTACTGTATTTTAACCATCGGGTATTTCAACAGTTTAACAGTAACAATTTTACCGTTATTTTATAAAAAAGTTATATCTGTCGCTTTCTATATTCGACAGTTATTTCGTTGTGGGGTCCACCAATGACTGCGCCGTCGTACGAATATTCTCCGACAAAAAGAATATTTCCTGACCAAATGAATATTTTCTGACACAATGAATATTTTATAACCACTTGCTTACTTTGTAAAATTTGCACATATCACCCTTAACTTTAATCTTTTATCAATTTAATCATTTACTGAATAGAATAATAATTATAAGAAAATTAAATACTTTTGTTTCATAAAATTCGGGGTCTTACAGTTATCCAGCCGTCCAAAATTAGATCGAATGGTTAAGGTGAAGGCTCAGCCGCTACTCCCTCTAGCGGTCAGAGAATTTTTTTTTGTTGGTCGCTACTGCCTCTAGTGGTCAGGAGAATATATTTTTTTGGCCGCTACTCTCTCTAGCGGCCAAGAGAATTTTTTATTGTTGACCATAGGAGGGAGTAGAGGTCAGGAGAAATGTCTAAAATACCCCACCTTAGTTAGATTTAAATAGTTTCAATATACAAAATAGTTGTATAAATAATTTCTTAAGTAATAAAAATTAACATTATCAACTATATATAATGTATTTATTTCTATAAATAATTTTTACAAATATTAAAATTTAAAATTATTAATTATATTCAATGTATTTATTTGTATGAATAATTTTTTAAGTAATAAAAATTAACATTATCAACTATATATAATGTATTTATTTTTTGAAATTATTCATACAAATAAATACATTGAATATAATTAATATTTTTAAATTTTAATATTTATAAAAAATATTTATAGAATATAAATACGTTATATATAGTTGATAATGTTAATTTTTATTACTTAAAAAATTATTCATACAAATAAATAATTGAATATAATTAATATTTTTAAAAAATATTTATATAAATAAATACATTATATATAGTTGATAATGATTAATTTTTATTATTTAAGAAATTATTCATACAAATAAATACATTGAATATAATTAATAATTTTAAATTTGAATATTTATAAAAATTATTTATAGAAATAAATACATTATATATAATTGATAATGTTAGTTTTTATTACTTAAGAAATTATTTATACAACTATTTTGTACATTGGAACTGTTTAAATCTAACTAAGGTGGGGTATTTTAGACATTTCTCCTGGCATCTACTCCCTCCTGTGGCCAGCAAAAGAAAATTCTCCTAGCCGCTAGAGGGAGTAGCAGTTAACAAAAATAAATCTCTGGCCGCGATTGGGCCCTCACCTTAGCCATTCGATTTAATTTTGAACGGCCGAATAACAGTTAGCTAGAACAGTGCCCATAGCTAATGTGTGCTATAAATCATTCCTCGTGTATATATATATATATATATGATTGCAGATTGCAATCATCCGAAGACAATTGATGATTATCTCAAGTGACACCCACTTCAAAGGTTCAATTCTTGAGCTTTTTATGCTTTCTTGATTTGCAGTACAATTTTCGATGTTTGGTTTCCTAGAAAATGTGGGAATTACAGGACTACATCAAATTTCACTTTCTGGTTCATATTTTCAATACCCATCTAGAAGTTATTATCATGGGGTTTAGGTTGGGATTCGAGTTGTAGTTTTTATAAAATCATTCACAATTCTTTTACTTTGCGTTTTCCCCTATAATCTATGGTTTCAAAACAGAATATTTAGTTTCTATTTTTGGTGAATATACTTCCTTTTGTTTCAACATTTTCCCTTCCTTTTTTCAGTTCCTCATCAATTACATGCAAGTTTATCTTGTAATGTTTCACTTTATTTTCCAAGTTTGCTCAATTGTCCAAGTTTCTTGATAATTGCATTTTTGTGAGGTTGGGGCTAGTTGCACCCCTCATTTTCTCATTCACATCCCGTAGTTAAAAATTCTCATTAAAAATCATATGATTAAGTACACCCCTTTTTCATATTTTTTCAAAAAAAGTCAAAGACACTCCAAACACAATAGAACTACAAAAACATAGCAAAAACCCTTTACATGAACAAATAATTAAGTTTTTACATGAACTGGGCATTAAAGCCTTAGCATTCAACAATAAAAGTAAACTAAATAACTAAGAACTAAACACTTGCATCAATCGATGAACTCAAAAGTTGTTGTTTCGCAATTGGTGGAAGAAGTAAGCATCTTGAACTTCTCCATCCTTGAAGAAAACAACTCTTTCGTCGGTGAAGTCTCCATAGTCTGGATCGACCTGGTAATCCTCGTCGTCCATTGATACAATGTGGTGGTGGTAGTGGGGGAGAGAGGAAACAGAAAACAAGAGAGAAGAATAATGGAGGAGGGAGTTGAGCAAATGTTCGAGCATGGGGTGTAGTCTAAGATTTTTTGGTGAACTATGGAGTGTGAATGAGAAAGTAAGGGGTGCAACTAACCCCCACTTTTTTGTGAAGCTTCAAAAACCAGCTAGGGTTTTGATATCCTTCTGTTGGGTGTCTGAAATTTTATTGTATTTTTATTTCTAATTAAATACCACCTTAGCAAGTAGGGCTTTGCCAATTAACCCAACATGTTTATTAAAATAACAATAAAAATAATCACAATACAATCATATAAAAAAATTATTATATCCATCGATGCTTAAAAGTACCCTCTCAGCGCGAAATCTGTTTGCAGAGAGGGATATACTGAACCAGATAACAGATTTTTGGGTTGAATTGAAGAAAATGGCCCTGAAAGAGAATGCAAAGAAGTGCTCGAAGGAACAAGAGTTGAAGGAGTGTTCAAATAATAATTCAAGGGTGTTGGATGAGAGGAAGACATTGTTTGAGGAGAGCAAGGAGAAGTACAAAGCAATGGATATGAGCACTGCCAAATAAAAGAAAAGCAGAGGAAAACACCAAGGCATTCGGGTCCAGACCTCAGGAACATACAAGTCTTTGCTTTTATAATGCTATATAATTTGTTTCCATGAGCTTAAAGTTTCCTTTCCTGTACTTTTCTCAAACTAGAAAATACCATTTGTACCTTATATCGTTTGTTTTGTATGACTGGATGATTATTGTAACGACAAGACCCGACCCGACTCGAGTCCGAATCAAGCCTCAAATTTACTGTCCCAAGATTATCCACTCAGTTCCACCCAAAACGTCATGATGTTGGTTTTTTTGGTAGAATAATGCTACTATCACATAAAATGTTAACATAACTCTCACATACTGCTGACGTGGCAGTATGTGATTTATTGTTGAATTACGTGAGTCATGTCAATAACAAATCACATACTGCCAGTCTGCCACGTAATTAGTATGGGAGAGTTATGTAATTATTTTATGTGATAGTAGCACGACTCTTCTTGGTATTGTACTTGTTCAATCACTTAAATCTCTGACGTCCTCACCAGGGTTGGTCAAATCATAGTCCAATCTTACGAAATCACAACTCCTCCTCTTAGTAGCAAGTATTAACCTTAATCTTATGAACAACACAGTACATCCCACAAGTACATAATCTGTATCATCTATATTTATGTACTACTGGATATCTATATGATGAATGATGGGCAGAGTTTTTAGGAGAGGGGAATATACTTCAAGAGCTAAAACAGACTACTAATAAAGATATAAGAAAGGAGGAACCTGTAGACAAAGGCACTCAAGGAAAAAATGTTTCCATTGCTGCAGAAAGAGAAGCAAGGACCATGGATCTTTTTTGGGTCTTAAAGCCTTGCACTCTTAAAGCCTTGCACCAAAATAGTCATTTTTTCATTTTCTTATTAACTTCTCATTATTCATACATTTTCATTTGGTATTGGGCATACAAATTGTAATTCACTATAAATTCTATTGTACATTTGTACTCAGAAACCCATTTTCATGAAAAAAAAAATGCTGTCCCATTTGGTAAATTTTCTTGCTCCCCAAAAAAAGTCATTTCATTTGTCGGGTAGCATAAAATAACAAAATGTCCTTGTATTTACCATCACATTTTGATTATTATTAGCCAAACACTCATAAATTTAGGTGCAAATATAAAACAAATATATTTATTTATTTAAATTTTGTAAATCAGACTCCATTGGCATTAAAAGGCCAAAGTTTACTCATAATTTTTTTTAGGTGTAAATATGAATCAAATATAATTATTTAAAATTCATAAATTTTGTAAATCAGACTCTTTTTGTGTGGGACAGAAAGGAGTTTAATAACTAAACTTTATACAAAGTTGTGGACTTACTTTTTTCTTGTGTCTATCTCATTCAAGTGTAGTACAACCTTGTCTATATTTGATTTTCCCAATTATGTAAATGGTATTATGTGCTATGAGTGGAAAACTGCCAAAACAAGTACCTTAAGGGGAAATGTAAAGATAGAAAAGTTTCCTCTAGCCTGGAAATTCCATAAACAACCTTTTGAACTCTGTTTAGGCCAACAATTCATAAAAACAGAGCTCCTAAAAAACACAGATACAAAATTCCACAAGAATCAAAATCCCATCATTTATTAAAATTATGCTTCCTTTCTATCAAATAAAATTGAGAAAAATTCCCAATTTTATAACCTCAAAAAAGTAATTACAACCTGAGAAAACAGAACTATCCCTAGAAACAAGGTACAAGATCTTTCAACAGAGAACAACCCAAATAAAAATAATTAAAAATCGAATAAAATCTACCTTGTATCATTGCAAAGTAGGCAATTCAAGATCCTAGAGCAAGCATAGCGTACACGCGGGTACAGCCTATGGGTGTGTGTACTTGAATCCCTCAAAAGTTCCTCCATGGTCTGCACAAAGAGATTCAAGCTTCTCACAGGAGGAATATAAAGAGTCAATGGCACTGCAGAAAAGGCTACAGCAAAGAACATATGCAACATCTTCCACCCTTTTTAGAGAGAGAAATAGAGGAGAGAGAACTTCGAGGTGTGAGGAGTTTTGGATAGGCAAGAAGAATTTGGATTTTAATAGAGTTATCTGGATATATATATATAAAGTTGGACAGTTGTAAATGAATGACAAAAGCTAAAAAGCATTGAAAATGGAACACCCAAGTCTTGTTTTCAGAAAGTGGGCCTTTAATAAGGGACATTATTTATGTCTTCTATTGTGTGTGCCAATGAAAATGAAACACTTCTCAACTCATGGTTTAGTTCATCTATTGGATAATTATTTTAGTAGTTTTGTCGTAGCCCGCAAGTTTGATGAGTTGGTACCATTTGCAGGATTTGACTCCCTCCATAACATATTTTCTCCAATTTTATTCAATATATTAATTATTTAATTTTAATAATAATAATGGTAACATATTAATAAATAGTTGATGGTAGTAATATCGATTCTACAAAAAAAATTAAAATCATAAAAAAATATATTTCACCGTTAAAAACTTAAAAGAATTTTCATCATTGAAAGCTCGATGAAAAAAATCCACATATTCATCGAATGGATAAAAAAGTATCGAATTACTTTTATTTTTGAAATAATTATGTTATTCAATATAATAATTAATTGACCGGTATCGATTTCAATTATACTATTCAAAATAGTGGTGTAGAAGATGGAATTAGAGTGAATGTATAATGGAAGGGATCCAAATCCCATTTGCAGTGATAATATTTAGTTTTGAGATCTAAATTTACTGGGGAGGGGTTAGCAAGAGTTAACTTTGGTCAATTGATCAATACCGCATCGAAATACAGACCGAGAGGTGATCTCTTTCTTTACGTGCTAACACTGTATTGATCAATTGACCAACTTATTATGAAATTAACTTCATGGTAACCGAATTCGTGTTTTTGATATTTTCACATAATTCATTCTTACATTAAGGTGGAACCACTGCTCATGTGAATTCGTAAAAGATTATTTTCCATTTGAACTTTGATACCGTAGCTTGAGGATCCGGTTACCATGAAGTTAACTTCATGGTAAATTGGTCAATTGATCAATACAGTGTTGACACGCAGAGAGAAATCACCTTCCCCGCTTATATGTCGACATTGAGCTTGAGGATCCGGTTACCATGAAGTTAACTTCATGGTAAATTGGTCAATTGATCAATACAGTGTTGACACGCAGAGAGAAATCACCTTCCCCGCTTATATGTCGACATTGTATTGATCAATTGATCCAAATTAACTTGATAATAACTACTCTTAGTGTTCCCCTAAATTGAATTTATTACCAAATAAGATTTTGCTAGAATGTTTGTTCGACTTTCTCTACAATACACCAAAAGTAGCCGCCTCACAAGAAACCCAAATGTTGTTGATTGGGTGGTTGGTTGGTAAATTTCACGAACCATCCAAGGGTGTCTGTTGGCCAAAACTTTAGTAATTAAATCAGAGACCTTCGTCATTCACAAAATTAAAGTTTTATTTGTTTTAAATTATTTAATTATTGTTGATTTTTTTATTATCAATTTAAAATATTTATAAATTTAAAATAGTATGAGTTACTTTAATTAATCAATACAATGATAAGTTATCTAATACAGTATTACTCATTGAAATATTTATCATTTCATAATTTTTAACGAATTATCTCAATTTTAAATTCAAAAATATCTTAAATTAATTTTTAAAAATCAATAATAGTCTTATAAGTTGGAATAGATAAAATATATAATAAAATTATCCAATATATACGTAAAGACAAGAGAGGTTAGGGACACCACATATAACAGAGTGAGCTATCGCACAAAAACGACGTCATATTGTGTAATTATATATAAATTATACTCCTTCCCGTAGTCCCATGCTGTGTATAAAATTGTATTTTGTAATTTTTTAAAAGTGTTATTTTGGAGGATAACTCACAGATTGGCGAGTTATTTTCTCCCACTTCCTGTGCCCTTATATTAAAATATATTTTTCAATACCAAATTTTTAGCAAAGTTTTTATTTTAATTGTATTTATTTTTGATTAATATTTTAAAACCAAGTTTTGTTTATTGAGAGTTTCCTTACCTTTCTAAAACTCTTATCCCGTACTGGAGAAAAAGAAAACATTCCGTCGTGGATTTTCTTAGTTAACGGGTCATTTACGTTTCTCCGTGTCGGCTAGACAAGCACAAAAGGCCTGCGGCCTAGCATTAGTCTTGCTTGGGTCCGGCTTGATCAAAGTTGGGTCTGGACTGGCCGGTTAGGCCTGATAGGCTGTAAAAGGTATATTGTTGAGTACTTTACAGAACTATACAACATTTAGAAAATAATTATAAAAAAAGTGCATTCACAAAATAATTACAAAAAAAGTGCAAAAAATTCAAACCATTCAATTTCAAATTAAATAAGGAAACCTAAAATCAAGGATAATTAATAATTCAAATTCAAATCTTTTGGATCTAACAACAATTTCAAATCCACAATTCAAAATTCAAATCAAAATGAGAAAATTAAAAACAAAAAATTATGAAGGAGTTAATGTTCATCATTCTCCTCCACCGCCTCCCGCCGCCGCCGCCGTCGCCACCACAGCTATATCGCCGGAGTTGCTATTCTGATTTTTTTTTTGACAATTTGGTTACCCACAAAAAATAAAATGGTTACCTTTATACGAAGTTTGGCTACCAACTGCATCACATTCAAAATAAAATTGGTAATCAAATAAAACTGAATTGGTTACCTTATCAAAAGGTTTGGTAACTAACTGCATGAGTTTGGTTACCAACTGCATCACATTCAAAATAAATTAGTAACCTAATAAAACTGAATTGGTTACCTTATCGAAAGGTTTGGTAACCAACTGCATGAATTTTGGTTACCAATAAATTGGTAACATAATAAAAATAAATTGGTTACCTTCATACCAAGGTAACCAAACCTTCATACCAAGGTAACCAAACCTTTATAACAAGGTAACCAAACCTTCATATTAAGGAAACCTTCATATTAAGGTTCGGTTACCGTGGTATGAATGTTTGGTTACCTTGGTATGACTGTTTGGTTACCAACATATAAAGGTTTGGTTACCGGTGGAGGTGAAAAATGGACCGGTGGCGATGGGAGGCGGAGGGAGGAGAAAGGAGGCGGGAGGAGAGGGAGGGGGAGGGGGAGGGGGTGGGGAGTGCGGGGGGGGGGGAGGAGAAAGGGGGGCGGGAGGAGGGGGAGGAGAAAGGGGGCGGGAGAGGGGGAGGCGGAGGGAGGGGAGGTGGTGGGGCGTGGGCGGGAGGAGGGGGAGGGCGGTGGGAGGCGGAAGGAGGAGAAAGAAGGGCCGGGAGGAGAAGGATGGGGTGGGGTGGGGATGGGGTGGGGAGGGGGCGGTGGAGGAGAAAGGGGGGCGGGAGGAGGGGAGGTGGGAGGAGGGGGAGGTGGGGAGGCGGGAGGAGGGGGAGGGGGTGGGGCGGGGGCAGGGGAGGGAGAGGGAGAGGGAGTGGGAGAGGGAGGGGGTGGGGCAGGGGAGGAGGAGGAGGAGAAGGGAGGCGGAAATGGAGTGGAGAGAATCATGGGAGAGATAAGGGAGATAATCGTGGCCATAATTAAAGGGATAAGATTGCACTCTTTTTGTAATTAAGTATTGCATATGCATTAATTTTGTAAATATTTTATTTATGCACTTTTTTGTAATATTTTATTAAAATGTACTATTATATGTAATTGTTCCTATATTGTTTGGAGGTATAAATTTAGGCTGGACAGACCTGACTAAAAGTCCGCCCTTAACTGGCCTGTGATCTTGGTACGGCCTGGCCTAATCACTTATGTAACATGCAGGCCTGTAGCTGAACATTTATAATAAGTGTTCACGTTTTTTCATTTAGATATGTCAACCTCCACCACCACCGCGATATCCACCGAACCCACCATATCTCACTCATCCGCCACTGTCCAAATCCATAACCATCCGTTTTGATCTCATTTGTTGCTTGATTACACCGATTCCTTGAGCAACACAATGAATCTTTATATCCCCAGCACCTGTTATGTCATCAAGAAGCTGTTTATGTAGGTGAGGTCGGCCCTGTATTTTTACAACCTGTCTAACAGCTTCACAAAAGCTGCAGCCCTCAAAGTGGATATACAATAGGTTAAATATATCTTTGCAAATGTCGACTTTCCAACACCACCAATGCCCCATATGCCTATAACGTGAGTATCACTTGACCCAACAAATCGCAACAAGTTCATTTGTTCTGCATGGGAATGTAGTCCAACTAGGTTCTCAGCAATTTCCAAGGGACCATGACTCAAGATCTCAAATATCTTATAGCCATAGATCATGGCCCTAGCAGCAAACACGCCTTCTATTGGGCCCTTGTCCACTTCTGCCGCCTCACCGATACTATTCATTTCATCATTTCCGTTTCCAATACGACTATATACATGTGCATGTATATCTAATTATGAGAGATGTATGTATATACAGAATTAATACATTTTTTTCACAATGCAGTTGGTAACCAAACCTTCATACCAAAGTAACCAATTCAGTTTTATTAGGTTACCAATTTATTTTGAATGTGATCAAGTTGGTAGCCAAACCTTCATGCAGTTGGTAGCCAAAATCTTCATACCAAGGTAGCCAATTTAGTTTTATTAGGTTACCAATTTATTTTGAATGTGATGCAGTTGGTAGCCAAACCTTCATATAGTTGGTAGCCAAATATTCATACCAAGGTAACCAATTCAGTTTTATTAGGTTACCAATTTATTTTGAATGTGATGCAGTTGATAGCCAAACCTTCATGCAGTTGGTTGCTAAACTTTCAGATCAAGATAATCAATTCAGTTTTATTAGGTTACCAATTTATTTTGAATGTGATGCAGTTGGTAGCCAAACCTTCATGCAGTTGGTTGCAAAACCTTCAGACTAAGGTAACCAATTTAGTTTTTTTAGATTACCAATTTATTTTGAATGTGATGCAGTTGGTAGCCAAACCTTCATACAAAGGTAACCATTTTAGTTTTTGTGGGTAACTAAATCGTCAAAAAAAAAAATCAGAACAGTAACTCAAGTACTTTTGGAGATTCACGACGGAGGAGGATGATGAAGGGGAGGAGAGGGCGATGTAGCGGCGGCGCAACCAAGAACTTCCGGAGATTCGCGGCGAAGTATGATGATGAAGGGGAGGCGGATGAAGAGAATGATGAAGGGGAGGCGGCGGAAGAAGGTGATGAAGGAGAGGCGGAGATTCGCGGCTGAGACGGTGATGAAGAGAATGAGGAGGCGGCTGAGGAAGATGATGAGGGAGATGAAGATTAAAATAGAGAAGATAATTTTTTTTATTTTTCCCTCCTTTTGATTTGAATTTTGAATTATGGAATTTGTTTTTGTTGTTAGATCCTAAAAATTTGATTTGAATTATTAATTATGGCAGTTATTTCTCCTTGATTTTAAGTTTCCTTACTAATGTGAAATTGAATTGTTTGAATTTGTTGCCCTCTTTTTGTAATTATTTTGTGGATGCACTAATGGTGTAATTATTTTTTAATTGTTATATATTACTGCAAAAAAACCAATTATTATTAGGATTAATTATATATTTTAGTACATTTTTAGAAATAATTACAATAATGGTGCATATATAAAATAATTATAAAAGTAACACATATTGTCATGTTTATTTACAAAATTAATGCAATTAGGATTTCTTTAATTTAGGTGGGTCAATCGTCATTCTCCGTCTCTCGCAACGGCCTTATCCTCGATCTCTCTCTCCATTCTCTCTCTCTCGCCATTTTCTCTCTATCTCGCCATTCTGCTTTTCTTCTAAAAATCGGAGAAAGGTGGGTCTAATTTCCTTGTATGCGAGATAATTTTGTTTATGCCTGCACTTTCTGACACTACTGTTACAAACTGCAGGCTCTGTTGCCAATTCCACTGAGGAATCCTTTATTTATGGACAAAACCCAAGTGGGGAAAATGGATTGAGAACTCCAAATGAATTAGGTTCAAGGAAAAGAAAAGTAGTTTTGAGAGGAAATGCCAAGGAAACTGCAGTAAAAGTAAAGGTGTGTATATATATATATATATATATATATATATATATATATATATATTAAGTCAAGATCGGTCCTTTCATTTACTTTTTTCTGTTCCTTTTCTCTTCTTTTCTAAAAAAAAAGTAAAATAAGATTGATTGACACTTCAATTTTCAGGAAGCAGAAGGTGATGATGATTCATTGGGATTGGTTAGGGGATCTTGATTCAACTCATCAGTTAAGATATTGATAGTATAGTTGGTAACCAAACAATCATACCAAGGTAACCAAACCTTCATACCAAGATAACCAAACATTCATACCAAGGTAACCAAACCTTCATACCAAGGTAACCAAACTTTCATACCAAGGTAACTAATTCACCTCCACATCTGTAATTTTTTCATAGTGCAGTTGGTAACCAAACATTCGTACCAAGGTAACCAACCCTTCATACCAAGGTAACCAAACCTTCATGCCAAGGTAATCGATCCACCTCCAAACCTGCAGTTTTTTCATAATGCAGTTGGTAATCAAACCTTTATACCAAGGTAACCAAATCTTCATACCAAGGTAACCAAACCTTCATGCCAAGGTAACCAAATCACCTCCACACCCGTAGTTTTTTTACAATGCAGTTGGTAACCAAACCTTCATACCAAGGTAACCAAACCTTCATACTAAGGTAACCAAACCTTCATACCAAGGTAACCAATCCACCTCCACACCTGTAGTTTTTTCATAGTGCAGTTGGTAACCAAACCTTCGTACAAAGGTAACCAATTCAGTTTTAGTAGGTTACCAATTTATTTTGAATGTGATGCAATTGGTAGCCAAACCTTCATGCAGTTGGTAGTCAAACCTTAATACCAAGGTAACCAATTCAATTTTATTAGGTTACCTTCATAGTGCAGTTGATAACAAACTTTCATACCAAGGTAACCAAACCTTCATACCAAGGTAACCAATCCACATCTATACCTGCAGTTTTTTCATAGTGCAGTTGGTAGCCAAACCTTCATACAAAGGTAATCATTTTAGTTTTTGTAGGTAACCAAATAGTTATAAAAAATTTCAGAACAGTAAGAGTTACATCTATTTGTTTTCAAACTTATGTTTGTAGGGCGAATCTTCTCCTTCTTCTCATTGGCGTTAACAGTGATAGAGAAGATTATATTGGAGTTAACAGTGAAGCAGTTGATGAGTTTTGATCCATGCGAGTGGACAAAGGAATTTAATGAAAGAATATATGATTGTCATTGAAGGATTCTTCTCTATTCCTTTTACTCTCTTTTCTCCCACCTACCGCAAAGCCATTCAAGTTAGCTTTTCTTTTTTTTTTTCTCTCTTTAAAATTAACAGTGATATATATTGCACTGTTTTTGTTGAAGACCAGAGAAAAAGTGGCTGAAGCGTTGAATTTGGTGGTGAGAGATAAGATGAGAGAGAGTACGGAGGAAAAGTGTCAGCGCCGTTGGCCGGAAAAGGATGGAAACGTGAACATTTATTTTATTTAAATGTTTATCGGTTGTTATTATTTCTATACGGCAATATAGTTTTTCCTATTATAAATTAAACTATTTATTTATGTAGATGTTCCAATTTTATTTTTTATCAATTTATTGCAAACATTATATATGGGTCATTCTGTAGGATAGAATTCAATTTTTTCATTATATACCCAATATGTTCTTTCCATTGATTTTTTAAATAATAAAATTTAAAATTTAAAATTCGAGATCAAATAAATAATAAAATTAACAGAGGTAAAAATCATGAGACAAACAAAGTTCGAAATCTCGAAACAAACAAAGGTTAAAATCCAACAAAAAAAGAAGATTGAAATTAGAAGATTACAAATAAAACTAGAAAAATAAGAAAAAGAATTGAATACGCTAAATACTCTCCATAGGTTTTAAATATTTCTTTTTCTTATCTCAATAAATGGCTCAAAAATTCATTTTTCAAACTTATTGAGTACATTTCAAATTAGTCTTGACAATTTATGTCGTCAAGTGTTATGAAAATAAACTCACAGAACAACATTTTCAAAAGTAAGAAAGTTTATTCAAAAATAATTTTCATAAATCATTATTCTTTTTATAAAAGGACTAAAAGAACTTGAATAAAATTTCAAACACATGGATCACTTTATAATACTTACTTTTTGAGCCACTCAAGCCATTTGTTTTCTTTAGCACACATGACTTAGGAAAATGAAATGTTAAAGGAAGGAATTCCTTCCTTGTTTACCCGAGCATAATTAATGGAAGAACGAAGAGAAAACAAATTAGCATGTGCAAAATTTCAAAAACTGACATCACTTTCTTTCCCATGACAAAATTGGTTAAATGCTTGAAATTGGTCAAATATTTATTCATCATCTTGACCATTAATTCAAAGTTACTTCAATCAAAACCATTCAAAATAAATTGGACCAAAATGACCCTATGCTTGAAAAACTCTTTAAAAGGAAACTCATTTCCTTCATTTCTACTTACCAATTCACAATCATATTTTTAAGCTGGAAACTCTCTCTTGCATGCCTACATCTTCGAAGCTTGCTAAAGTGCTCTTCAAATTCTCTAGTTCATATTTGTGAAGAGAAAATTGGTCCGAATTATTGAGATAAGTTGTGTTTATTAATTTAAAGTCTTTTATTATAAACTCAATCTCTTAAATGTTTATATATTTTTATATATCAATACTTATATATAAAGGCATCACAGCCGATCTTACACTGAGTCAATTTTAAATCAAGTAGGAGTTAACTTGCTCAATTAAGAAAAAATAACGCGAGATTGGAATCGACCCTCCAATCCAGACAAAACTGTTTGTCCTCTTCAGATTTTCAATTCTTCCTCTTCCTCTTTCTCTTTCTCTTTCTCTTCTTCACTACCCTCACCCCTATTTCACTTCCACCGATCCAAGCTACACCGTCGGATTCTGTATCCGTGAAACCGGTCAAGCAATTGATTACTTGGCTGCCGCCTCCAAGGGAACTACTACTTCCAAGAACAACGTAAGTATGCTATCCTTGAATCATAGAAATTTGGGATTTGGGTTTGAGTTTTTTTGAAGTGGGTCAATTTTATTTTGAGAGAAAATGGTGATCATAACACTGGAAATGATCAAGCAGTTTCAGAAAATGACGTGTGAAAGTCAGATTTCCAAAACTCTTGATTCACATTTTCTTTTAAGTTTGAATTTGAATTTTGAATTTGAATTTTCTCTTTGGGGTCATCTTATTCCGATCTATAGAACCCTAACATTTATTTTTTGTTTTTCTCTTTTATTGCAGTTGATGAGCCACTCAAGATCACATTTGAGGTATTTATGTGTATATCCAGTCTCCGATTCAGCTAATCGATCAATCTTTTATCTTTTAGGTAGGTTATTTTCAGGTTAATTTACACCACTTACTACGCTATACATCTCTCTCTGTTCCATTTATGAGTTCTTTGGTGCATATGTTATATGGGTTTTATATATTCAGCACGACTGTGGTTTGTGATCTCTCACAGGCCTTAAATGAATGGTTTTACATTCCTAATTTGGATATTAAATTTAAAGGGGTCACAGATGAGGAGCCGAAAACTTTAACATCTGCTGATCATTTGCCCCCATTGTATTGATTCATGGAATCTTTGCATTTGGTAAAGGGGTATGTAGCTGTATCCCCCCCCCCCCCCCCCCTTTGGAAGAGATTGGGATTTTCTTATTTTTGCAAATTTGTTACCATATATTTTGGGTATATGACTGGGTAATTTGTTTTTTATATGTTTTTCTTCAGAGATTGGGTGGGCTATCATATTTTGCTGGGGCAGAAAAGAAGGATGAAAGAGTTCTGGTGCCTGATCTTGGTTCATTAACAAGCATATATGATAGGTGTGTGCTTAAAGCTTCGATTTTTAGTTTATTTATGGCTTATCCTCTCCATGGGCTGTTTTAATTCTATTTTTTTTGGAATGTTTTAAGAGGTTTAAGATTTCAGGGCCCGTGAACTGTTCTATTACTTAAAAGGTGGGCCCGTGAAGTTGTTGATTGTTGTTATATTTCTTAAAATCATATGTGATTCTGAAATTTTTATAATTATTTTGGTTGTTATGTAGCACGCATTTGGTGATACCACAAATGGGTGTATCTCAACAGGTTGGATTTAATTATGTTTTTACTTTTGAGATTTAATTAGTTGAAGTTTTGGTTTTAGCTATGTTTTGATTGGTGATTTATTATATTAGATTTTATTGGTGGCTGGTGTAATGTTGTGATTTTTGGTTCAATTACATTATTACAGGACCACATTTTAATCCTAATGGATTGACACACGGTGTTCCTGAAGACGAAGTCCGACATACGTGCGACCTAGGAAACATAATTGCTAATGCTGATGGTAATACACCTTCAACCCTGTTCAATTTTCTTTGGTCAGTTTGGTCTTGGAATCAGACTGAGTATGGTATTGGCAATTTGGATTCCAATTAGCATTGTAGTTTAATTAAAAATGTAATTATCTTTTTGAAATTTGAGAATTTCATCTGTTTGTAATTTAAATTATTCAGAAACACTAAATTTAAAAGCAAACAAGATTATTAATTAATTTTAGAAGCTCAAATTTGAACCTGAGAGTGCTCCAAGTGCCAGAATTTGAAACTGAGAATATATATTATGAGGTTCATTTTTAATATTGAGAAGCAATTTTGGTCCAATTTCTGCATGTCAGTCTTGGAATTTTGGTCCAAATTCTTGGCACAACTAATGGTCGTCGATTTGACGCCGAAACTAAAATAAATAATTTTGGTTTAGTGTACCGGAAATTTTCGGTCGTCCGAGAGGAACTGACAGCAGAGGTGACTGCTCTGGTGGAAGCCATCAAGGTATCTATAATCTATCTATCCATTTTCAATTTGCTTTGTTAAGGTATTCTTCTCTGATTGGTAATGAGACTATGTGAGTTTGCCTATCTGATTGTTCATGTGAGGTCTCTTTGCTTATCTACATGTTAGACACTTAATTTATCAACAAATGTAAACTGTTGTTAGTTTGTATTGTGTGGAATAAAATATTTTACTAACGGTCATTAAGATGGGCCTTTTAAAAAAATAAAACATGCTGGGTTCTTTTCTTTATTCAAGTTGAATATTGTAGTTCACAGTGTAGTTTATTTTGCACTACAGCTCAAGAAGAAGTCTATGTTCTTTATTTCTCAGATTTCAAGCTTCAAATCTGTCAAAATCTTATATGCCAATATAGAAGAGAGTAGTGCCTATTTTATTTGAGTTATTGTTTGGATGTCATCAACTTCAAGCATTGACGGAGATTGATTTTTCTGCCTATAAAGTCGTCTGCCTGTGAAGTGTTTGATAAAATTCTTCAATGATGGTGATAGGGTGATTAGAATCGGGGTAAGCATGAAATTGGTTTATTAATTTTTTTTACTCCCATTACAACTTTTTGGAGATGTTATTTAGAAAACTATTTTGTTTGATATATGTCTATATGTACTTGGCTTTAATTAAAGAAAAACTAATTAAAAATGTTGTTTATACTATCAAATAGTATATCTTCACAAACATAACCACACAGAGTGAGTCAATAATAGAGAGAGAGGCAAAACTCTGTTATCTGTTATCTCTTTATGTTCCTTTATCAAATTAGAGTCAACTTCCCCAAATGTAGCCATTAGCGACTTTCTGTCACTATGGTCTTTCTGTTTTTATGTTCTTTCTGTGTATTTGTTTGCACTAATTTTTAATTTTAGGCAATTTTGTGTATTAAATCTGTTAATTGTGACTCAATATTTGCAAAAGAAGGAAAATGTAATGCCAATTAACTCAAAAGTTGCTGTATTTTTAAAATTATTAGATTGCAATTTGGGTTTTTCCATATTATTTGTATAGTTTTCCCATGGGTGATGGCTAATCCTAAACTTAAGTCTGAAATGCAGTTCATAGGAATTGACTGAATTGATGGTTGGACTTCTCAATAGAATTCAAATTTTGAAACAGGTAATCTCAGTTAACGGTTACCCTGAAATTTTAATTTAATTCTCTTCTATTGTGGACTTCACCACGCTGCTGTTGGCATCTTGCTACTATCAAGGATAGTGCCCTCTGGTGCTTCCCAACAGGGAAGCCTTTAAATTGTGTTTCTTATGCTAATAGTTTGGTCATCACTTTTTTATAATATTACTGGGAGAAAACTTTGGTCTATATAGAAGCATCAACCGGGTTTTGTGGTTCCTTAATTGATTACATTTTCTTCTCTCTCTGTCTCTCTTTCAATTTTTTTAAATTTTTTTGCATGGTTGTCTACAGTGTATTGTTCCAAGGTTGACTTAAAAAAAAAATTAGTCGTCGAGGTTTGAAAAAATTAATGGCATTGTGGGGCTTTGTAATAGAATTTGATTTAATATACATCAATACTATCTTCTATGTAATAATTTGTTTCAGTTTGCAGGATATATTTTTGACTCTTAACATTTTTACTAAGCCTTATTAATGGTTTTGGATCAAGCATTCTTACTCTCTTTTTTTATTTCCTCATTCACATATATTTCTAACATAGTTATATTTAATGAATTTGATCCATTAGAATTCGCAAAGTTGGTGGTCAAAGCTAGATACTCAAGTAAAGGTGTACTGTGATGTAAATTTTATTTTTGGGTATTCATTTTTATTTTATATATGACATTGGTAGTCATCAATGCATTCTGTTGAATATAGCTATACTAACATATGAAACTACTATTATGTTATCAAAGAGATATATGGATAATTAGTTTTGTTATAGAATGTGTTGCTTTATATGCTCAGTTGTATACATATTGTACAGTTAATTGATTTTGAATATTATTGGGTGTTAACTTAATATTACTCTTGCAGTCAAAATTTATTTAAATTCCTTTAGAATCATGCTATTAGACATTATGATATTAGATTGGTAATTATTTTTGGTGTTCGTCATTTATATGTTTTTGATTCAGGGACGATGGCTATAATTTTAGTAACATTTTTGCTCTTCTCTCAATCCCAGTAAAGTTTAATTTATCCATCAAAAATAGGATTTTGCTAAACATGTTTGCTTAATTTTGTGATTTCGATGAATTTTGGTTTTGTGATTTTCCTTTCTGATCTCAGAACATGGTAATTGTAAATTCCCATGAAGGTAATTTTCACAGTTATCTATATTCTGTATAAGTTTTCTTTTGTGTTTATGCTCTATTTGGTTCATAAGTGTATTAGACATAAAAAGTGTACTACACATATGATTAGTATGATTTGTTTCTTTGTTTCGAAAAAAGGTCTTGGGTTTTGCTATTTATATTTGCCAGCCCCCATATCTTCTGTTATATTTGTCCTTCACTCTTTTGTGCATTGTTTTATTTCATAGGGATGAAGAACTCAATTCCAAGGAAGCAAATATAAAAGAAGACCACCGGACTAAAGACAACTTAAATGTTTGAAAGATGTAATATTATAGTTTTATGTGGTGTTTAAATTTCAAGATGTAAAATATGTTGCGATGTGGATTTTGTAAACACATTTGGCCATTCTTTGTGTTGTAATTCTCCTAGGTCTTGAACTTCTTTTGAACAACTTAACTACATTTATAAGCCTTTTTAGGGGGAGATACTCCTTAGCAATGATGAGTTTGAAGTCTGATATATTCATTCTCTTTATCTTTCTGCTGTAATTATTAAGGTAATATGTCTCTTATTTTTATGTTATGATAATTCAACAAATTTACATGAATTGTGTATTTTGAGTTCTTTTTTTACATGAATTGTTTACTTCGAGTTTTGTTTTGATATGATTGTCGAATAAATTATTAAATTCATTATTCAAGCTAACCCGTGCATTGTACGACTATCAACTAGTTATATATAAATATATAAGAAAATATACAAATATATTCATTCTATTTATATATCACGTAAAAGACATATCGTCATACAATTAAAGGCCATTCGATTCATTGTTCATTTTAGTGTGAAAACTCAAATTAATTAACTTGTACTAGCTTTTTCTTAGTCATTAAGACTTAGGTTATGCAAGAACAAGAAGTTATATTACGTTTTCTTAAATAGATCAAATATATAAATATATATTTCAAGTATTCAATATTTAATCTGTAATTAAATATTTGTGATAAAATTGAATATACTTGTTAAATATGTATCTTTCAAGTATTTGTTCATAATTAAATTAATTCATATACTTGCTATATTACTTCTTATAAAAGTTAGTAAAACTCTTATAATTGATCTTTAAATATTTATCTGCTTTAAAAAGAAAACATTTTTCTCTCTCATATAACAGTTAAGTTAACTTTTATATAAATTGAACTAAAACTCCATATTTGCTTAAAAAGAAGCATTTGTGTTATAAAGATGTTTTCATCTTTATAAAAGTAATTACACTAAAATTTATATCAACTTAACATGAAACATATTTGTCAAATATAAAAGTTACAAAAAACTTATATACACTTGATTTAAAATCCATATCTACTTGACATAAAAACATACTATTTATAAAAGTTATTTAAACTTTTATAAACTTGCACTTAAAACAATATTTGTTTATTTAAGAAGCATAAAGATTATTATTTATAAAAGTTATTGGACTTTTATAAAGACTGCATTGAATTATATATATTTGCTTATGTGAAGAAGCATATTACAAAAACTCTTTTTTATAAAAAGGTATTTGGTGTGAATTAGTTTATTTTATATATCTGTGAGAAAAAGAGAATGGTCCTAAGACCAAGACCAGAGTCTTATAGAGGTTAACGGGTAGTTGAGTCTCAATGTAATTGTAAGGTAAAAGACAAACTTCTTGTTTCAAGACCAGATTGTGAAATAAAACTGAACTCAGAAAACATGTACATGTAAATATGAGGAAGCATCGGGAAGCTACTATTCAAGAAAACTTAGTTGTAGGATAAGTTTAAAGTTTGTCTTTGAAAAACTATGTAAATATTTTTTCACCAGTAGAAGTAGTAAAAGTTTATTACTGATAATAATAGAGAATGATGTTCCCGAAGTGTATATTGTAAACCATCTAAATATCTGTGTTTTGTATGATTGATTATTGTCTATTAACTCTTCCACATTTTAAATGATCACATAACTGTTAATTGAATTTAAATAACTCAAAAAGGTTTAAGAAAATTTTAAATTGACAATAATTTATTCCTTCTAGATTATTATTGATCTTTCGGGAGAGAATTTATTTTCACCTAATTTTTTAAGGGCTGATGGGCACTTCTGTCCCTATAAGTTGTCATCCACTTTCAAAGTCGTCCCTAAAATACCATTTTCGTCCGTTAGGTCCTTAAAATGGCATTTTATTGGCGTTTCTGTTCTTTCAACCCATTTTAACCTAAATTCGACCCATTTTGACCAAGTTTAACCCAACCCAACCCAGTTTGACCCAACCCAAAATTTTAATATTTTAAAATATAATAATATTTTTAAAATAAGTTTAAAAAAATAATTATATTTAACATTTTAAAAAAATAATATTTAATTATTTAAAATAAATTATTATTATTAAGTAAATATTAAAAAATTTAAATAAATATAATTATAATAATTATTCAAAAAAAAAATTAAAAAATCTAAAAAATTATTATTTTTAATATTCTAAAATAAATATTTTAAATAATTATTTTTTTTGAAGGAAAAATAATATTTAATATTCTAAAATACTTATTAAAAAAATTTAAAAAACTTATTATTTAATAATAATAATTATTAAGATTATTTTAATTTTTAAAATAATAATTAGTAAGCTTATTTTTGTTTTTAAAATAATAATTATTAAGGTTGTTTTAATTTTTAAAATAATAATTATTAAGATTATTTTAATTTTTTTAATAATTATTAAATAATAGTTTTTAAAATTTTTTAAATAATTATTTCAGAATATTAAATATTATTTTTCCTTCAAAAACAATAATTATTAAAAATATTTATTTTAGAATATTAAAAATAATAATTATTTTAGAATAATAAAAGTAAATATTAAAAAATTAAAATTAAAATAAATATAAATATAATAATTATTCAAAAAAAATTTATATAAAAAAATAATTATTTTTAATATTCTAAATTAAATATTATTTTTAATATTCTAAAATAAATATTATTTATAATATTTTAAAAGTAAATATTTTTAAAAAAAAATATTTACATAAATATTTTAAAAAAAAAATATTTACATAAATATTTAAAAAAAAAAAATATTTACATAAATATTTTTTACTTTTAAAATATTAAAAATAAAAATTATTAAAAAATTATTTATTTTAGAATATTAAATATAATAATTATTATTTTTATAAAAAAAACTAATATTTTATTTTTAAAATAATTATTTTATTTTAAATAATTAATTATTATTTTTTTAAAATGTTAAATATAATTATTATTTTAAACTTATTTTAAAAATACTATTATATTTTAAAATATTAAAAATTTTGGTTGGGTCAAACTAGGTCGGGTTGGGTTAAATTTGGTCAAAATGGGTCGGATTAAAATGGGTTAAAGGAACTAGAAACGCCAATAAAATATTATTTTAAGGACCTAACTGACGAAAATGATACTTTAAGAACGATTTTAAAAATAAATGACAACTTAAAAGTACAAAAATGACAATCAACCTTTTTTAAGAGACGTCAATTAACTTTGTTTCACTGTCTACTTTTAATGACATGACTTTTTAAATTATCTTTTCTAATAATTAATGATATGGATATTATGTGTCAATTAATTAAGAGGAAAAACTCCCACAACGCTTACGCGACCACCTAAACCTCCCCTTCTGACGCCTCAACGCCCGATCCAATCAACAACTCCAACACCCTCTGTCTCTCTCTCTTCGGCATGTCCACTTCCTCAGAGTCCGCCATCAAAGTTCTCACAACCTGGTTTAATTACTAATGCCACATAAGATGGTTTTTAACTTTCATTGTTAGTCAACTATCTATTAAAAAAGGTTCTCTTAACAGATGTCCTTAGGACATATACTAAGTATACAGTTCAAAAAAATATTCTCTTTAATTGTATGTGCATATTCCCTTGAACTTGATACAAATACAGAAATTAAGAGAATATGCACACAGTTTAATAAAATATTCTCTTGAACTGTGTACTTAGCATGTGTCCTAAGACTATGTTTGTTTGCAAGGATTACACTTGGAATATGACTATTAATCCCAAGTATCTTGTTTGTTTTTAAATTTGAGCTTGAGACTATTAGTCCCGGGATTATAAAATAGCTTAAGATGAGGGATTATTTAATACAATATTTTACCTGGTATTATAATCCTTACCATTTGGGATTAAAAATTGCTAGACAAAATTAACCTCAATCTTTTTTTAAAATGACCATCATATCTTGCAATCTCCGTTATTAATAACCGGTAACTTAAAACTTACTGGTACAAAAACTATGTACCATCAATCTAATACACGTAATTTAATTATTTGATATGTGTAATTTAAATCTTACACTGACAATAAAATTGACAATTTAGACCCCGCCCAACCCTCACCCGCCCCCATCCGCCACCCCCAATCCCCAATCCCCAATCCCCAACCCCCAACCCCCAAAAAATAATATTTATTGATTATGTATACACCTCCACTCCGCACACCACCCACTCCTTGCCTCACTCATCCCAAAAAAATAATATTTATTGATTATGTATACACCACCACCCCGCGCACCCCAACCCGCCCCCTACACCCTAATTTTTTTAAAATTTATTGATTATGTATACCCTGCCACCCCCCCCACCCACACCCCACACCCCACACCCTACTAAAAAAAATAATATTTTTTGATTATGTATACACCCCCACCCAAACCACCCCACGCACCCCCCCACCCCACCCCCCCCCAAACCCACCTCACCCCACAAAACTTTTAAAAAATAATATTTAATGATTATATATAGACCCCCATCCTACCCTACCCTACCCCGCCCTACCCCACCCCCACTCCCACTGTGACGCCCCCAAAATATGTCCACACAATTCCATTCTGAGTCGTCAAATACATGGTACAGAATTCAAATATAACTCTTATTACATTAAACTGTCGTGCAAAATACGACCACACAGACTGTGAGCTTTAATAATAATAACAGTACTCATATTCATTATCAATGATACGTTACATAAAGGTACAGTTAATAACTATTCTAGGAATTAAAATATTTGGAAAATTCTCAAGAAAACCTTCGTACATGGGAGACCATGCTTCTAAGTTATAATAGATATCATAGAACTTGAGAATTAACCTTGGTTGACCCAATAGACCCCAAAGAAGAACGAGAAGATTATTATCCTGTTCATTCTAATATTGAGTATTCTCTTGCCATATAATTACCTCCATTGTCTCAAACTGAGGATTATATTCCAACCATACTCCAAGATTATATAGGTAGTGCTCATAGATATAATCAGCAAGTGGATGCGCACAACTATGTCTTATGATAACAAGAAATCATATGTGATTAGATATCTTGAATGATAGTGACAACACACCCTTCCAAAGTCGGGTTCACCTCACCCTATTTGGGTCACCAAAATCAACTGTTAAATGGCGTGTAAAATACGACGCACACATTTAAGTTCTCAATACCATTATATATTGTCATGCTGTTTTATAATGTATTGAGAAACTTCAACGGTCACCGACCATCACTCTATTCTCTTGTTATCCCCGCTCGACCCAGCTACACTTTTATTACCTGAAAGGAATTGTGAAGCAAAAGAATGAGCACAAATAGTCCAGTAAAGTATATTATGACTAAAGATAATTAAATTATCAATAGCCTTCATCAGTAATGAATCAGATATTTGAAACATATGGTAGATGATAAAAGTTTTTAACTATAATTGCAGCGGAACAAACAATCCATTAGAAGAGTCAAATAGACCATAATGTCTATTATCTTCTCTATGTTAAAAGTCCACTAACAATATTTTACCCCTGTAACATCAATCAACAGTTCTTGCTAACAATCATGTAAATAATTCATGATCATAATTATGTTGATAAATTCCTCTTCGGACCCAGGACGAAGATAATTTTCATCATCTATCTTTACCTGTAACACCTAAAGATTATGGTTATATTAATTCACAATTCATATTCATAATCATGTAAATCCACGGTTTCTCCTTGCTACAAAGTCTTAATACAACTTTCACTCAATGTCCTTGCCACAAAGACTAAAGACACTTAATAATCATATCGTCTTTACACCCTACTCCAAAGACATTCAAATGTAACAACAATGGTCATGATCATACCAATTAATTGTCTATCTTTGCACTACGGGCCAAAGATATTCAATTGTATCATCAGTGGTCATGATCCTACACATGTCCATCTTTGCACTACGGGCCAAAGATATCAATCAACAATTCATCTTTGCACTACGGGCCAAAGATATCAATCAACAGTTCATCTTTGCATTACGGGCAAAGATAACTTTAACGACAATTTAAGTCTGAGGATTATGACAATGATATAAGGAATGAATCAAGTGAGATCAAGGACAAATATTAGAGATTTATAATTCAATTTATCTAGAGTTCAATAATGTCCAAATTGTCAACATGAAGATAAAAACATGATTCAACTTCAAGAATAAGTTTCATAAAAGATAATTTGGACAGAAAAGGATCTAAATTTTATCGTGAATAGTACTCGGCATGAATAGTAACTCGGATGAATAGTACCTCAGATGAATAGTACTCTGGATGAATAAAAGATAATTTGGACAGAAAAAGAAACTAAATTTCATCGTGAATAGTACCCTGACATGAATAGTAACTCAGATGAATAGTACCCCAGATGAAAAAATTAAAATTTTAATAAGAAAGTTCAGACCAATATTCCAGTGAAATAATATTAGATAAAGCGAAAACCTTAAGCAATTCTTAATCATTTCAGGAATTATAGAAACAATACTTACCATAGTAAGTTTAGATTTAGGAATATGAAATGAAATAATATATGAAACTGCAAATGGATTTTCACCCGTCATGCGGTAATCCGCGTAGACAAATCATTTCCACAACTTTAATAAAGAATGAATACGAAGGGTTATTCACCAGGCATGCGGTAATTCGCGTAGACAGATTATTCCCACAGATTAATAAAGAATGAATACGAAGGGTTGTTCACCATGCATGCGGTAATCCGCGTAAACAGGTTATTTTCACAGCTTAATAAGGAATAGAATGACAACCCTTACGAGTATTGAAAGAATATAACATCCATTATGATAAAAATAATATCCTTTACCTTAGTAGGAAACTAGATTTGACTGGTATACCGGATATTATTCTGAGAAAATCTTGCACTATAAACTACACTCAAAGTATCCTTATACTCAAAAGAAATACTCACAATATTATAGAGGAAGAATTTCTGATATTGGAATGGTGTATCTCATCTTCTGAAGGAGCCTCCCTATTATAGGCAACTCGGAGGAAGAAAAACAAACAAACCTGCCTAACTCCCTACCTAATCTTTCTTCCTTTCTCTTACGTGTAGCAACCTACTTCGAAAATTTACAAAAACTTTAATAAATGTGGCCCCTCCCATGTCTGCCTCCCACCACACCAATCAAACTTTGAAAAAAAAATTCAAATACAATTTAATCATCTCCACCCCAATTAATTCATATGTAACAATTTATATATATTTAATAGTATTATTATATAAAAAAATATTATAAAATTATACTATGATTATCACCTTATATTATTATAATATAGTATTATCATAATATATTTGAATGAATATTTTATCGAAAAAAATAATTGCGATTCCTCAAAAAATATGCCAAACTTTCAACAAATATCTCATTCTAAAATTCTCCATTTATAAAATTGAACCAATTATCATATTTTTATTCATAAATTATTATTCACAATAAATATTACATAATCACAATATTGACAACCAGGTCGTTCCCAGAAAAGAGGGGGCTTTCCGATAAGGATTTACCCTTACTGGCTCGTAATTAAATAACCTAACCCCTTTCCTTGACAGAACTTTCTAGACATTGTCAATAATGCTAATAATAATAATATGAGTAACTATATCGTGTCAATTATTGATTTAATAATATAAAGTATTGTACAGATGATACTGTGACAATAATTGAATCAATAATATCAGATACCATGTAGCAACTATTGTGGTAATTTTTGAATGAAATACCATGTGACTTTTTACGTAAGCATCAATAATCAAAGATACTTTGCAATACCGTGTGCTACTGTGCAACAAAGCGTATTACTGTACTTTTATCACCGGGTATTTTAACAGTTTAACGGTAAAAGTTTTGCCGTTATTTTTATAAAAATGTTATATCTGTCGCTTTCTATATCCGACAGTTATTCCGTTGTGGGGTCCACCAATGACTGTGCCGTCGTACGAATATTCTCCGACAAAAAGAATATTCCTCGACCAGACAAATATTCCTCGACACAACGAATATTTTATGATAACTTGCTTACTTTGTAAAATTTGCACATATCACCATTAAGCTTTAACCTTTTATCAATTTAACCATTTACTGAATAGAATAATAATTATAAAAAAATTTGAATACTTTTATTTTATAAATTTAAGGGTCTTACAATCTCCCCTCCTTATGAAATTTCGTCCCCGAAATTTACGTACCTGGTAATTCGAAGAGGTGAGGATACCTTGCTTTCATTTCATATTCTATCTTCCCGGTCATTTCCTCTGTATCAATATTTTTCCATTGCTCATCTCTTGGATTTCAGATATCATTCCAGAATACAGCTTCAAAACAAAGGTTAATTGACATATCACAACTTGTCAACTTATTAAGTAAGAAAATTCAGCTTAGTTAGGATACACACTAGCGAAGGATATTACTCGTCTCTCCCCTCCTAATTCTAGTATGAGATCTCCGCTAAAGACTATATTCCTAAGCTTTGATACCAATTGTGACGCCCCAAAAATAGGTCCACACTGTGACGCTCCCAAAATAAGTCCGCACAACCCATTCTGAGTCGTCATAAATACATGGTACAGAATCCAAATACAAATCTTCATATTCCAACTATTACTCTGTCGTGCATAATACGACCACACATAAACTATGAATAACAATACCCATACTCCTTATCAAAGATATGTTACATAAAGGTACAGTCAATAACTGTTTTAGGAATTAAAATCATTGGAAAATGCTCAAGGAAAACTTTCGTACATGGGAGGCCATGCTTATAAGTTATAATAGATATCATAGGACTTGAGAATTAACCTTGGTTGACCCAATAGACCCCAAAGAAGAACGAGAAGATTACTATCCTATTCATTCTAATGGTGGGTATTCTCTTGCCATATAATTACCTCCATTGTCTCAAACTGAGGATTATATTCCAACCATACTCCAAGATTATATAGGTAGTGTTCATAGATATAATCAGCAAGTGAATGCGCACAAAGCATGTCTTATGATAACATGAAATCATATGTGATTAGACATCTTGAATGATAGTGACAACACACTCTTCCAAAGTCGGGTTTACCTCACCCTATTTGGGTCACCAAAATCAACTGTTAAATGGCGTGTAAAATACGACACACATATTTAAAGTTCTCAATACCATTATATATTGTCATGCTGTTTTATAATGTATTGAGAAACTTCAATGGTCACCAACCATTACTCTATTCCCTTGTTATCCCCGCTCGACCCAGCTACGCTCTTATTACCTGAAAGGAATTGTGAAGCAAAAGGATGAGCACAAATAGCCCAGTAAAGAATATTATGACTAAAGATAATTAAATTATCAATAGCCTTCATCAGTAATGAATCAGATATTTAGAACCTTAGCCCTCAACAGGGAAAAATTTGATAGAATACAATAGACACAAGTTTTAGATCAACAAATGCAGCGGAACAAGTGTGACGCCCCCAATTCGGATAACTTGCGTCGCGAACTCGGTTCGTCACGTGCTAACTCTAATAATAACTAAAATCTCAAACAATGAAATAATAGAATAATTTACACTGACATAACATAAATATTCTCGTCCCAAGTCTCGAAACTATTACTAATACACTTCATAACTTAATCCAAACATATCTTAATTCATAACATTAATTAAGTCTTAATACAACATAAAGGAAACATCCTAACATAGAAGAGCACAGCTACTTCACACCCTTGCCTTCGCTCTTGTCCTGTCCTGAGGTTCCACCTTGCCCTGCCCTAACTGAAGTGTTTATGGAAAGCAAGAGTAAGCAACAAATTTTCCCAGCAATTAATATACCAATAAATGTGAACAGGTGTATATACGGTTCTTAATCTCAAGGGTAAAACGATAATTAATAGCTCAGGAATTCAAATAAGAATGTAGTGAACAAAATAAATATCAATGGCTTCCAAATATATTCTGTGAAGGTAAATAAGAACCACTACGGGTCGAAAAGTTATTAAAGGATTCAAAGGTTTTAACAATTTCAAGTGAATAAATAGATATCACTGAGTGTCACTGTGGACCAAGAATTAATAGAAGAATCCAACGAATTCACAATTTCAAGTTAATAAATATTGGATACTGAGTGGTTGTTAAGGACCACGAACTTCTACTAGAATCACCAAAAATATTTCTTATAACCCAAACAAGTATAAATAGGGGATCAGCCTACCGTACCTGGTGTTATGCATAACATAGCTGCTGTTGTCGGCACCTCGACTATATAGTTTCCCCTTTTTAGGAGGGTTGTTCATCTCAGTCAATTTATAAGAGTCCGCACCAAAGCAATTGGCATGGATCGCTTGAACCTCAAGGTTCAGATTCATGGATTTTGCCAAATTTATATTTGAAAAGTTTTTCTAACTCCTTTAGAGATGCATCTTATAGCATGTTTAGGCATTTCATCTTCCAGAACTATGAACATAAGGTTCTTAGTTCTTGTTGGATCTGAATTTCCCATCAATAGGACTGCACGCTGCTGATTGACTGCAAGCTTTGCTAGATTGGCCTGAAAGCAATTTCATTTAAGAGCAAGGGCCAATCTGGATTGCATTAGGTGGATATGCATATTTACATGCATATACAATTTTCAACTTGTGAACTCATCTTCATTCAGATGTGGCTTACAACTAATACCATGTTTAGAACGTATTGTTACCGCGGATCAAACTCTAAGCTTGAGCTTTTCAATATAGCGTGAGAACCTTCTCTGATACCATTTGTTAGTTTCCGGAGGCACAAAAGTTATATAGAAGGGGGGGGGGGGGGTTGACTAGATACTTTAAAACCTTTTCTTTTACTTGTTAAGTGATTAACAGATAATGAATAGTAGAATCTATTCATGCATAGCGGAATAGGTGAAGATCCCCTTCAAGGATATAACTTTAAACACAGTTCTAATGTCAGATTAGTTGCAAGCAGATATAACTGTTATAGTACTGAATGTAAATGACACAAGAGGTTTTAAGTGGTTCGGAGGCTAAATGCTCCTACTCCACTCTTCTACTTCAACAAGCAAGGAATCCACTAAAGATTTGATTAATTCTCTAAATCACAACGGTTCCTTCAAGACCAATAATCATGGGACTCCAGCTTACTAAGTGTTCTGCAAACCGGCAACCTCGAAACTCATTCACTAGTGACTCTTCCAGACCAGCAGCCTCGGATACACAGTCCACCACGAACTCTTCCAGATCCACACCTTCAGATACTCAGTTTTACTCGGAACTATTCCAGACCCGAAATCTCAGAATTGTAAACTAATCCCCTCAGACTTAGAATCTCTTGTACCCTTCGTTACTTAAGCAAGCCCAGCAGACTAGACTTTGGTTTAGTCACTAAGACAAGGACCCGACAAGCCCTGGATGCTTGGATGGATGATTGTTGTTGTTACTTTGTTGAGATACAAAGATGACATTCAGGTTGTCCATCTTTTGGTACTTAGTAGCTTCTTGTGATCATATGACATTCAGTATTAGTTTGATCACAACTAATGGACTGCTAAGATGTACGTTTAGCTTGACATCTTATTGTACTTAGCAGTCTGGTTGATTCCCTTGGTGCTGCTGATCTTTGTTATTGATGCTTGACTTCATCTGATATTCAGCATTGCACATTATCACCATTGAGGTACTGCTAAGTTGATGAGTGGGTTTATAACCAAGAATAGTTTGAGCTTAATCTTTTGTTGATTTTTAAGTGTTTTGTGTGCTTTTCATACATCTAATGTTATTTTGTAGGTTATGACATGGCATTGGTATGAAGAAGTAAGGAAAACAATCTGGACATCTTGTAGAGTACAATATGCAATCAAATACAAGATGGGAAATTTGAAGGGCTTTTAATGCAAAATTGGATGCATGTTCTTGGCTTGAAACTTTGATTTTATTGAATATCTACTTCTTAGCTTTCTGGAACATCTTGAATAGTTCTAATCGGAGTTCGGATGTGAGAGTTATGGCCTTCTTATCAACAAAGATCAAAGCTCAAAGTTGTCATGTTTGCCATTTACATAACAGCCACTTTCAGCCCAATTTTGACCTTAATCCGACTAGAATCTCTCAATTCTCAAAGAGTTAAAGTTGTAGATCTTGTTGATATCTTCCATTTGATAGGTGGTCCTCCCCGTAAATTCTCTTGGATCAAAAGTTATGGCCATTCTCCCAAAAGACGTCGTAGTAGAAAATTATAAGGCGCGGCCGCGCCTTGTCTTAGTATTATTTAGGCGCGGCAGCACCATCCATACACGAAATTAACACCTGAACATCAGGGATTTGTGCGGTAGCATAGCAAACTGGTGCCGCAGCGCCCGGGACGCGGCCATGCTAAGTTTTGACTCTTTTTAACATGTTTTTGACCCCAAATTGGATTGTTTTTTCCTCCTAAGCTTAGAAATTGGACTTGTAACCTATAAATACATGATGTGAGGCATAGATTAGAGGGGATATACTTCATAAAAGAGTAATTTAGATTAGATTTCATTAGATGAGAAAAAATCCTAGTTGGGATTGGATTGGAAATTGAAGCAACTTGGACACCATTGAAGATCAAGAGTAGGAGCAAGAGGGAGCATGAGATTTGCTGACAATAAATTCTATTCTCTTCTCTACTCTTATTTTTATCTTTTAATATTTATTCAATTGTGAATTCTTGATTTCAATTCATTAATTATGAACTAAATCTCTTGTTTAAGATTGCAACGAATTTTATTGTGTAGCTTGTTTTAGTATGCTTCTCTATTAATTATTATGATCTATTCTAGGGATTGTCTATTATGATTTGTGCATAAATGATTAATTATCTAATTAACAATTACTGTGATAATTTATATGAACTCGAGAGATAGATCATAGATTTAGATCTGATCATAATAGCATGTGATTGTATTTTCTGCATGGCATTGGAATTCATGATTTGTGTTTAGGTTAGAGATATACCTACGCATCGCATATAATCTGAATAAGAAATTGGGCTTTAAATCTTTTTTAATTGTAATTCACATAGAGATATAGTGAATTAGTTAATAAGGGTGTTTGATTCAATTCTATTAACTGTGGATTTGGATTGATATGTTTGTAATGGATCTGAAGATGGTTATAAATACTAATGAGTTCTTGATTAACAATCTAGAATAGTGAGCATAATTAATAAGATGTGTTTTAATTTAAGTGAAGCAATAAGTGAAGTTGTGACCTTAAATCTCCATAATCTGATTTTAAACTAGTGGTAATTAGAATTAGTTTAATTAGATAATTTACTGCAAAAACTTAAATCGATTGTTTAAGTAAAATTAGTTTGGTTAAGAGTTAGTACTTGGTAATTTTTATTAATAATTCCTCGTGGGAACGATACTCTACTTACACTTTATTACTTGTTGACGGTGTATACTTGCATACATATATTGATTGTGAAATCGACCAACATAAGTCTTGCATAACAGTTTGACTTCTTCTGGTACTTAGCAGCCTTTGAACATTGGTTGTCTTATGTACAGATTTGGCTCTGTATCTTCTTCTCTTTAGCTCAGAGTGTTCATGGTGAAACATAGAGTGATTCCAGTGTCTTGCTTTCTGATCTGCCATTCTAGTTGTTGTCTTCTTGGCCTTCCTGCTCTCAGCGCAGATGCCACTTTGTTGGCATACTCCTTTGTATTGAGTGAAGCTTTAGCAATGTAAGACTCTCATTAGATGTACTTCACTTCTTCATGGTGGTCTCACTCTCACTGAGATCTTTTTGTCTTTGAAGCTCTATATTTCTCTTCTGTCTTTGAGTCAGCACAATTTTCTCTTTTTAAGCTTAATTTTTTTTCTTTTGGTTCATCCATCATCTTCCTGTTGGAACATAGCAGTTGGGAGTTTTCTGTTGAAGAGCTTTTTTTGAGCATTTAATGCTTTAGATATTTTGAGATCTTGATGTTAACATTCTGGGTTCATGTGTCAGCTCCTTTTTAACTTTGCCTGTCACATCAGTCTGCTTTTTCACCTAACACCTCTGAGACGTCACTTTTAGCAGACTGGTTGGTAGTCACCTTTCTTTTTCCTTTTGTTTCCTCGATTTAAGCCAAAGATGTTGGAGAGTATATCGGGATCTTCAATTTGCAACATTCGTATGTTGGTCTTCATTAATAGACATTGCTAAGTCTTAACTATCAGGCAACTAAACTCTACGATTCTTATGCTGACCTTCATGTACTCTACGATCACTTGTTTATAGGAGTCATAGAGTGACTTGACTTGATATCTCTACGATTCTCAGAGTGTAGTCTATGATTCATCTTTGGCTAAGCAAGCACTCGACAGGTTGCTTCTACGATTCAGAGTGTAGTCTACGATTCTCCTTTGTTAGACTTATTCTGTTTTAGCTTGGCTGCTCTTGCAGACTTTTGTTCTTTGATGTTGACCTCTATGATCGGTCAAGCCTATCTATTACAGCTTATAAGATCAACCTAACAAGTTTGATCTTTCTATTCATAGTCCTTGTACATCATGATTTTTTGAAGGACTTTACAATGATGTTCATTCATATAAGATTAACCTAACATATTTGATCTTTTCAATCGAAGTCCTTGTACATATTATCTATCATCTATTAAGGACTTCACAGCCTTTTATAAATGATAAAATATTTTCATATTCATTCATTAACTTCATCATCAAATTATATGAATAAAGGAATAACATTCTCATGCATATTCTTGACAAAACCCTCCTTCCAGTGCCAATGTTAACACTGAAATCTGTCCGCTCGCTAAATCACCAAATTATTGGTTGTTTTCACAATCAATGCATACACGCAAGTGCACATGGTCAACAAGTAATATATAATAAGTAAAGTATCGTTCCCACAGATAATTATTTAACAAGAATTACCAAGCACTAACCCATAACCAACTTAATCTTATTTAAATGAATGATTTAGTATTTTGAATTAAAACTATGTAATTAAACTAATACTAAATACCCCTAGAATGAAACTAGATAACAAAGACTTGAGACTACAACTTCACTTCTTAATTCATTTAGATCGACACACTTCCTGTTAAGCCAAATGAATTACTTCGTATTGTTAATCAACAACACGAAAGTAAAATATGGCCATCTCTCGATGTACCATATCCATATCACACTAAATCCACAGTTGATAGAATGAATGTGAACACCATAATTAACTAACCCACTATATCTCTATGTGAATTATAATTAAAGAGGGATTTAAGCACAAGTTCTTATCGAATTACATACAGTGCATAGGTATATCTCTGTCCTAGGCACGAATCATGAATTCCATCGCCATGTAGAAGTCACAAATGCATGCTATTATCATTAGGTCTAAACCTATAATTCGTTTCTCGAGTTCATATAGGTTATCAAGGTAATTGATGGCCAATCAATTAAGCGGTTAATCACAAATCATGATAGACAATCCAATAACAATTAATAAGACTAACAAGGAAGCATATCAAAATAAACTACTCAATAAGATTCATTGTAATCCCAAAATAGAGTTTAATTCATGATTGAACTAGAATCCATTAACCACAATTGAATATACGTTAGAAGAATACAAATAGAAGTGAAAGAGAAGCTAGGGATTGAAGGATGCAAATATGATCTTTCTTGCTCCCAATCTGAACTTCCAATGCTCTTCAATTGCTTCAATCTTCAAATCTAATCTAATCTAGGGTTATGCCTAATCTAATCTAATCAAATCTAAACTAAGAAATATAGAAACGAGCATATATAATCTAATGATCCCAAAGGATGGAATGAATATTGACATACTGATATGCTTATGTATATATATATATATATATATATATATATATATATATGCCCTTATTGACCCCTTGTTCAAGCCACAACTCAATTGGCCAATTTAATGAAAAGTCAAAGTTTTAATTGACAGGAACCGGTGCAGCTGCGCCCCCATAAGCTTGTTTTGGGCACAGCTGTGCTACAAGGTATTCTAACCGGGCTTTGGCGCAGCTGCGCAGTGGACTGAGCCTATTTAGGAGTAGCTGCGCAGCACACCAGTTTTGCGGTCTGCCTTCTGCTGCTGTTGCTTCCATTCCTATCATGCATTGGTCATTTTAGCTTCACATTTCCACCATTTGTTGCACAATACCACCAAAAGAGTTCCCGAGCTTGAATTTTACAAAATGGAAAGAAATTCATGAAAAGCTACTATAAATCATGGGATTAAGAAACAAATGAAGTTAGACGATATCGGATAAGTGGGTATAAAACCAACTTATCAATACCTCCAAACTTGAATCGTTGATTGCCCCCAAGTAACACAATGAAAAGAAATGCAACAAACTAAGCTAAATGCAATCTATTTCTAAAATGCCTACGAATCCAACATCAGTGAGTATGAAATCCCAATGTGTTGCCTCAGAGAAACCACATAACCTTTAAACAAAGCATCTAACTAAAAACAAACCATAAGTCATATCACTTTGCGAATCAAAACTTGCTCAAATTGATGTAGTGTGTTGTGTGCATAGCAACCATTAAACTACTATAGAACAAATACTTCACATAATATGCTTCTTAAGGGAAAATTATAGTTCTAAGTCAAGAGTTTCAGCAAATAGAATAAGTTCCAACTATGACATTGTTGGGGAAAATCTATACGTGCAACACGCAAGTGTACGCGATCAACAAGTAATATAATGATAAGAAAAATATTGTTCCCACAGAGAAAATAATCACACTTTGTCCTAACAAGTACCAATTTTATAATAGCTTAATTTTATTAAACGAATGATTAAATGGTGATATTTATGACTAATTACTACTCAGATTATAATTAACACTATTCTAGAGATTTCAATAGTTTTCGGAGAATTAAGCCTACAACTTCACTTATTAGTTCACTTCGAACAACATACTTTCCTTCAATTTATATCAATTATTCTAGATTATTAACCAAGAACACGAAAGTAGATATAACCATCTCTCAATGCATTAAATCAATACTCACTCAAATTTATAATTGATAGAATTAAGCAAGACACCTTAATTAACTAACCACTATATCTCTATGTGAATTATAATTGAAAAAGGTTTAATATCAAGTTCTCTTTAGATTACACATGATGCATAGATATCTCTATCCTACACATGAATTATGAAATCTAACTAACTGTAGAAATCACAAACATACGTTACTATGGTTGGTTCCAATCCCATACGTCATCTCTTGAGTTCATATGGGATAACAGGTAATTAGTGATCAATCAAATACATAAATTACGCACAGACCACAGCAAATAAACTAGAAATAATATTCATAAACTAAATTGAAAGCATGTCAATCCTTAGTTATATAATAAGATCCGTTATAGGCCTAAATAGCAAATTAGTTCATCATAAACGAAGTAAAAACCATAATCCACAAAGTGAATAACATTCTCAATACAAGATAAAGATAAAGAGAGATAATAGAATCTGAAATCGTATTGTTACTCGTCTCCACGCTCGCCTTACGTTCTTCATGCTTCGCTTTGCTTCAATCCTCCTCACGTGTCAATTCCCACGAACTAAGGCTTGTTACTGTCTAAGTATCTCCCAAATAATTCCTAATCGCAAGCTAAATATAATCCTAATCGCAAGCTAAATCGTCCAACTTTCTTCTTGTAGAATCTTGATCAAACAAGGAAACCTCTATCTTCGCCGCGTACCCCCGCCCCCTCGGGCTTTTTGCCTTTGATACACCCACCCCAGTGGGTGTCCACTTTTTCTAAGCTTCTTCTGCACCCCCGCCCCGGTGGGTGGTTTGCTCTATAAATGCCCGCCACGATGGGTATCATGGCCATGAAATGCTAATTTTTTGCGTTTAAGTCCTGTTTCCATCCATTCTACTTCCTGCAATCAACAACACCAAAATAGAGTAAAATAATACTACAACTACTTGAGATAGCAAGGAATCAAGCTAAAAAGGTCATCGATTCGCAGGTATAAAACCAACTCATCAAATACCCCAAAACTTGAGACTTTACTTGTCCTTAAGCAAAACAATGCACATGAACTAACTAAAATGAATATGAATACAACTGTCAGATAGTATCAAGCTAACAAATATTGCCTCAGAGAACTCACAACTGATATAAACAACAAATCCAACCAAAGACATCTCAGCAATTCAAACCAATCTATGAATCGACGCCTACTAACATCGATGTAGTGTGTGTGTGCTCGACAACAATGTGACCAACCACAGTTCAAATATATCACATAATATGTGTCTTAGAAGGAAAATACAACTTTAACTCGAGAAAGCGCGTAAACATGATAATGCAACCAAGACTCAACATTAACCAAGTCGGAAGTCAATATGGGAAACTTTTTGCTTTCTTTATTCATTAACGGGAGCATTCTGCTCGTTTTCCCGTAATTTTACTCTACTCATGACTGTGCAATGTCTAGTTTCCTTAGGCTTTTTAGTGATACCCAAGTAGAGAGCTTTCAACCAACGACTCCCATTCCAAAAGGCTTCAGGACGCTGGGTGTAGAAACATCCCTTAAGGCGTACTTACTCGAGTATCAAAGGCCACGAAACTAAACGAGTCACGGTGTTTATTCACAAATGTTTCTCTTTTTCATATTATCTATTCTTTTCTTCATTTCATTTCATTTCTTTTAGAGAGCTCCCATATCTTCCCCCAAACTTAGGTTTCTGTCTAATCTTAGTCATCACTCCCAGTTCACTGAATTTCTGTCATTAAAGCTCAATTTCTTTCAAGACGTCAATTATGTCATTATTTGGACCAAGTTGGACTACATGGTCATGCTAATGTGTTAACCGGTACAACGTGTCAAACAGACAAAGATTCATGTTAAGGTCTGAAATTTACATATATGTCCTAGTTGTCATTACTATTCAAGTTCTATGCAAATCCAGACTCATCACTGGCTAATGTAGGTTCACACTTACTGACATACTCGACTCATGTAATCCTAACTAACGACTCTTTTTGTTATTTTCTGATTTTTTTTCATTTTTTATATGTATAAAAACACTTAAATAAACTACTAATGCAAATAATAAACTACACTAACATGCAATGCTAAACTACTATGCAAAACTAACTAACTGCAATGTTCTTAATAATATTATGATAAGTAAACTACTAATGCAAATAATAAACTACACTAACATGCAATACTAAACTACTATGCAAAACTAACTAACTGCAATATTCTTAACAATATTATGATAAGTAATATACACCCCCAAAATTAAATATCGCAATGTCCTCATTGTGAAAATAAATGAACTTAAGCCTAGAGGACTTCCCTGACAACTCATGAATCCGGCTTGATCGCATCCACATCAGAATCCGAAGGTGGATTGCCAGGAAGTGGCTGCGGAGTCGGGAACTGAAATAGGTCGGCGGATGTGTTCAGTCGCGCAAATGCCTCAACGACAGCGGCGTTGAAATTGTTCTGAGTCTCGAACATATAGCTTTGTCTAGGCCACCAGCCGGTCTTTCTTCTTGTCATCCACCCTGCACTGTTCGTCCAAATGCTGCTGAAGAGATCAAAACTGGGAACAGAACATAAACTTCGCTGAGCGAGAAGTGCTCGACGTAGTGGCCTCCCCCTCTTCGTGCATTCTGTCCTCCGCGAACTCATCCTCCTCAGGCACCACATAGTCCGCATCAATGGCTTCGTCCTCCTCCTCATTCGAGTTTGAAGGAAAAATGAAACCTAGGTCATGGGGATGTGACTTGCCTCCTTTCCAGAATTCGAATCGGGCAATCATCCTCGTGTACAGCAGCTGTAGTGGTTGCTGAATCGGCTCATCATCTGTCCACCTGACACCAGCACGATGGCACAACCCGGTGATAAGGGATGGATGTGGCAATCATCCCGACATGGACCCTCTCAAGCATCGATGAATAGAGAAACTAATGATAGCCCCAATATTGATGTCGAAATCTTTGATAATCGCATATAATAGTAAGAGTTTTTCTTTTATTATTTTGCTCGTATGTGTTGATGGAAGTAGCTTGGCACAGAGGAAAGCATACCATATCATCCCATAGAGGCTCAAACTTGAGCTCATGATTAATGTGCTCCTCTCTTGCCCTTTTGCCAAACTGTGTCGGGCTTGCAAATTTTGATAAGGATTTGATCATAGTCAGGCCCGCTGTCTCTAAACTAAGTATACTGACAAACTTCTGGCTGTCGTAGGTTGTAGAAATCATTTATAGCCTCGACACTGAAATCCACCATTTTTTCCCAGACGAACACTTTAAACGGAGCTATGTCTTCTGCGTTCACATAGAACTCTTTGACCACGGCTACCACTGTCGCCTCGGGCTGATCCGTAAAGGTGTCCCATTCCTACTCTATGATTTATAGCCCTATATATCCATCTCAAACATCGGGCCTAAGGCCCCTTTCAAGGACTAGTGCCTTTTATGCCAAGTATTCAAATCTGTCGGCAACAAAAGCACTCCAAAATTTCTTACGGTCATAAGGTCTAGAGAGGATGGACGAGCCCTCACCCTTCTGTCTCTTTGGTGCTCGTGGTGGCATGATGTCTCACTTGCTCAAAATCAACGAATTCCTTATGAATTTTGTTTATGGCTTTTTATCGAACAGTTGTCGGGCAATGTCAATGGAGCTTGATGGTTGTGATGTTGGATTTTTGTTCTTTCCCCAATATGTCTCACATAACCAACTCAAGCGGTATATTTATATCAAGTGCAATAATTTTAACTACCAATTTAGAACCCCAACAATAACTATCCCAAATTAACTTTTCCCCCAATTTCTTATCCTATTTGTTCATTAGGTACAAAATCACTCAAAGAATTGTATATGTGTATGCTTACCACTTGACTTTGTATGATGCTTCATGAATTGATTGATGTTCAGAGTTTTCCCCAATTGCCTTCAGTCCGTTGTTTGTGTGCAATCGATTGGATGTATAATGGAGGTTGAAGTTGATGTTCCAAGTTGCTTGATTCGTTTGCGATTGAAATCCCACTCGATAAGAGCTTTGGAAGTGAAGTAGTTGCTGGAGATGGAGTTTAGAGAGGTTTTAGGTAGCTTAGGGTTTGAAGTTCTGTTTTGGAATGGCTTAACTTGAAGTGTTGATATGTGTTTTAAAAAACAAAACTGCCGTATGCCCGTCGGGGCGGGCGTTTTTAGCCTTGGAAGCCCGCGGGGGAGGGCCGGTTTTAGCTTGATTCCTTGCTATCTCAAGTAGTTGTAGTATTATTCTACACTAGTTTTGGTGTTGTTGATTGCAGGAAGCAGAATGGATGGAAACAGGACTTAAACGCAAAAATCAGCATTTCATGGCAATGATACCCGCCGGGGTGGGCATTCATAGAACAAACCACCCGCCGGGGTGGGGGTGCAAAAGAAGCTTAGAAAAAGTGGATACCTGCCGTGGCGGGCGTATCAAAGGCAAAAAGCCCGAGGGGGCGGAGGTACGCGACGAAGATGGAGGTTTCCTTGTTTGATCGAGATTTGCAGGAAGAAAGTTGGACGACTTGGCTTGCGATTTGGAATATATTTAAGGCTTTTAGAGAGAATTATTTGAGAGATCCTTAGACAGTAACAAGCCCTAGTTCGTGGGAGTTGACATGTGAGGAGGATTGAAGCAAAGTGAAGCACGAAGAACGCAAGGCGAGCGTGGAGACGAGTAATAATACGATTTCAGATTCTATTATCTCTCTTCATCTTTATCTTGTATTGAGAATGTTATTCACTTTGTGGATTATGGTTTTTACTTTGTTTATGATGAACTAATTTGCTATTTAGGCCTATAACAGATCTTATTATGTAACTAAGGATTGACTTGCTTTTAATTTAGTTTATGAAGATTATTTCCAGGTTATTTGCTGTGGTCTGTGCGTAATTTATGTATTTGATTGATCACCAATTACCTGTTATCCCATATGAACTCGAGAGATGACGTATGGGATTGGAACTAACCATAGTGACGTATGTTTGTGATTTCTACAGTTAGTTAGATTTCATAATTCATGTGTAGGATAGAGATATCTATACATCATGCGTAATCTAAAGAGAACTTGATATTAAACCTTTTTCAATTATAATTCACATAGAGATATAGTGAGTTAGTTAATTAAGGTGTCTTGCTTAATTCTATCAATTGTAAATTTGAGTGAGTATTGATGTAATGCATTGAGAGATGGTTATATCTACTTCCGTGTTCTTGGTTAATAATATGGAATAATTGATATAAACTGAAGGAAAGTATGTTGTTCGAAGTGAACTAATAAGTGAAGTTGTAGGCTTAATTCTTCGAAAACTAGTGAAATCTCTGGAATAATGTTAATTATAATCTGAGTAGTAATTAGTTATAAATATCACCATTTAATCATTGGTTTAATAAAATTGAGCTAGTATATAATTGGTACTTGTTAGGAAAAAGTGTGATTATTGTCTCTGTGGGAATGATACTTTTCTTATCATTATATTACTTGTTGATCACGTACACTTGCGTGTTGCGCATATAGATTTTATCCAACAAGTTTTTGGCGCCGTTGCTGGGGACAATAATTGCGTTTGTTACTGACAATATCAGTTTAATTAAATCAGTTTTAGTTAAACATATATATATATATATATATATATTCTAATTGTTGTTTTATTGGTTATTTCAGGTAATCTCGAGTAGTGTATGAAAACTCGATCAACGAAGCCAAATTTGTTGCCACTCGAGGACGGCATCGACAAACGGTTTTAGATGTTACGTAAGTGGATTAAGAAAACTCGAGAAGAACTTGAAACACCGGAAACCATGGCTGAAGAGGAACAGAAAGCACTACATGATTATGCTACTCTGCGGATTTCAAAAATTCATTCAAGTGTCACCTAGGCTGGCAATTAATGTTAATAACTTTATGATCAAGCCTGGAACGATACAAATGGTGCAGAATAATTGGCAGTTTGGGGGTCTTCCGAATGATGAACCGAACGAGCACATTATCAGTTTCATAGAGATCTGCGATACATTTAAGTGCAACGGGGTTTTCGATGATGCTATCAGATTAAGATTATTTCCGTTCACGCTGAGAGACAAGGCAAAGGGTTGGCTTCCATTCTCTAGCACTGGGGTCAATCACCACTATGGAACGATTTGACGCAGAAATTTCTGGACAAATTCTTCCTGCCTTCAAAAACACATAGATTGAGGACGAAAATTTCTTCATTTGTACAGCAGCAGGGAGAACCATTGTATGAAGCATGGGAAAGGTACAAAGAGCTGTTGAGGAAATGTCCAGACCATGGACTACCACAGTGGATGCAGATGAATACATTCTACAATGGGTTAGGGAGTCATATACGGACTAGCATCGATGCAGCCTTAGGGTGGAGCTTTTATAGCAAAGAAGTTTGAGGAGGCATGGGAATTGATAGAAACAATGGTTGTAAACATCTATCAGTGGCTGATTGAGAGAATGACTCAACGCAAGGTAGCAAGAATTCTGGAAGTGGACTCTATTACAGCTTTATCCGCACAAATAGCAGCGTTATCAAAGAAGATGGATGCCATGTCAAGTGGAAACATGCTAGCAGATAGTAGTTATATGTGAGCTTTGTGCAGGGAAGCATCCGACAGAACATTGTGCGGTAAATCCAGCTTCAGTATAGTTTATGGGTAGCTACAATAGGCCACCTAACACATATCATAATGGATATAATCCGGGGGCAAGGAACCACCCAAATTTTTCAAGGAGCAACAATCAAAACCAAAATTAGAATCAGCAGCAGGCTCCACGACCATCATACCCCCCTGGTTTTTAAAATCAACAGTCAGCTCCGCATCACGAGAATAAGACAGATTTGGAGGAGCTACTGGCGAAGTACATAACAGGGAATGAAGCGGCAATGAAATCTTAGGCAGCTGCGATCAAGAATTTAGAAACTCAAATGGGACAAATTGCAAGTGCGTTAAACACCCCAAGGAACCTTGCCGAGTGACACAGAAAAGAATCCGAGGGGAGGTCATGAGCAATGTCAAGCTGTCACACTTCGGAGTGGAAAACAGTTAGCCGATCAAGATTCAGAACAGCCGACGACTGAGAAGCAAGTTGAGACAAGTGTGGAAGAAACAATGGAAGGAAACAAAGAAGGTGAAAAATCTGTGGTATAGGAACAGGTTGTTACCCCGATAGTTTACCCACCACCACCCTTTCAACAACGGATTCGTAAACAAAAACTAGAGAAATAGTTCACTAAGTTTCTAGAGGTGTTCAAGAAGCTGCACATCAACATTCCTTTCGCGGAGGCATTAGAGCAGATGCCTAGTTATGCCAAGTTCATGAAGGATATCTTGTCAAAGAAAAAGAAGTTATAGGACTTCAAAATTTTAGCACTAACGGAGGAATGTAGTTCTATATTACAAAAGAAGCTTCCACCGAAATTGAAAGATCCGAGCGGTTTCACCATCCCATGCAAAATAGGGAGTTTGGCCTTCAACAAATGTCTGTGTGACTTGGGTGCAAGTATAAACTTATGACACTTTCAGTTTAAACTAAGTTAGGTTTACCGACACCTAGACCAATAAACATCTCCCTACAGCTGGCAGACAGATCGGTAACATATCCGCGGGGAATTGTTGAGGATATTTTGGTAAAATTTGACAAATTCATATTCCAAGCGGACTTCATCATCTTGGACTATGAAGAGGATAAAGATATTCCGATAATCCTTGGGCGACTGTTCTTAGCAACTGGTAGGACTCTCATTGAAGTTCAGAAAGTAGAGTTGACCATGAGGGTTCAAGACCAAGAAGTAACCTTTAATGTTTTTAAAGCCATGAACTTCCCCAAAGAGGATGAGGAGTGTTTCCAAATGGATGTAATCGACAAAGTGGTGGGAGATGAACAACATCGTATATTGAGTTCCGACATTTTAGAATCAACATTGATGGGAGATTGTGATGGAAAGGATCTAGAGTTAATGGAATATCTGCAATTGTTAGAGGCACATCCTAGAGTGAGCAGGTTCAAATTACCATTTGATTCATTGGAAGCATCAGGAACTTCATCAGTGAGGATGAAACCATCTCTAGAGGAACCACCTGCACTAGAACTCAAACCCTTACCCAACCATCTTAGGTATGCTTATTTGGGTAATTCATCCACTTTACCTATTATTATTGCATCTGTGCTTAACGAATTGCAGGAAAGTAAGTTGTTAAGAGTTCTGCGGGAGTACAAATCTGCTATTGGATGGACTATCACCGACATCAAAGGAATCAACCTTTCATTCTGTATGCACAAGATTTTGATGGAGGAAGATGGGAAGCCAACAGTGGAACAACAACGGAGGCTCAACCCAATCATGAAAAAGGTAGTGAAAAAGGAAATATTGAAATGGATGGATGCTGGAATTCTCTACCCAATCTAAAATAGTGCATGGGTGAGTCCAGTTCAGTGTGTCCCGAAGAAAGGTGGTATGACAGTAGTGAAGAATGAAAACAACGAACTAATACCGACAAAGACAGTGACTGAGTCGAGGGTTTGCATGGACTACAGGAAGCTAAATAAGGCAACCCGAAAGGATTATTTCCCCTTGCTGTTTATTGATAAAATGTTGAATAGGTTAGCTGGACATGACTACTACTGCTTGCTAGATGGGTATTTAGGATACAACCAAGTCGTTATTGCACCGGAGGATCAAGAGAAGACAACGTTCACATGCCCATATGGCACCTTTGCCTTTAGAAGGATGTCATTCGAACTGTGTAACTCACCGGCGACCTTTCAGCGATGTATGATGGCAATTTTCTCAGATATGGTGGAGCGTATTGTTGAAGTATTTATGGATGACTTTTTCGTATTTGGAGAATCTTTTGACAGGTGCCTCGAAAATCTAGTCTTGGTGCTAAAAAGATGTGTTGAGACGAATCTGGTGCTCAACTGGGAAAAATGCCATTTTATGGTCCAAGAGGGGATAATACGTGAGCATAAAGTTTCGGGAAAAAGGTTGGAAGTGGATCGGGCTAAATTGGAGACAATAGAGAATCTGCCACCGCCAACTTCAGTAAAGGGTATTCAGAGTTTTCTCAGGCATGCTGGATTCTACCGCTGATTCATCAAGGACTTCTCCAAAATCACAAAACCGCTATGTAGTCTATTGGAGAAAGATGTACCCTTCAAATTTGATGAAGACTACTTAGCGGTGTTTGAGCAGTTGAAGAAGAAACAAACCACAGCCCCCATGATCATAGCACCAGATTGGACAATGCCGTTTGAGCTAATGTGTGATGCCAGTGACTATGCAAAAGGAGCTGTGCTTAGACAACGCCGAGAGAAAGTCTTTCATGCCATCTACTATGCAAGTAAAACATTGATCGATGCACAGTTGAACTACACAACCATCGAAAAGGAACTACTTGCGGTTGTGTATGCGTTTGATAAGTTTTGCTCGTACTTGGTGGGAACTAAGGTGGTGGTTTACACATATCACTCGGCCATCCGATATCTAGTTGCAAAGAAAGACGCAAAGTCGAGACTTATTCGCTAGATTTTGCTCCTCCAAGAATTTGATTTAGAGATTAAAGATAGGAAGGGGACAGAAAATCAGGTGGCTGACCACCTTTCCCGATTAGAGAATCCGAGCCTATGACAAGACCGACAAGGTAGTGATTAATGAGTCCTTTCCTGATGAACAGTAATTTCTGATCCACGGCAAGTTCCCGTGGTATGCGAATTTTGTGAATTACTTGGTAAGAAATATTCTCCCACCAGATTTGACACAACAGCAAAAGAAGAAATTCTTACATAACGTGAAGTGGTATATGTGGGATGAACCGTTCTTGTTCCGACAGTGCGCCGACAGAATGATTCGGCGATGTGTGCCGAAAAGTAAAGTAGAAAGCATCTTACAGGCATGTCACGCCTCATTATATGGGGGACACTATGGGAGTGAAAGAACGAATGTAAAAGTCCTTCAGTCAGGTTTCTACTGGCCCACCTTATTCAAAGATGCACACCAGTGCGTGAAAAACTGTGATAGATGTCAATGAGCGGGAAATATTTTTAAGCAGAACGAGATGCCACTTAACATGATTTTGGAAGTCGAGGTTTTTGATGTATAGGTAATCGACTTCATGGGACCATTTTCGTCGTCATTTAGTAATTTATATATCCTGTTGGCAGTCGACTATGTGTCAAAGTAGGTTGAGGCAGTCGCACTACCAATAAATGATGCAAAAGTTGTATTGAAATTCTTACAAACGAATATCTTTACACGATTTGGCACCCCGAGGGCAATTATCAGTGATGAGGGGATCCATTTCTGCAACAAGTACTTCACCGCTCTCTTGACTAAGTATGGGGTCAACCACAGAATCGCCACAGCCTATCACCCCCAGACTAGTGGCTAAGCCAAAGTATCTAACAGAGAGGTGAAAAGAATCTTGGAAAAAGTCGTCAACCCAAACTGGAAAGATTGGTCATTGAAACTAGACAACACTTCTTGGGCAGTATCGAATGAAAGTAAGGTTGCCTCCCATCTACCGCTTAATTTTAAGTAGTTCAGCCTGACTACTCCCTGTGTCAAATTGGCTCTGCAAGGTCGACCGAGGTTACCTGGAGATTGACGTCGCCTCCCCAATAATGCTTGAGGCTTTGGCCGTTAACTTTAAATGTTTCCATAGAATCCTGGCCATAGAGCTCAACGGCGCCGTGTGAGAATGCAGTTTTGACAGTGAATGGCCCCGACCACCTAGATTTCAGTTTCCCGGCAAAAAGAGCTTCAACCGAGAGTTGAATAATAGCACTGATTGGCCCGGTTCAAACTTTCTGTCCACTATCTTTTGATCGTGTCATTTCTTGACCTTTTCTTCATACAACTTTGAATTCTCATATGCTTGCAGACAAAATTTATCTAACTCATTGATTTGCAACAATCTTTTCTCCCATGCTGCTAATAGGTCAAAGTTGAGTTTCTTGACGGCCCAATAGGCTTTATTTTCGAGTTCTACTGGAAGGTGACATGCCTTTTTGTAGATCAAATGGTATAGATACATGCCGATCGGGGACTTATAAGCAGTCCGATACGCCCAAAAAAGCGTCGTCTAGTTTCAATGACCAATCTTTCCGGTTCGGGTTAACGACTTTTTCCAAGATTCTTTTCACCTCTCTGTTAGATACTTCGGCTTGGCCACTCGTCTGGGGGTGATAGGTTGTGGCGATTCTGTGGTTGACCTCATACCTAGTCAAGAGAGTAGTGAAGTACTTGTTGTAGAAATGGCTCCCCTCATCACTGATAATTGCCGTCGGGGTGCCAAAAACTTGTTGGGTAAAATCTAGTTACGCACAACATGCAAGTATACGTGATGAACAAGTAATAAAGTGAAAGTAAAGTATCGTTCTCATGAGGAATTATTTAATAAGAATTATCAAATACTAACTCTTAACCAAACTAATTTTATTTAAATAATTCATATAAATTTTTGAATTAAACTATATACTAAATACCACTAGTTAAAATAAGATTATGGAGAGTTAAGATCATAACTTCACTTAATGTTTCACTTAAATTAATACAATTCTTATCAATTATGTTCACTATTCTGAATTGTTAATCAAGAACACATAAATAAATATGACCATCTCTTAATGCATCATACTCAAATCAACTTAAATTCACATATGATAGAATTAAGAAGAACACCCTAATTAACTAATCCACTATATCTCTATGTGAATTATAATTGAAGAGGATTTCGAGCACAAGTTCTTTATCAGATTACATGCGATGCATAGGAATATCTCGATCCTAGACATAAATTATGAATTCCAACGCCATACAAAAAACACAATCACATGCTATTATAATCAGATCTAAACCCATAATCCGTCTCTTGATTTCATATGGATTATCACGGTAATTGATAGCTAGGCAATTAAACAATTAATTCCAAATCACAATAGGCAATCCCCACGATAGATCATAATAATTAATAGAGAAACATATTAGAATAAGCCACGCAATAAGATCCCTTGTAATCTTAAACAAAAGATTTAGTTCATTATTATTGAATCAAAATCAAGAATCCACAATTGAATAAACATTAAAAGATTGAAATAAGATTAAAAAAGAGCATAGAATCTGTTGTCAGCAAATCTTATGCTCCCTCTTGCTCCTGCTCTTGATCTTCAATAGTCTCCAAGTTGCTTCAATCTCCAATCCAATCCCAACTAGGGTTTTTCCTAATCTAATGAAATCTAATCTAAACTAATCTAATGGCATCTAACTCCCTAATCCTTGTGTATTCTTCTCCTTTAATAGCCCTCTTATGATCCTTCTCCAAATCAACGCTCAGAATTCTTTTCCTAGTCAACTTCTAAAAATCAGCTTTTTCTTCCCAACATGCCCGCCTAGGCGGGCTTTTTGGCCTGTGGAAGCCCGCCTAGGCGGGGGTACAGTGACTGAAATTATGAAAAATGCCATTAAGGTCCATTTTTCAAGTTTTGACCTTTCGAAGTCGTTTCCTACAATACAAACACAAAAACAAGAAAATAACACTAAAAATACTTAAAGTTAACAAAGAATTAAGCCTAAGAGATGTTCGATTCGTAGGTATAAAACCCGTTCATCAAATACCCCCAAACTCAAGACTTTGCTTGTCCTCAAGCAAAAACACACAAGTTTTAAAAATAAACAACTAACCTAACTACATGAATGCATATGCATGATCTACTTCCTAATATGCCTACAAACCGAGCAATAAATCAGTATGATGTCTAACAACAAGCCTCAAAAATACCAATATGATACTCAAATAATATATCCAATCAAGTCAAAGTTCATAACTTAACCAATCAGTCAATCCAAACCTGTCATCACCCATGGTGTGCGTGTGTGCTCGTTAACCATTCCAACCAACCACAGTTCTAGATAATCTCATAACAAACTTCGTAAAAGGAAAATTTCAATTCCAATTCAATTATCTCTGCAAACACGATAATTCTAGTTAAAACTACTTAATTGCCAAGTCTAGGGGTCCCTACTGAGGCTTATTTCTATTTTTATTCATTCACGAGTGCGTTTTTCGCTCCATCCCGCGTTTACACTTGACAGTGCAATGTCTGATTCTCTTAGGCTTTTCAATGTTACCCATGTAGCGAACTTTTGACCAACAACTCCTAAACCAGATGGTTTTTGGGCACTGGGTGTAAAGACATTCTCTAGGGCTTACTTGTTCGAGTAACAAAGGCCACAGAATCAAACTAGTCAAGGTATTTATTAAGACTCTTTTTTTTCTATTTTATTTTATTTTTTAAAATTTTCATATATATACCTCATCAATTCCCCCAAACTAAAGCTTTTGCCTTAATTTTAACTTTTACTTGCCAGTTCACTACTTTCCTTCAATTTTAACCAAGAATTTCCCTCTAGAAACAATTTATGAAACCATTGAACCAAGTTGATTAAAACAGTCAAACCTTAAGTGCTAATACGCAACAAGTAAAAACTTGTTGGGTAAAATCTATACGCGCAACACGTAAGTGTACGGGATCAACAAGTAATATAATGATAAAAAAAAGTATCGTTCCCACAGAGACAATAATCACACTTTATCCTAACAAGTACCAATTTTATACTAGCTCAATTTTATTAAACGAATGATTAAATGGTGATATTTATGACTAATTACTACTCAGATAATAATTAACACTATTTCAGAGATTTGACAAGTTTTCGGAGAATTTAGCTTACAACTTCACTTATTAATTCACTTCGAACAACATACTTTCCTTCAGTTTAGATCAATTATTCCAGATTATTAACCAAGAACAAGGAAGTAGATATAACCATCTCTCAGTACATTACATCCATACTCACTCAAATCCACAATTGATAGAATTAAGTAAGACACCTTAATTAACTAACTCACTATATCTCTATGTGAATTATAATTGAAAAAGGTTTAATATCAAGTTCTCTTTAGATTACACATGATGCATCGATATCTCTATCCTACACATTAATTATGAAATCTAACTAACTGTAGAAATCACAAACATACGTCACTATGGTTGGTTCCAATCCCATACGTCATCTCTCGAGTTCATATAGGCTAATAGGTAATTGGTGATCAATCAAATACATAAATTATGCACAGACCACAGCAAATAACATAGAAATAATCTTCATAAACTAAATTGAAAGCATATCAATCCTTAGTTACACAATAAGATCCGTTATAGGCCTAAATAGCAAATTAGTTCATCATAAACGAAGTAAAAACCATAATCCACAAAGTGAATAACATTATCAATATAAGATAAAAATGAAGAGAGATAATAGAATCTGAAATCGTATTGTTACTCGTCTCCACGCTCGCGCCTACGTTCTTCGTGCTTTTCTTTGCTTCAATCCTCCTCACGTGTCAACTCCCACGAACTAAGTCTTGTTAATGTCTAAGTATCTCCCAAATAATCCTCTCTTAAGCCTTAAATATATTCCTAATTGCAAGCCAAATCGTCCAACTTTCTTCTTGTAGAATCTCGATCAAACAAGGAAACCTCCATCTTCGCCGCGTACCCCCACCCCCTTGGGCTTTTTGCCTATAATATGCCTGCCCCAGCGGGTTTCCACTTTTTCTAAGCTTCTTCTGCACCCCCGCCCCGACGGGTGGTTTGCTCTATGAATGCCCGCCCCAGCGGGTATCACGGCCATGAAATGCTGATTTTTTTGCATTTAAGTCATGTTTCCATCCATTCTGCCACCTACAATCAACAACACTAAAACAGAGTAAAATAATACTACAACTACTTGAGATAGTAAGGAATCAAGCTAAAAAGGTCATCAATTCGTAGGTATAAAACCAACTCATCAAATACCCCCAAACTTTGTTTTTCCTCAAGCAAAACAATGCACATGAACTAACTAAAATAAATATGAATACAACTGTCAGATAGTATCAAGCTAACAAATATTGCCTCAGAGAACTCACAACAGATATAAACAACAAATCCAACCAAAGACATCTCCGCAATTCAAACCAATCTATGAATCAACGCCTACTAACACCGATGTAATTTGTGTGTGCTCGACAACAATGTGACCAACCACAGTTCAAATATATCACATAATATGTGTCTTAGGAAGGAAAATACAGCTTTAACTCAAGAAAGCGCGTAAACACGATAATCCAACTAAGACTCAACGTCAATCAAGTCGGAAGTCAATATGGGAAACTTTTCGCTATCTTTATTCATTGACTGGGGCATTTTGCTCGTTTTTCCGTACTTCTACTCTACTCATGACTGTGCAATGTCTAGTTACCTTAGGCTTTTTTAGTGATACCCGTGTAGCGAGCTTTCGACCAACGACTACCAAACCAAATTGCTTTAGGGCGCTGGGAGTAGAAACATCCCCTAGGACGTACTTGCTCGAGTATCAAAAACCACAAAACTAAACGAGTCACGGTATTTATTCACAAATGTTTCTCTTTTTCATATTTTCTATTCTTTTCTTCATTTCCTTTCTTTTCTTTTAGATAGCTCCCATATCTTACCCCAAACTTAGGTTTCTGCCTAATCTTAGTCATCACTCCCAATTCACTGAATTTCTGTCATTAAAGCTCAATTTCTTTCAAGACGTTAATTATGTCATTATTTGAACCAAGTTGGACTACATGGTCATCCTAACAGCTAACCGGTACAATAATGTCAAATAGGCAAAGATTCATGTCAAGGTCTAAAATTTACATCTATGTCGTAGTTGTCATTACTATTCAAGTTCTATGCAAATCCAGACTCATCACTGGCTAATGTAGCTTCAAACTTACTGACATACTCGACTCATGCAATCCTAGCTAAAGACTTTTTTTGTTATTTTTTGATTTTTTTTAATTTTTTTTATAAGCATAAAAACAGTTAAATAAATAAAAAAACACTTAAATAAACTACTAATGCAAATAATAAACTACATTAACATGCAATGCTAAACTACTATGCAAAACTAACAAACTGCAATGTTCTTAACAATATTATGACAAGTAAACTACTAATGCAAATAATAAACTACACTAACATGCAATGCTAAACTACTATGCAAAACTAACTAACTACAATGTTCTTAACAATATTATGATAAGTAATATACACCTCAAAATTAAATATCGCAATGTCCTCATTGTGAAAATAAATGAACTTAAGCTTAGAGGACTTCCCTGACAACTCATGAATCTGACTCGACCACCTCCACATCAGAATCTGAAGGTGGATAGCCAGGAAGTGACTGCGAAGTCGAGAACTGAAATGGGTCGGTGGATGTGTTCAGTCGCGCAAATGCCTCAGCGACAACGGCGTTAAAATTGTTCTGATTCATGACATATGGCTTTGTCTCGCCGTCAGCCGATCTTTCTTCTTGTCATCCACCCTACGTTGTTCTTCCAAATGCTACTAAAGAGATCGGAACTGGGAACTGAACATGAACTTCGTCGAGCGAGAAGTGCTCGACGTAGTGGCCTCCCCCTCTTCGTGCAGTCTGCCCTCCGCGAACTCATCCTCCTCAGGCACCACATAGTACGCATCTATGGCATTGTACTCCTCCTCATTCGAGTCTGAAGGAAAAATGAAGCCTAGGCCGCCGGGATGTGACTTGCCTCCTTTCCAGAATTCGAATCGGGCAATCATCCTTGTGTCTAGCAGCTGTAGTGGTTGCTGAATTGGCTCATCATATGTCCACCTAACACCCGCACGGTGGCACGACCCGGTGATAAGGGATGGATGTGGCAATCCTCCCGACATGGGCCCTCTCAAGCATCGACGAACTAGAGAAACTGATGATAGCCCCAATATTGATGTCGAAATCTTTGATGATCGCATACAAAAGTGAGATTTTTTCTTTTGTTATTTCACTCTTATGCGTTGATGGAAGTAGCTTGACATAGAGGAAAGAATACCATATCTTCCCGTAAAGGCTCAAACTTGAGCTCATGATTAATGTGCCCCTTCTCTTGCCCTTTTTCCAAACTGTGTCGGGCTTGCAGATTTCGATAAAGATTTGATCATAGTCAGGCCCGCCGTCTCTAAACTCAGTATACTGACAAACTGCCGGCAATCATAGGTTGTAGAAATCATTTATAGCCTCGGCACTGAAATGCACCATTTTCCCCCAGACAAACGCTTTAAACGGAGCTATGTCTTCTGCATTCTCATAGAACTCTTTGACCATGGCTACCACTGCCGCCTTGGGCTGATCCGTGAAGGTGTCCCATCCCTGCTCTATGATTTGTAGCCCATATCTCCATCCAAAACATCCGGCCTAAGGCCCTTTTCATGGACTAGTGCTTTTCCTACCAAGTAGTCAAATCTGTCTGCGGAGAAAGCACTCTGAAATTTCTTACGGTCATAACGCCTAGCGGGGGTAGACGAGCCCTCACCCTTCTGTCTCTTTGGTGCTCGTGGTGGCATGATGTCTCACTTGCTCAAAATCAATGAATTCCTTGTGAATTTTGTTTGTGGCTTTTTATAGAACAGTTTTCGGGCAATGTCAATGAAGCTTGATGGTTGTGATGTTGGCTTTCTATTCTTTCCCCAATATGTCTCACACAACCAACTCAAGCAGTATATTTATATCAAGTGCAACAATTTTAACTACCAATTCAGAACCCCAACAATAACTATCCCAAATTAACTTTTCCCCCAATTTCTTATCATATTTGTTCATCAGGTACAAAATCACTCAAAGAATTGTATCTGTGTATGCTTACCACTTGACTTTGTATGATGCTTCACGAATTGATTAATGTTCAGAGTTTTCCCTAATTGCCTTCAATCCCTTGTTTGTGTGCAATCGATTGGATGTAGAATGGAGGTTGAAGTTGATGTTCCAAGTTGCTTGATTTGTTTGCTATTGAAATCCCACTCGATAGGAGCTTTGGAAGTGAAGTAGTTGCTAGAGATGGAGTTTGGAGAGGTGTTCGGTAGCTTAGGGCTTGAAGTTCTATTTTGGAATGACTTAACTTGAAGTGTTTATATGTGTTTTAAAAAATAGAACTGTCGTATGCCCGTCGGAGTGGGCGTTTTTAGCCTTAGGAAGTCCGCCGGGGCGGGCCTTATGCAGCACGCAAGCCCGCGGGGGCAGGCCTTTTGGCTTGGACTTGCCCGCCGGGGCGGGAATGGGGGTTTTCTACACTGATATTTTTGGAGCTTTTCTGCTGGATGTGAACTTGGATAGACTACCTTTATTGCATTAATGTTTGCCCCATGAGGATTTGCAGAAATAGTCTCTGTAATTAGCCCATATCTGCACCGAGTAACCTTGAATTTGTCAGAACAAGCATTTGAAAGAAAACAACTTACTACTTATCATGCATGATTATAACTAATTTACATAGATATACTACAAATGAAAGTAAAGGACGGGTTGCCTCCCATCTAGCGCTTAATTTTAAGTCGTTCAACCTTACAACTCCCTGTGTCAAATTGGCTCTACAAGGTCGACCGAGGTCGCCTGGCGATTGACGTCACCTCCCCAATAATTATTGAGGCGTTGGCCATTAACTTTAAATGTTTCCATAGGATCCCGGCCATAGAGCTCAACGGCGCCGTGTGAGAATGCAGTTTTGACAGTGAAATGGCCCCGACCACCTAGATTTTTGTTTCTCGGGAAAGTGTTTCAACCGAGAGTTGAATAATAACATTGATTGGCCCGGTTCAAACTTTCTATGCACTATCTTCTGATGGTGCCATTTCTTGACCTTTTCTTTATACAACATTGAATTCTAGTATTCTTGCAGGCGAAATTCATCCAATTCATTGATTTACAACAAACTTTTCTTCCCTGCTGCTGATAGGTCAAAGTTGAGTTTTTTGATGGCCCAATAGACTTTATGTTCGAGTTCCACTAGAAGATGACACGCCTTTCTGTAGACCAACTGGTATGGAGACATGCCGATCGGGGAATTATAAGCGGTCCGATACGCCTAAAGAGCGTCGTCTAGTTTCAATGACCAATCTTTCCTGTTCGGGTTGACGACTTTTTCCAAGATTCTTTTCACCTCTTTGTTAGATACTTCGGCTTAGCCACTCATCTGGGGGTGATTGGCTTGTGACGATTCTGTGGTTGACCCCATACTTAGTCATGAGAGCGGTGAAGTACTTGTTGTAGAAATGGCTCCCCTCATCACTGATAATTGCCCTCGGGGTGCCAAATCGTGTAAAGACATTCATTTGCAAGAATTTCAATACAACTTTTGCATCATTTATCGGTAGTGCGACTGCCTCAACCCACTTTAACATATAGTCGACTGCCAACAGGATATATAAATTACTAAATGACGACGGAAAATGGTCCCATGAAGTCGATTCCCCATACATCGAAAACCTCGACTTCCAAAATCATGTTAAGTGGCATCTCGTTCCGCTTAGAAATATTTCCCACACGTTCACATCTATCACAGTTTTTTCACGCACTGGTGTGCGTCTTTGAACAAGGTGGGCCAGTAGAAACCTGTCTGAAGGACTTTCGCGACCGTTCTTTCACTCCCATAGTGTTCCCTATATAATGAGGCATGACATGCCTGTAAGATGCTTTCTACTTCACTTTTCGGCACACATCGCCGAATCATTCACTTGGCTCACTATCGGAACAAGAACGTTTCATCCCACATATACCACTTCATGTCATGTAAGAATTTATTCTTTTGTGTCGTGTCAAATCTGGTGGGAGAATATTGCTTACCAAGTAATTCGCAAAATCCGTATACCATGGGAACTCGCCGTGGATCAGAAATAACTATTCATCAGGAAAGGACTCATTAATCACTACCTTGTCGGTCTTGTCATGGCTCGAATTCTCTAATCGGGAAAGGTGGTCAACCACCTGATTTTCTGTCCCCTTCCTATCTTTAATCTCTAAATCAAATTCTTGGAGGAGCAAAATCCAGCGAATAAGTCTCCGCTTTGCGTCTTTCTTTGCAACTAGATATCGGATGGCCGAGTGATCTGTGTAAACCACCACCTTAGTTCCCACCAAGTACGAGCGAAACATATCAAACACGTACACAACCACAAGTAGTTCCTTTTCGGTGGTTATGTAGGTTCAACTGTGCATCGGTCAGTGCTTTGCTCGTATAGTGGATGGCATGAAAGACTTTCTCTCGGCGTTGTCCAAGCACAGCTCCTACTGCATAGTCACTGGCATCACACATTAGCTCAAACGGCATTGTCCAATCTGGTGCTATGATCACGGGGGCTGTGGTTAGTTTCTTCTTCAACTGCTAAAACGTCGCTAGACAATCTTCATCAAATTTGAAGGGTACATCTTTCTCCAATAGACTGTATAGCAGTTTTGTGATTTTGGAGAAGTACTTGATGAATCGGCTGTAGAATCCAGCATGCCCGAGAAAACTCCGAATACCCTTTACTAAAGTTGGCGGTGGCAGATTCTCTATTGTCTCCAATTTAGTCTGATCCACTTCCAACCCTTTTCCCGAAACTTTATGCCCAAGTATTATCCCCTCTTGGACCATAAAATAGCATTTTTCCCAATTGAGCATCAGATTCGTCTCAACACATCTTTTCAGCACCAGGACTAGATTTTCGAGGCACCTGACAAAAGATTCCCCAAATACTGAAAAATCATCCATAAACACTTCAACACTGTGCTCCACCATATCTGAGAAAATTACCATCATACATCGCTGAAAGGTCGCCGGTGCGTTACACAGTCCGAATGACATCCTTCTAAAGGCAAAGGTGCCATATGGGTATGTGAACGTTGTCTTCTCTTGATCCTCTGGTGCAATAATGATTTGGTTGTATCCTGAATACCCATCTAGTAAGAAGTAGTACTCATGTCCAGCTAACCTATCTAACATTTGATCAATAAACAGCAAGGGAAAATGATCCTTTCGGGTTGCCTTATTTAGCTTCCTGTAGTCCATAGCAAACCCTCCACCCAGTCACTGTCCTTGTCGGTATCAGTTTGTTGTTTTCATTCTTCACTACTGTCATACCACCTTTCTTAGAGACACATTGAACTGGACTAACCCATGCAATATCTGAGATTGGGTAGATAATTCCAGCATCCAGCTATTTCAATATTTCCTTTTTCACTACCTCTTTCACGATTGGGTTGAGCCTCCGTTGTTGTTCCACTGTTGGCTTCCCATCTTCCTCCATCAAAATCTTGTGCATACAGAATGAAGGGTTGATTCCTTTGATGTCGGCAATAGTCCATCCAATAGCAAACTTGTACTCCCGCAGAAATCTTAACAGCTTACTTTCCTGTAATTCGTTAAGTGCAGATGCGATAATAACAGGTAAAGTATATGAATTACCCAAATAAGCATAACTGAGATGGTTGGGTAAGGGTTTGAGTTCTAGTGCTGGTGGTTCCTCTAGAGATGGTTTCATCATTGCTGATGAAGTTCCTGCTGCTTCCAACAGCTCAAATGGTAATTTAAACCTGCTCACTCTAGGATGTGCCCCTAACAATTGCAGATATTCCATTAACTCTAGATCCTCTCCATCACAATCTCCTATCAATGTTGATTCTAAAAGGTTGGTACTCAATATACGATGTTGTTCGTCTCCTACCACTTTGTCGATTACATCCATCCGGAAACACTCCTCATCCTCAATTGATAGAATTAAGTAAGACACCTTAATTAACTAACTCACTATATCTCTGTGTAAATTATAATTGGAAAAGGTTTAATATCAAGTTCTCTTTAGATTACGCATGATGCATAGATATCTCTATCCTACACATGAATTATGAAATCTAACTAACTGTAGAGATCATAAACATACGTCACTATGGTTGGTTCCAATCCCATACATCATCTCTCGAGTTCATATGGGAAAATATGTAATTGGTGATCAATCAAATACATAAATTACGCATAGACCATAGAAAATAACCTAGAAATAATCTTCATATACTAAATTGAAAGCATGTCAATCCTTAGTTACATAATAAGATCCGTTATAGGACTAAATAGCAAATTAGTTCATCATAAACGAAGTAAAAATCATAATCCACAAAGTGAATAACATTCTCCATACAAGATAAAGATGAAGAGAGATAATAGATTCTGAAATCGTATTGTTACTCGTCTTCACGCTCACCTTGCGTTCTTCGTGCTTTGCTTTGCTTCAATCCTCCTCATGTGTCAACTCCCACGAACTAGGTCTTGTTACTGTCTAAGCATCTCCCAAATAATCCTCTCTGTAATCCTTAAATATATTCGTAATCGCAAGCCAAATCGTCCAACTATCTTCCTGCAGAATGTTGATCAAACAAGGAAACCTCCATCTTCGCCTCGTACCCTGCCCCCTCAGGACTTTTTGCTTTTGGTACGCCCGCCCCGGCGGTGTCCACTTTTTCTAAGCTCCTTCTGCACCCCCGCCCCGGCAGGGTGATTTGTTCTATGAATGCCCGTCCCGACGGGTATCATGTCCATGAAATACTAAATTTTTGCGTTTAAGTCCTGTTTCCATTCCATTCTGCTTCCTTCAATCAACAACACCGAAACAGAGTAAAATAATACTACAACTACTTGAAATAGCAAGGAATCGAGCTAAGAAGGTCATCGATTCGTAGGTATAAAACCAACTCATCAAATACCCCCAAACTTGAGGCTTTGTTTGTCCTCAAGAAAAATAATGCACATGAACTAACTAAAATGAATATGAATACAACTGTCAGATAGTATCAAGCTAACAAAAATTGCCTCAAAGAACTCACGACTGATATAAACAACAAATCCAACCAAAGACATCTTAATTCAAACCAATCTATGAATCAACACCTACTAACACCGATGTAGTGTGTGTGCTCGACAACAATGTGACTAACCACAGTTCAAATATATCATATAATATGTGTCTTAGAAGAAAAATAAAGCTTTAACTCAAGAAAGCGCGTAAACACGATAATGCAACCTAGACTCAACATCAACCAAGCCGGAAGTCAATATGGGAAACTTTTTGCTAACTTGTTTAGCATTATATTTTTCTTTTAACTAAACTAGGGGTCAAAAAGGGATATTTTTCTTTTATTCCATCACGAGGGCATTTTGCTCATTTCCGTGTTACCACCTAACTGTGCAATATCTAGTTCTCTTAGGCTTTTTAATGATACCCATTTAACTAGATTTCGACCAACGACTCTCAAATCGGACGCTTTAGGGCGCTGGGTGTAAGACATCCCCTAGGGCGTACTTACTCGAGTATCAAAGGCCACAGAACTAAACTATTCAGGGTTTTTTTTCTCTTTTTTTTAATCCCATTATTATTCCCCTAAACTTAAGTCTCTGTGATATCTAAGTCTTTATTACCCAACTACTGAATTTCTAACATTTAAACTATAGTTTCCCACCAGAAGACAATTATATGAAAATTTATACCAAGCATATCATATGGTTACTAAGAGTGTTATCCAGTTACATCAATTTCAAGCAAGTTAGAATTTTCATCATGATACAACATTATAATCATGCCTAAGCTATCAACTATGTTCAATAATCAAGCAGTTCTAATCTCATCCTAGGCCAAATGAATTTCAAGCCAACTAAGATGTTAGGATTCATTCACTGTGATATAATTAAACTAAATGCAATAAAATAACAAATATTTTTAGAATTTTAGAATTTTTCTTTTTATTTTATTTTTTATTTTTTATTTATATGATGAAATAACTAAAATTAAACTAAACTCTCATATTAAACTAAATAAACTAAACTACATATGCAATTAAACTAAAATGCAACTGCATGAACTAAATAATTTAAACTAAAAATGCAAACTAAACTACTATGAAACCAATACCCCCAAACTTAAGATATTCAATGTCCTCATTGGAGATAAAGGTTATGGAAACTCCACTAGGTGGTATCTTCATCTCCACCTGCTTCATCCTGCTCAGTTGGTGAGTCTGGTAGTGGATATAGAATGGTGGTGCCATAGGTAGGAAATTGGACTTGTACTCCCTACTGGCTAAAGGTTTGAGACAGAGCCCCAAAAAATCAATCGTGAAAGCCCGAAAGTTGGTGTGCATCGCATCTATCCTTCTCTGTAAGCGGCGCATCTCACGCTCCTACATGGCATAGAAATTTGGAGGTGCCCCTACTGTCTGTGGATCAGGGACGTACTCCTCTTCTTCTTCCTCCTCCTCACTCTCCTCTTGATCGGGCAAAATAAATCCAAGGCCTCGAAGGTGAGATTCTCCTCCTTTCCATATAGTATATTTCCTTATGGCATTATGATCTATGTCTCGTATTGGCAGCTGAAGAGAATTTTCACCTCATTCCACGTTCACCGCATAACATAAACGAGTGACAATAGAGGCATGTGGAATCCCTCCGGATGTACTGGCTCGCATGAACTTAAGCATTAACTGATTGATGAGATGCCCGACATCAATATCCTTCCCTTTTATAATGCCATATAAAATCACAGCTCGTTCGGTAGTGACGTCGTGATGATGGCTGATGGAGAGCAAACTAGCGTAGTAGATAAAATTGTACCAAGCTTTTGCATACCTACTCAGAGCAGTTTGCGGGAAGTGGACTTTTCTGTCAGTTCCTGCTCTTGTAGTCCATTTAGTTACAGGCTTGCACATTTCCTTTATTAGTTTGTCTAAGTCAGTCTCAAAACGCTGAGATTCCACCCAGTTTGTGGCATTTGGACACAGCGTTGGCAATTTGAAAAATACATTGATTACTTGCTTGGAATAGAAAACTTGTTTGCCCTAATATAGGATATCCCATTTTGTATCTCTCAGGCGTTTGCATAGAATTTTCTAACGATAGCCATCGGGGTTGCCAATGGCGTGTCTACAAATAGTGCCTAACCATGCTCACGAATCTGATCCTTTAGATTCCCATCCTCCTTGTCCAGCTTGAGAACTCTCTATAATACAAAGTTCTTGCTCATCAATACATTGAAATAGTAATGATGTGCCTCAAGATTCACAAATTTATTGGCGTCCAATACATCACGGCTACTTTCTGCACCATCTTTGCTGCTACTAGATGAAGAAGATGATGGAGTGTGTACTCTCTTCGGCATAGTGGTTGGACAAATGTACCCCCAAACTCTCTCAGAACTAGTAACAAAGCAGTTGGTGTGCACAATTTGAAGCCCTTAATCTGCCCCTTTCTCTCAGCTATGAGCAAGGATCGTGAATGTTGAATCAATTGGTTGCTACCCCCAAACTGAGCAATTGCACCCCAAAACTTCTCTCAGACCCTTGATCGAGCAGATGCTATACCAAAACCCCCAAACTCTGATTTTCCTCTGCTCTGAATATGGAATTTGAACTGACAGAGAGTATGGTTAGGGTTTATATAGGAGAGAGAGTATGTAGAATCCAATTTGGATGTGGATTGGGGTTAGGATTTAGGTGAATGGGTTAATCGTTGAATATGAGTGGAAAAATTGGTTGTGATAAGGGAGTTTAGCTCTGAATTTTTTGAATTTGATATGGAGCGAAATAACAGAAGTCGCGTCTGGGGGGTTTAAAAAAAAACTGACTTCAGGTCTCGGCGCAGCTGCGCTATGTTTGGCTTGGAGTTGGGTGCAGCTGTGCTGCCCTATACCCTGACATCCTTTTTTTTCAACTTTTCTGCTCTTGCAACTTTGTGGAAATTAGATTGTACCTGAGAATTGACGCAACAAACTATTAAAATGACTTAATACTATCAAATTTTTTTACTTAAGATTAAAAATGTAATAAGAATTAAACGAGGAGGAAGAAAGGATTGGATGAGGTGCCTCCCATAGAGCGCTTGGTTTAGAGTCCTTTAGCCGGACTTCTTCTTATCAATGCTATCCAATTCCTCTTCAATAATTGAGAAACCCTCCATCCATCAGGAGCAATGCATTATTTGGGAGGTTCCCTTTAGCAATAGCCTTTGAATCCAAGTCACCTAGCATGCTTTTTGTAAATAGGTTCCCAATTGAGAATGTCAAATAGCTAGGTGCTTCCTTCATTGTGTATATGATTAGATTAGGGCATTGAGGATTGTCAAACACAATGGGCTCTTCTTTTATCCTCTCTTTTTCATCCCACCATGGCTCCACATTTGTACTAGCTCTCATGTCATAAAGTGCCTTACCGACGACGTGACTACCAAGCGGGTATGGTTTTGCAAAACTGACTTGATCCTTGATTTTTGGTGAAGAAGGCACTTGGGGAACTAACAAAATTGGCTTATCTTTATTGGAACTCAAAGCTAGATCTTCGTTGATCTTGTTTTCCTCATCCTCAATAGTCTCCTTTCTTTCAACATCTACATTATTTGGCTCATCTAGTTGCAGAATTGGTTCGGGTTCTTCATCAGTTTCAGAATCCATGTCATAAATCCAAGTATTTTGAGGACAGTTGTTTAAGGATTTGAACATTTGCTCTATCTGGTTCTCAAGATTTTGAATTGACGTCTCTTGATTAATCCTCCTCTCCTCATTCGACACTATGAACTTGGACAACAATTCCTCCAATCTTGAATTTTCTATTTCAGACTCAAAATCTATGTATTGAGGACCATTAGTTGAGGCATTGATGAGTTGTTCCATCTGATTATTAAGATTTTGGCTTGATAAGTCTTGACTAATCCTCATCTCCTCTTGGTCTGCTATAAGATTAGATAGAAACTCCTCCAAATTCGAACTTTTTTTCTGTGGCAGTGGAGGTGGACATGAGAATTCCGGTGAATATATTGAACTTGGAGCATAAAATTGATATTCATAATTGTAGCTCCATGAAAAATCTGGGTGATACCCCCAATCTTGGTGATAATTGGGATAACATAGTTGTTGAGGTAATCACCACCATACTGTCCCCGTCCAAAACTGACGGTGTATTGATGACTCGGATAATTGCCAACACAATAATCACAAGTAACTTCTACACTTTGCATAGGTTGTTCTACTAAAGCAAAAACTCTCCTCGAAAGTGTTTCAAGCTGTATTGACAATGCAGAAAGTGCATTAAGTCCATCAATCCCTGTTTCCCTTGGTTGAGTCATACTAGTGTATGGCCATTGATAAACAAAGTCATCCATGGTACCTGGCAAAAGAGAAATATACGAAGAGAATTAAAATAAAAAAATAAAAAAAATGTTTAAATAATTAAGACTAATTTGATTGAAGCTAATGATGGAAACAATTATTAAACTAATTCCCCGGCAACGGTGCCTAAAAACTTGTTGGTTGTTTTCACAATCACTGCATACATGCAAGTGCACGTGGTCAACAAGTAATATATAATAAGTAAAGTATCGTTCCCACAAAGAATTATTTAACAAGAATTACCAAGCACTAACGCATAACTAACTTAATCTTATTTAAACGAATGATTTGGTATTTTGAATTAAAATTATGTAATTAAACTAATACTAAATATCTCTAGAATGAAACTAGATAACGAAGACTTAAGACTACAACTTCACTTATTAACTCATTTAGATTGACACACTTCCTGTTAAGCCAAATGAATTACTTTGTATTGTTAATCAAGAACACGAAAGTAAAATATGGCCATCTCTCGATGTACCATATCCATATCACACTAAATCCATAGACGATAGAATGAATGTGAACACCCTAATTAACTAACTCACTATATCTCTATGTGAATTACAATTAAAGAGGATTTTAAGCACAAGTTCTTATCGGATTACATACGATGAATAGGTATATCTTTGTCCTAGGCACGAATCATGAATTCCATCGCCATATAGAAGTCACAAAAGCATGTTATTATGATCAGATCTAAACCTATAATCCATTTTTTAAGTTCATATAGGTTATCACGGTAATTGATGGCCAATCAATTAAGCGGTTAATCACAAATAATGATAGACAATCCAAGAACAATTAATAAGACTAACAAGGAAGAATATCAAAATAAACTACTCAATAAGATTTATTATAATCCCAAAATAGAGTTTAATTCATGATTGAACTAGAATCCATTATCCACAATTGAATATACATTAGAAGAATACAAATAGAAGTGAAAGATAAGCTAGGGATTGAAGGATGCAAATCTGATCTCTCTTGCTCCAAATCTAAACTTCCAATGCTCTTTAATTACTTCAATCTTCAATCCAATCTAATCTAGGGTTATGCCTAATCTAATCTAAACTAAGAAATATAGAAAAGAGCATATCTAATCTAATGATCCCAAAGGATGGAATGAAAATTTACATACTGATATGCTTCTATATATAAGCCATCTTTGACCCCTTGTTCAAGCCACAATTCAAGTGGCCAATTTAATGAAAAGTTAAAGTTTTAACTGACAGGGACCGTGTTGGGTTTGTACGAAATCGTGACACAATCAAATTACAAAAATTAGCGGAAGCATGGTATATCAGAGTTTAATTTTTTTTACAAAACCATCACCTGGATCATCCTTTATGCAAATTATTAATTTAAAATGATAAATAAGAAGTTATGGAATCATACACTTGTAGAACGAAGCTTCTGCAGGTACGAGTTCAACTCCTTATTCTTCGTGATCTCCTTGAATTTTTGAGTTAGATTCCTTCCTTTGATCAACGTTAGCCGCCCAAGTGTTTGGCCTTTAGAGGTGATCCACCAAGGAAGAGGAATTATCAAGAAGGAGGGTGGTTGGCTTAGTTTTCTATCCTCTAGAAAAGGAGTACTCTCTAACAATTGGAAGTATATCAACTGATATCTATTATAAGACTCCTCTTATATAGATATTGGTCAACCCTTCTAATCCTATTAGACATGGGATTTTATTTAATTAATTAAACTCCTTTAATTAATTTAGACTTCCCACCACATTGGGAATATTTAATTAAATTTATTTAATTAATGTGTCTCCTAATTTTATTAGGAATAAATGAGAGTACTAATATTAAATTAATTACTAAACTCCTTTAGAAATTAAAATAATAATAATTATAATAATATTAATAAGACATCTCTTATTAATTTATATTTAATATTTTCAAAATATTAAATAATAAACATTAAGCTATTTAATTTATTCTATCACTATAGATCAAATTAATTACACTTAATGCATTATTACGATTATACCATTACCTTCTTAAATAATTATTCTTTCTTTTATGGTGTGACCCTTTAGGTTCTCCATATTAAACCGGTTGTGAATAAATCAATTAGAATAATTCTAATATTATTTAAATAAATAAATTAAACTAATAATTTATTTAAATAAATAATATTTATTCTACAATAGGGATAAGCCTCCCTAGCAATCAACGATTTTTCCAGATAATATATATTTCAATATTAATCATAAAAGAACCTGTGAGTAAATAGTTATCGTACAATTCAATCCTTCCACCATACAATGTCCCAATTAAATATAAGACATGGAATTACTGCCAAGTCTTATTTTATTTAATTATATGTATTTCAATTAGAAAATGCACAACTCCATTTAATGTAAATTAGAAACTCCTTTCTAATTTCATTCCACCTTGGCCAAGGATTCTTGGGTTGTCATTTACCGAATCACAGAGGACATATCTCCTCTTTTACTAGAGGTGGTAGATTCTTTATTGATCATTCATTATCTCTATATGTAACTCATTATACCCAAGCATACCCTTTTATATGCCCTAAATGTGACGCCCCCAAAATAGGTTCAATACGCAACCCACCTATTCTAGGTCGCCAAGAAATACATGGTACAGAATCCAAATACAAATCTTTTATATCCAATTGTCGTGCACAATACGACCACACATAAAGTGTGAGTTTTAATATAAATACAGTACCCACACTCCTATCAATGATATGTCACATAAAGGTACAGTCAATAACTGTTTTCGGAATTAAAATCTTTGAAAAATACTTAAGGAAACCTTTGTACATGGGCGGCCATGCATCTAAAGTTATAATAAATATCGTAGGACTTGAAAATTATCCTTGGTTGACCCAATAGACCCCAAAGAAAAACGAGAAGATTACTATCTTGTTCATTCTAATGGTGAGTCTTCTCTTGCCATATAATTATCTCTGTTGTCTCAAACTGAGAATTATATTCCAACCGTACTCCAAGATTATATAGGTAGTGCTCATGGATATAATCAGCAAGTGGATGTGCACTATCATGTCTTATGATAACATGAAGTCGTTTATGATTAGACATCTTGTATGATAGTGCAAAACACCCTTCCAAAGTTGGGTTCACCTCACCTAAGTCGGGTCACCAAAATCAGCGGTTAAATGACGTATAAAATACGACACACTTATCTAAAATTTTTAATAGAATTATTTTCATACTGTTTGGTGGAAAACTTCAACAGTTATAAACCCTCGCTCTATTCTCCTGTTATTCCCGCTTGACTCAGCTACACTTTTATTACCTGAAAGGAATTGTGAAGCAAAAGGGTGAGCACAAATAGCCTAGTTAAGAATATTATAACTAAAGATAATCAAATTATCAATAGCATTCGTTAGTAATAAATCAGAGATTTAGAACATATGATAGATGATAAAACTTTCTAACCATAGTTGTAGCGGAACAAACAATCCATTAGAAGAGTCAATTAGACCATAACGTCTATTATCTCCTCTACGTTAAAAGTCCACCAATAATATTGCACTCCTGTAACATCAATCAATAATTCCTGTCCATAATCATGTAAATAGTTCATAATCATAATTATGATGATAAATTCCTCTTCGCACCCAAGGCGAAGATAATTTTCATCTCCTGTCTTTACCTGAAACACCAAAGATCATGGTTATACCAAATCACAGTTCCTGTTCATAATCATGCTAATAAATTCATCTTTGCACTACAGGTCAAAGATATTCATACATCAACAGCTTATCTTTGCACTACAGGCCTAAAGATATTCATAAATCAACAACTCATCTTTGCATTGCATGCCAAAGATATTCATAAATCAACAGCTCATCTTTGCACTACAGGCCAAAGATATTCATATATCAACAGCTCATCTTTGCACTACAGGCCAAAGATATTCATACATCAACAGCTCATCTTTGCACTACAGGCCAAAGATATTCATCAATAGTTCATCTTTGCACTACAGGCCAAAGATATTCAAATCTCAAAGAAATATTTAATCATTTCAGAATTTATAGAAATAACATTTATAACCATGTTGATCAATTCACCTTTGCACTTAAGCTAAAGATATTTAATTGCAAACTCAATGGTCATGATCATACCAGTCAACAATTCATCTTTGCACTACTGGCCAAAGAGAACCCATAGTCATGATCATACCAATCATCTACCCATCTTTACACTCAAGTCAAAGAGAACTTCCATCACCACGATTATAAAAATATTATATATGACAGTAAGAACAATATAATCAAACCATAGATCTAATTTCAAGAGTAAGATTCATAAATCAAAGATAATTTGGACATGAAAAAAATATTTTTTTTACCGTGAATAGTACCCCGTAAATAATAACCGTGAATAGTAACTCATGAATAGTAACTCGTGAATAGCAACTCGTGAATAGTAACCCATGAATAGTAACTCGTGAATAGTAACTCATGAATAGTAACTCATGAATAGTAACTCGTGAATAGTAACTCTGCCATGAAAATGTAAAATTTTCATAATAAAGTTTAGACCAATATTTCGGTGAAATGATATTGAAAGAAATAGCATCATTTACAAGAAAATAACATCTCTTACCATCCCTTACGAATACGAAAATAATAATACCCCTTACGAATATAAAATCATGTCCTTTACCAAAATACCATTTCACAAAAATATTATCATTTACGAAAAATAATATCATTTACGAAGAATAATATTATTTACGAAAAATAACCTCTTTTACGAAACATAATAACATCCCTTACAACAATGATATCCCTTACTATCCCTTACCTCAGTATAATACTCAATCTGTTTGGATTATCGGATATTATGCTGACGAACACTTGCACTGTTATCAACACTCAAAGTATCTAAATACTCACAAGAAATACGCTCGATATTATAGAGAGAAAATTTTCTGATCCTTGGTGTGATTTTCATTTCTAACTAAGTACCCTATTTATAGGAAAATGCCAGAATACCTATGTTGACCAAACTTGCTACCGGAGGCTTTTACTCCTTTGAATTTGTACGCACACCTCTTACAAGTTCAGCATTTATTCCACAAAAAAACAAAAGTGGGGCCCACCCATATTTTTAATAAATATTTATTTTCGAAACTTCAATAATTCACAATAAATAGCCCTTTTATCAGAAAAATACGAATCTTATGTTCATTCCATAGGAAATTTAATTTTCTACAACTTTGTAGAAGAAAGTTTTTTCAAATTCCGAACGAAAAATGACCGAAATTCACATACAGATGATTTTTTTAATTTTCCTCTCATTCTTTTCTCTATCCCCCTTTTCTCCTTCTTCATCCTCCTTTCTTTTTCTTTATCTCTTTTCTTCCTTCTTTTTCCCCCACCAAGTCCCACTAACTCTCTTTCTTCTCTCTCCCTTCCCCTTTTCTTCTCTCACCCTCATCATTTCCTCCACACACACACACACACAAAATTACGTACACACACACACACACACACACACACACACACACACATATATATATATATATATATATATATATTAAAATATTTATAATTATTAAAAAAATCTATTTATTCTTTTCCACCTCATTTACTCATAAACCATGAATTTATTATAAAAATATATCACCATTATTATATTAATAGATTATCACATTATACACTTATAATGTAATATTATAATAAATATTCGAATGAATTATTTTATCAGAAAAGATAAAATATCAATTTTTTTAACAATTGTCACTCTACTAAAAATTCTTCTATTTATATCCACATTGAATAATATTTTCTTATCATTATTATCAATAATTAATTATTCACAAATAATATTACAGAACCACAATATTGACAACCAGGTCATTCCTAGGAAAGCGGGGGCTTTCCGATAAGAATTTCTCCTTACTGGCGCGCAATTAGATTAACCTAACCCCTTTCCTCGACAGAACTTCCTTGGACATTGTCAATAATACTATCTAATAATATTATTCAAATAATATGAATTATTAATTTGATAATTTGAAATACTGTACAATGACAATTATTAAATCAATAAAATATTATGCAATTATCAATGTAGCAATTATTGAATCAATAATATAAAATATTGAACAGTAATTACTGTAATAATTATTGAGTAGTGACGTTTTACGTAAAAATTAATAATTAGAATTACTGTGCAATACCGTGTGCTACAGTGCAACACCGTGTAGTACTGTTCTTTTAACCACCGGGTATTTCAACATTTCTAACGGTAACAACTACGCCGTTATTTTTAGAAAACTCATTCTTGTCGTTTCTTCATCCGACAGTTATTCCGTTGTGGGGCCCACAAATGGCTGCACCGTCGTACGAATATTCTCCGACAACAAGAATATCCCACGACCAAATGCATATTCCCTGACACAATGAATATTTTATTACCACTTGCTTATTTTAAAAAATTTACATACATCACCCTCAACTTTGACCTTTTATCAATTTAACCATTTACTGAATAATAATTATAATAAAAATTGAATACTTCTATTTCATAAAATCTGGGGTCTTACACTAAAGGGCTTTAAGAAATAAGTCAAAGTAATTCATTACATACAAGATACTATGATGATCTCAAGTCCAAGGATCACTTGTACTACTATCATATTAGGAATTCCTATTGACAGGCGAGTAAAACTCCATTAGGTATTCCATAGCGAATCACATTCAGTGAACTTATTCTCCAATAAGCACTTACATACTTGCTTTAGTGTCTCCACACAAATGATCATTAGATCAATCATCCTCATCCAATGAGCAAGAAACATATGTACCAATCTATCCGGATTTACTAATCCCATTTTTAGTAATCCCACGATTGGGAACTATTTTAGTTTTAAAGCTTTCTAAGAATATAGATCTCATTTGCATGATCATCATCATGATTTTAAAAGCATTGCTTAAAACTATGGGTTATTTACATATTATAAAAACAGCTCCATGTAGATAATTAAATGCCTTTAATAAATGAATATTTTTTATTAATAAATAAATAAGATTGTCTCCAAAATATATGCTTTATCATTATACATGATTGGCTTGTATGCATACTACTTTCAGACCGGCGCAGCTGCGCCGCCCATAAGCTTGTTTTGGGCACAATTACGCTACAAGGTATTCTAGCCGGGCTCTGGCGCAGCTACGCAATGGATTGAGCCTATTTCGGTGTATCTGCGCAGCACACCAGTTCTGTGGTATGCCTTCTGCTGCTGTTGCTTCCATTCCTATCATGCATTGGTCATTTTAGCTTCACATTTGCACCATTTGCTGCACAATACCACCAAAAGAGTTCCCGAGCTTGAATCCTACAAAATGAAAGAAATGCATGAAAAGCTATTATAAAACATGGGATTAGTCAACAAATGAAGTTAGACGATACCGGATAAGTGAGAATAAAACCAACTTATCACAAACAACGAACTTAAACCTGTACAATGAACAAACAAACACTCCAAAAAGCTTAATGACTGGGACTGTCGAAGGATAGCTCCGGTGTGAGAATTAGTACATGCCAAAAATGTCAAAAATAGAGGTATGTAATTACTCTAGTAATCAAATAAGAGTAATAAAGTGTGTGTGTACCTTGAACTTGGATCATGGCCGTACTTACAGCTTGATCACACCGCCTCAATTCACCACGCCGGTCCTCGAATTAGAATAGAAGTCATTTCCTTATAATTGTAAGTCTGATAATTAAATAGGATTTGACTTTCTCAGAAACAGGAAACCAATTAGAACAAGGAAACTATAAGTCAACTTGGAATGTAACCATTTCAAAATGTCAAACTCCTTATTGTCAGTGTAATATCCAGCCATGTGGCGTATGGTTCCCTCCGAAACCCCCGAACCCCCCGAACCCATCAAACCACACTCCAACATACATAATTACGGATTGTCTGTAAAATTATAATATATCATCCGATAGCAATGTGTCATATACGTAACTTAGGAGAAAGTAAGAACTTGAATTGTATTAATAGATACTCCCTCCGTCCCGTATTAAATATCCTAATTGGTTTCGGCACGCTAATTAATAATTTTTTTTTACCTAAATTACCCTTCTAAATTACTTATTAATTGAAGTATCCATTCACTTTTTTATGACCCCAAGATTAATTATTCCTCGCTAGTTTCATCAATTCTCTAAATTATTTTTAGTGTTATTCTCTAAATTACACGCATATGTCCATACATGCAAACCGTTCACATTTGTTGGTATTAATTTTTAGTTATTTTATCATTTTTGTTGTTATTCTCACATTCCAATAAGTGTATCAGAGAGAAAGTGGTATGACAATATATCATTTCTCAATGTAAACCTTTTATCATTTCTTAAGTTTCCAACAAAAGTTGACTAAAAGGAGTACGAGGGTATAAGTGAAAAAATCAGATAAAAATAATTACTAATATAGAAATAGGACATTTATTTAGGAACATTCTAAAAAAAAAATTAAGACATGTAATATGGAACAGAGGAAGTATATTGTTCAATTATCATTTAGCTTGGTAAAACTGTTTAATTAATCTAATGGATTTCAAATGCCTTATTTTTCTTGTAAATTAATTTGGGACAAAGGGTAATAAACAATCTCCCATTCATGACCAAAAAACAAAGACAAAAAATTAAAAAATTAAAAAATTAAAAAATTAAAAAATTAAACCATTCTGGTAATGGGGGCTATGATTGAACCTTCTGTAACTCCTTTGCAGAAATCACATTGATGAGATGGGTCTTTTGTTGCCACAAAAGTATAAAGGCTTTAAACATTTGATACGATTTAGTACTATTTGAAGAAAGAAACTGAAAAATAATAAATAAACAATACCTTTTTTTTATCCTTTTTCTTGCTTTTGTCTTTTCACTTTTGATAGCCATAATTTCTAAATATTGCCAGTATTAGAAAGAAACAAAATAAGGGCGGAGAGAGAAATAGGGAGAGTCGGGGGGAGATACATATCTTTTGAATATTGATAGATCTTTTTGCATATTTCTCCACTTTAATATGTGATTAACATATAAATGAGTTCTCTTTTAGGGGTTGCAAGTCATTTAAAATAGTCATTTTCAATATCCGGTACGTAATGTCGCTTGTCATTTTTATTGATCGTATTTATTATAATGATAATATTAAATTTTCAAGATACTCAATAAATTAAGTATCAAGATTTAAGGTAATTAGATGATTAAAAAATTAGTGATAAATGAAATTACAAGATAGTAGTCATCTTAAAATTTTTATTTACACAAAAATATCATTTATATTTAATAACTGGGACATAAATTTCCTTAGTAGTCACATAATTTACATTTATTTTTTAACTTTTTGGGTTTTTTTTTTTGTTTCTCGACATGTTTAGTTTAACTAAAATAACTCATTGTCCATGCAAGGTATGTGGTGTTGTTTGTTATTTATTATTATAAGTTTAATATGTTATTAACGACATACTTGAAAATTTTGTGCTTATAATAATTCAATAAATCATGAATTGTTATTTTATAAACATATTAAAAAATTTGAGACGATTTACTAAGTAATAATTAATTAATTAATTAGTTTGATAGTACATTGATGATTGTTGATTACAACAATCATATGAGTGAATCATTTAACTAAAATTAGTACAAGAATATTTTAGTAAAATATTAATATTAGAAAAAACATACAAAGTAATTTTGAATTCATACCAAACAATCATTATAAAAATTATCCGTAATCACATATCTTCTATCAAATATAAATGATACAATATGATCATTTTCTTTTATCAATAATCAGATATCGAGTAACATATGTTTAAATGATATTCATGACCTGTAACAAACACCCCCTAAGAATCATCATAATTCACAATTTCACACACTTATTGTTAACTTAAATATAAATCCAATATACGTACATCTTACTATATATGTAAAAATTTAACAAATGAGATTCTTTTTGTGAGAATGATTCATATAAATAAAAATAGTTATAACTAGATGGATCTTATTGAGTTTTCTTGTCTTCTTAACCAAGTACCATGTTACTTGAAAAGGGATCAAAATCAAGACCAAAAAAAAAATATTTTCGAAACAGATGTCTTATATAAGTTAGAAAGAAGGAATTCAAAACATTTTGAGTAGCTTGACAGTTTTCTATTTTATTACCTTTTCCCAGAAAATCTGCAAGTACGAATCACCATCAGCATGCAGGATCAATATATGAATAACGAAATTGCTTTCAGATCATTCTTGAATTGACCTAGAAAGTGAAGTAATTAATAAATTGTATGGAACTTATATAAATGTCTGTCTCCTAGCAACTTCTTTACAAATTTAGATTGGGATTAAGTGGATGGAAAGGAATCACCTAATTAGATAACAATGAACACGTGGATCTATATCACTTAGTTGTAATTTGAGTAAAATATAAACCCTTCTAGTTTACCCTTATTGCACATAATTGACCTTATTCTGGGTGGCTAAAACCTACACTAAACCCTTAAATGATTTAAGCCAAAGTGAAGCTGTTTGGTATACGTTCATTTAGAGATCTCACACAGTTTATTGAAGGGGGTTAAAAGAATTTACTAGTCTCACCATTCTAAAATTAGATTTAATCTACATTTTTAAAACCAAGATTTCAAGAAAAAAATGTATTTTTTCCATACATATCCATGACAGTAGTTCGAAATGTAATAGTGATGTGTTATGTGTGTGCTCTCGAATTCTTGTTTTCTGACCCGGATTTTATTTTGCGGTGATCCGAATGAAAAGAAAGATAAACTTTAGTGATGGTGGCGGAGGACTGAGGCCGATAGGTTTGCCTCCAGTGTGAGCTGGCCTGTTATGTTAGTTCAATCCATTATGTTTTTAACTTGGGTATTCATATGTTATTTTAGTTAGGGTTTCGATATTCATTTCTTTCTCAAAATTAGCCACCTTCCATCTCTCGGCTCCTGGTTGTTCTCGATTAGGGTTTTCACATAAACTTGTGTTATTGTCTTTAATTTCCTTCATTGATTTTTGTGTTTGACATGCTGGCATGGTATCACTCGGTTAACTTAATATATATATAAGTACTTTGCATATTAGCAATTTCATGTTACTTTATAATCTAAAATTACATGTAAATGTATCGCCAGTTATAAAACGGACAAAAATTGAAGATATTTCTCTAGTTTTAGAACCGAATGACTACTTTGCTAACTATTTGTTACTTTCTGTCGGTAATGAAGATTGTCATATTTGTATGTCAAGCAAATTAAGGTACCTAATATTTCAAAACCAACAATCTAGTTTGTCATGATTGAATCTAAAAATAAACCTATAACTTCATTAGAAATCATAACTTCTTCATAATGACTTCTTCTATAAGGTTGAAGGGTTTGCGTCAAGATCACTAGAGAAGGTTAAGCTAGTGCATCGCAACCATTTTAGATGATTTTAAGAGAGGTTTTTAATAACTGTCGGCAGCTAATTTGCTTAGTATACCCGTTACCCTAGACAAGAAACATTCTCAAAATTTTTATTTTTGTTTTTTTATTACTTATGTAGCAAATTAATAGGAGATTCAAAAAGCTATTGATCCAATTTTCCACCATGTACAAATTTTCATTAAGTGTACCAAAAGTACTTTTGTACTCTCATTTTAAAACTTTTTACTTGAATTATACGTGTGTGGTCGTGGCGACAGAGAGAAAGACACAAAGAGAGAGGAGAGAGATTAGAGAACGAAGGCTTCACGGAGTGGTAATGATGATGATGATAGTGAAGGTTGTGGGGTTTGCTTAGATATTGAATATGAATATGGAAAGAGAGAGAGAGAGAGAGAGATTTATAGTTAATTGATAGGTAGAGTAGAAAAACGGTTGGAGGGGGACCTTCAAGAGAAAGAAAGAGATAGAGGAGAGAGGAGAGAGGAGAGATGACAGATGAGACTTAAGAAATGAGAGATGCGAGAGAAACAGAGATTCATATTTCATATATATATATATATATAAGACTGTAAAATGAGCAAACAGTTCGGGTTCGATTCATACTCGCTCGACTAAAAATTCGATTCGAGCTCGACTCGAAATATAAATGAGTCAAATATGAGCAAATTTTAAAGTTCGATAAATTACTCGAACCTGCTTAAATTATAATTTTCTATTGATACTCGAATCATATTCGTTCGAAAAGTTCAAACTGTTCGGGCTCGATTCGGAATCGTGCTTGATTCGGTAGATAAATGAGCCTCAATCAAACCTTATTTTATACTCGATAAATTTTGTGAATTAAATCTGAGCAACTCAATACTCGGCTCGACTTTACACCCTTATATATATTCTTCAAAATGTGTTTATTTAGACGATTTATAAAAATAAGTTGTATGCAAAATTTATGTGATAACTTGAATGCAAAATTCTACCATGTGTTTGCATCTATATATGTGTTGTTTTCATCTTTAAGTTTGATTAGTTAAAAATTTTCCCTCTCGAAGTACAATTACTAATGTAAAATTGTGCGTTTTAAGATATAATTATAATTAGCGTAAAATTGACCGGAAAAGTATAATTTTGTACTATTAATTATATCATGAGGTAGTGTTTGTAATAATTTAAAGCAAATATCATATCTTTACAAAGTGATAAACTCATAATGTAATTTTGCATTTTAGTTTATTGGTATTGTATAACAAATATCATCAAAAATACAATTATATCAATTATATTATTATAAACTGCTCAAAAAGATTGTCCATTCTGAAATGTTTTAATCAAATTCGAGAAAGATGTAGAAGGGAGGAGAGAGACTAAAGAGGAGAGAGAGTGACGGTTGGTCTTCTTGTCTTTGACTCTATCTTGTCTTTTTCGATGCATTTGCCTTCACTCACAAGGTAATCATCATATTTGTATGAAATGAAACACATTTTGCTTCCACTTCACATAATCTCGCTCTCTCTCTTTTATCTCTCTCACGCCCACAAACACATTATATTTCACCTATATAGACTTCTGCACGATCTCTATCGAATCACTTACTTACTTTAAAGAACACTTCAGCTTTAGTGTATCTCGATCCGTAGCGAAATTGAAATGAGAAAGCCAGATCAAATGACAAAAGAGAAAGCAAATAATAACAACAAGGCCAAGCTTAGGAAAGGGTTATGGTCACCAGAAGAAGATGAAAAGCTGATGAACTACATGTTAAGGAATGGACAAGGGTGTTGGACAGATATTGCTAGAAATGCTGGTTTGCAGAGGTGTGGGAAGAGTTGTCGTCTCCGGTGGATCAATTACTTGAGACCGGATCTTAAGCGCGGTGCATTTTCACTCCAAGAGGAAGAACTCATCGTTCATTTGCATTCCATCCTTGGCAACAGGTTCTCTCTTAGTCTCTCCCTCTCTCTCTCTCTCTCTCTCTATATATATATATATATATGTGTGTGTGTGTGTGTGTGTGTGTGTGTACAAATAAGACCGATCTATAGCCACCGTCCGCCACAAAATATATACGGAGGACGAACGATGACTGCTATAAACATCGTCTTCCTATTGCAGATATTGGCTAACTGCTAACTTTGCCTTATTGATACATATACGTAATGGATACTGTTTCCAAACAGTTTAAAATTAATGAGCAGTCTATTATATTTGAACAGTATATACACGTATTACACAGTTGTAACCCTCAATTATATAAAATGCAACTAATATACATTAGATGGTCCAAATAGACTTGTCACTTTGAAGTGTGTGAAATCAGAATGCATATATATGTAATGTTTGCACGCGTGGGCTTGTGCATGCATGGATGTTAGTAATGTTCATCATGAATTTTAGCAGTGATTCTATATGGCATAGACAGAGAATTAGTTCTCAAATTCAATGTAAATATTGGCCCATTTTAGTTTCCCAGCTCCACATTGTCAACTGAAAATCAATACATTGATTTCGTATTATCTATGCTTGAAAACTGAACAAAGAACAATAATGCAAACTCTGGTTCAAAAATTCAAGCATAATCTTGAATTAGGAAAGTTTTGTGTACCTTGTCTATCAAGTTAATTGGCAAGAATATCTTAATTTTTAATGTATACTGTTAACGCCAAGATTCGTCCACGCGCTCCAATCATCAAAGCGAGTCCAATTCTGCACAAAAACGGGTAAACACCAAAAGCTTGATGGCTTAGGCCGCCGAGGGATAGCTCCGGTGTGAGAATTAATAAGTACAGGCTGATTAAGGTTAACAATGGAGCTAGGTTTAATGCTAGTAGTGATAATGTGTGTACCTTAAAATCAAAGTAAAGTCATGTATTTATAGTGTTCTTAGAATTCATCTCCAAATTGGATTAGGGTTCCCCCATATATCCTTCCATAATAGGATTGCACCAAATCTCCTAGAAATAAGTAAGTTGGTTCAAACCTCAACTCCTCTTTCCATAATTAAATCCACATGGAATTAGGACCACCTCCAAACAACCCAATATAGTCAAGACCCAAACCAAGTCCTAGACCCAAATATTCGGGGCCCAACATATACATTGACTATTTTACTGGCCTAGTTCTTTCTATATGTATTAATTTACGTATCAATATAAATGCTATTTTCACAAACAAAAATGATAGTTCTATACACTTAAAATAATTGTCCCTCTCGCATGAATAATAAATGGATTATACACTCCTAGAAATAACTGGGAGAAGCAAAGTTAAACAATTATATATATATATATATATATACAAAATTGATCAGGTCCGGACTCCCGGACCTGATCAAATCCGGACCTTTTTTTTTTTTTTTTTTTTTGCTTTTTTTTTTTAAAATAACTAATAAAAAATGTATAATATTTTATGGAACTGGAATTTTTTCATAATACAGTGTTTTAGGTGTGATTTGGATACTTATAACAAAATAAGTCTGTACAGTCTGTATAACCTGTGTTGTTATATGTATCCAAATCACACCTAAAACACTGTATTATGAAAAAATTCCAGTTCCATAAAATATTATACATTTTTTATTAGTTATTTTAAAAAAAAAAAAAGCAAAAAAAAAAAAAAAAAAAATGGTCCGGATTTTGATCAGGTCCGGGAGTCCGGACCTGATCCGGCCTCATATATATATATATATATATATATATATATATATATATATATATATATATATATTTTTATCTAAGGCCTTAAAATTCTTAAAATTCAATAACACCTTTTTATATAATTTTTTATTTGTTATTGAGTTTAAGTAGAGATCAATTGAAGGATGATGAATGTTTGAAACTTTTCAAAATTTTCAAAAGGAAACTCTTAAACATAGGCAAAACTATTTATTGAAGTTATTTCTTTAAATGATACATTAGTAATCATATCTTTTGATACAATATGCAAATTGTTTCGTGTTTGATTATTATTAACATTTATTTACTTACTAAAAGTTTACCCAAATTTCTATTACACTAACTCAGAAATTAAACTCACAAGGATTATGACCGTTTATAAGGTTGAATCTACTTTAAACAACTAAATGTTTCTATGAACAATGTTTTTAGAGGGTGGAATTTAGTAGCTATAAAGGTTGAATGGGATCCGGTTAATGTGAAGTTTAAAAATTGGTAAGTTGGTCAATTGACCAATAGAGTGCTGACACGCAGGGATAGAAAACATCTCCCCGTTTGCGTGTCAATACTCTCTTGACTAATTGACTAACTTACCAATTTTTGAACTTTATACTAATCACTCCCGGTTGAATGGCAATATCACCACAATGCAACAAACTTGATGGTAGCTTAGCATTTTAGTCATTTTCTCATTGTTTTCACCATAAAACCTAGGAAACTGTCCAGATAGAGAAAACTAAGGGGGTATGTAACTTGGTATATAACTGTTTTAGGTGTAGACCTAATTAATGCATTCATGCATGCATAATAACATAAGCACTAAACATGCAGTTAAAAAATAGAAGAAAGTATGTACAAATTAAGATCACATGTCCCATTTCTTGGCTTATCTTTCATCCTATCTCAGGTATTCGTGCTAGCTATGAGTGAGGTAATCTTTATTATTCACTTTCAAAATTAACTGTAAATAAGTAACTCAAGTACACATGTCAGCAATGTATATATGTACACTTCTTGTAGCTAATCTTACTAAATTACAACTCTTTCTTATTCAATTGTTAATTGATTCAATTTAGGTGGTCTCAAATTGCGGCACGCCTCCCGGGAAGGACCGACAATGAAATAAAGAATTTCTGGAATTCTACAATAAAGAAAAGGTTGAAGAACAATATTACTTCAACAACTTCACCAAACAACAGCAATTCATCAGAGCCTGTTGATGTCTTAGCAGGAGGGATCATATCCTTTCAAGAATATGAACTCATGAACTCGTGCATGGACTTTTCAACTACCTCATCTTCTTCCATGCAAACTGCCGGAAATTACCATTTTGACCCTTTTCCTCCAATTGATAACAACTACGACATAATTGGCACAACAGGGTTATTCAATGTATCCACCTGCGTCGCACAAGTTGGTATAGGAGATGGGCATTTCGGAGATTATGGTATTTTAGAACCCTATATGATGGGATTGGAAAATGACATATCTATCCCTGCTTTGGAGAGTATGGTTGTTGAGGGGAGTAATGGTGATGTTGAATTCATATTTGATAAGAAAACAAATGACAACAACTTTATTAATAGTGAGAGCATCAAAGTAGAAGATGTGATTGGTTTTGGGAATCATTGGCAAGAAGGAGAAAACTTAAGAATGGGAGAATTGGATTGGGAGGGTTTGTTGGCAAATGTCTCTTCCTCACCTTATCTTGATTTCCAAGTTAAATAACTGTTTTTTTCTCTATCAAGATTTTCAAAACTCATTTTTTAGGAAAATTTTGGAGAAAAATACTTTTTCAAAATAACGCTTAAGTCTCAACATTTGTACACGTCTTTTTCAGTCATGAAACCTTGCACCAATTAACTCCTTCACAATTTGGATATTAAGCAATAATTTGGGGTGATACCAAAAATGTATATGGATATTCTAGTCATGGTACTTAAATCATATTGCAGGAACTGGAGTTGGTGGAATAATCATTGTTCTTATGAAGAAACATGTTAATAGTGAATTGTTATAAAAGAAAATAAAGTCTCTTTTTTGTGAATAGTAGTTTTATGGACAATTTGTATGTAATATTGTGCTGGTGGAAGTTGTTATTAGTGGGGATGTCAAGGAATTAGCTAGAGAAAGATATTGTAGTCTTATGTTCAAAGGAATAATGAGGATGCTGAAATTGTAAGTAATGAGAGATACATAACATTCATTGTTAGTCTTATTAGTCTTATGTGTTTGGTGCATGCTCATGCATGCTGTACAAACGGTTGTAGTCATTAGTTCAAATGTTGTAACATTTACCGTTTCACAAAAATGAGTCACATTTGGATTTGATTTTAGTTTAAATTGTGATGTAAATTTATTTTTTAAGTTTTGAAATAATAATTTAATACTTAATAATACATTTTAAGCAATTTATAATAGTAGCTATTGCATTTATCAAAATTCAAATGGTACTAAGGATTCAAATTTAACATTCCTAACTCATTTATTAACTTATTAAATCTAGATTCGTCTAGTGGTTTAGTAAACACATCGACAAGTTGATTTCAGTTGAGACAAAATGTAATGCAATATCCCATTCTGAACATGATCTAATAGTGATATCTGATTTCTATATGTTTTATCCTAGAATGCATGATATGATTATGATTGTTTGATATAGCACTAGTGTAGACACTTGAAATTTTATTTTCCTGTTACTAACTATGCAGGAGGGCAAAAATATCTTTTCACACTCCAGAGATAGCCTTGGAGGATTACATCATCAAACCAGACCCCTGGAGATAGCTCCGGGAAATCATAAACCAGACCCCCGGCGACAGACCTGGGAAATCAAATCCACCCCCGACGACAGACCCGAAAAATCAAATCAACTTCGAGACAACTCCGAAGCATCAAATCAATCCTCAGAGACAACCCCGAAGCATCAAATCGATCTCCGGAGACAACCCCCAGGAAAAACAGAATCGGCTGTGATCAAACCTCGGAAACAACCCCTAGAACTAGTCGAAAGCCCCGTCAACCCTGGAGACAACTCCCAGAAGGGCAAAACGGTTATTTTGACAAGTCAACTTCAACAACCACAAAACAGCTACAAGAAAGATTACAAAGAGCCATTGAAGCACTTCTAAGAGCAAACTACGCAAAAAAAGCTCAACGGACTACCTACGATAACCTTAAGATACCATTGTGGTCATAGACCCATCTTCCCGGATTCGGAAAAGGGCAAGCCCTATGTCATTGCATAGCTCTCGGAGAGAGCTTTCCAGAATGGTATGGCACATCTCCATCGAATTCCCAAATTACAAGTTACAAGCGTTTCAGCAGACTGTACGTACTTCGAGACCTAGGGACTTACACAGGTATACTCACGGAATCCACAGGTATACCCGTTGAAGTTTGTGGCTTTATAACCTCCACCAGCTTGTGGAAGAATAATAGGAAAAAAAAAGTAAAAGAAAGAGAAAGAGAGAAAAAAGAGAGAAAAAGGGAGATTTCGTGCCAAAAATTGTCCGATTCTTGTTTCCAAACTTATAAACCCCACTTGTAAGCTTTCATATACGCATCTATTGCAACATATCATGATTTAACCTGAGAAAATCAAGTCTAAGGGAGTTTAAAGCCGTCCGATAGCCATTCTTGTGCAAGACTGTAAGGTTTCTTTAAATTTTCATTTTTTCTTACTGATATACATATACATTAGTAATATATATGTATACTATTTAGTTTACCATTTAAATATCAATTTTGAGCTTTTATTTGTGTTACTATATATATATATTTAGCTCTATATATATAGTAGTTAGGTCTGGATTTCAAATCTGTGGCTTTTATTGCTTTAATATATATATATATATATATATATATATATATATATAAGTATATATATATTTATATTATTCAATTTTTCTTGGATCGCAGATTCGTGGCTTTTTATCACTTTAATATATATATATATATATATTTATACTGTTCAGTTTGCCTGAATTTTAAATCTGTGGTTTTTCTTGCTTTATTATATATATAAATGATATATATATACAGTTAATCTTTATATAATTGTTTATATATATAAGTTTTATTGCTTTAGTATATATATTTAGTTAATCATTGAGATTAAATATAAATTGTAAGCGTCCATATGATGTAAATTTACAATATTTAACGTGTGTTGACTAGATTTATACAAATCTAGCCATATCTTGCTTTTAACCGGTTCAAAAGTTATGAAACTAGAACCTTTTAAGCTAGAATTGCTAAGATTTATTTAAATCTAGTTTTCTTTCTAGTTTGTAAATATTTAGCGACCATAGATTTGTATCTAGAGGAAACTGAAAGCTATGAGCTATGCGCGCACGAAGATTTGACTGATGAATCTTACGTTTAGCGACGGTCTAGTATAGTTTTACTGTTTATTGCGATATATTCATTATACAGGCTATGTATTTGATATTCTGTGAACCTAGGAGCTACAGGATCTATGATTCAATTCATAGATCTAGATCTGGTTCCAAAGAAGAACCTGGTTGAGTTGTACCGCCAGCTTGCAAATTTTGTAATTATAAATATAGGACCTTAAAACGGTTATTCGGATTTAAGGTCCCCGAAATAATGGAAATCCTATGTGTGGTGTTCGGGTCACTTCGATGGCTTTTATGCCCATAAGAGGCCCGACATTTATATATATATATATATATATATATATATATATATATATATATATATTATTCTGTCGAGGATGCTTCGCATCACGAGAATAAAATCAAGTCAAGCCGAATGTGAAATAAAATGGAAATATCAAAAGGCTTCAATTCCTATGCGAGCGAAAGGGTTTGAAAATCACCTTTCAAAACATCACTTTCATATCTTGTTTAAAAAAAGGACTTTTCAAATAAATCAAACACTTCGTATATAGGTCCAACGAAGCACATTACTACTTTCAAATAAAGCACTTAGGCACAATTACTGTAATACACACACACACACACAAAAATTAGGGAATAAAAAGCGCAGTTACCGTGTTTCACGGAAGTCGGGGGGTGCCTAACACCTTCCCCCGGCTCAATCAAGCCCCCGAACTTTATGAATCTCGGTTTCCAAAGACCAATTAAACAGAGTCTAGTAATTGGGCCATATTGCAATACATTTTAAAACTCGGTTGATTTGGTACAACCATTTCACTTATACCAACTGATGGCTCTGTCTAATTCGGACCAATAAAATCAAACTTTTCAAATTGTCGACATTATATGTCGGCTTTTTCCTGAAAATTCACCCTTCAGATCAAACAAAACCAAATAGAAAACATAAAGGGTAGAAACACTTAGGAAAAGGAAACCCAAAATTTTCCCTACGTCGACAGGTGGCGACTCTGCTGGGGACAGTAGAGGGCTTAAGCCGCATTTTAATATTTTCAATTCCCTTCTTGTAGGCATGTGTGTGAATGACGTTTTTACATTGAATGGATGTGAATGTCTCTTTACCACGCTTTATATTAGTGTTTCGCACAATGTCATCATCATTTTGCATACGGTGAGGTGCGATGAATGTATGTTGTGTGATTCCTCCACCAGGAGGCTAACCCGTCGGTGGCTCATCACTGGACTCAAGAGGAGATTAATACCGCGAGGTTCAGGAAAGGCGCCACTCAGATTTGCTCCAATTGAAAGATCGGATTAACTTCCCATCTAGTAGATTGCGATGATCTGGGAACCTTCATGCCGAAAAGCCAGTGAGAGAAACCCTAAGATAGGTCAGCCTCTGATAAACCCAATGCGAAGGAAGACTCTTCATACCTTTCCCTTTCAATTCCATATATTAAATCATTGTCAAATATCAAATCTTGTCATACTGTCCTGTCATCAAAACAACTGACATCTGTTTTGCAGGAAAACATTAAAAAATCCCAAAAAACTGACACATTGCATAGCATGTATATTGTTAGCGTCTATCAAGACTAAAATACCTACTCGTCGTGTAGGTAAGATTGATCCCATTACTAGATCAGAATCTAAAAAGTCACAAAGCCTATCCACCGACATGACTGAAAGTGCCCAACACGAATCAAGTTTCGTATCTCGAAAGGAGTTTAAGGGACTTAATAACCAAATAGCAGAGTTGGATATCCTCCTAAAGGAACAAAGTAAAAGCACTCAGGGCCAGACAACGCTTAATCAAACAGAGTCATCCTCACAGGGTGGCAATCAAAGTGTTGACAAAAAGGGGGAAATGCAGATACATGAACCTCGATCCAGTGAAAGAACCAACCAAACCCCTTAAATCACAAATCTCGGGGAAGACCGGGAAACTGGTGATATCCGAAAGAAAGTCCAATAAATGGAAGAAACCATCCGGTCAATCAAAGGGACTGGAAACCTTAGAAGTGTCACCTATTCAGATCTCTGCATATTCTCAGGGGCTCGATATCCTGACAAATTCCAAGTCCCAGAGTTTGAAAAGAACAATAGGGCAGGTGATCCCTATACGCACCTGAAAGTATATATCTGTCCCTACAGCTAATGCAGCAACCTTTGCTCCATTTCTCGCTCGTAGGACGACCCCATCCTTGTTCAGCTTTCTACTTCTGACCAGTCCCTGCATAGTATTACATATGTGAGAACCACAGCCGGTATCCAATACCCAAGTAGAAGTTTGACTTTCAAAAAAATTAATTTCAATCATGAACAAACCTTGATTGGAATTTGAAGCTTCTCCAAGCTTCTTCTCTGCCAGAAACTTCTTGCAGTTCCTCTTTCAATGACCCAGCTCGTTGCAATGGAAGCACATTGCTTTGCTAGTTGGATCAGGTTTCTTTAGATCCTTGTTCTTCGCCTTGCCCTTAGCCTTCTTGGATTTTTTCTTTTTCAGAAGATACCTTGGGCCTCTTCCTTTTCTTGGAAGAATCATCCACCAGTAAGACTTGGTTCTTCTTGGATGGGAAGTGTCCTTCAGCAATTTTCAACATGTTATGTAATTCAGGCAGGATGACATCCAACTTATTAATGTGAAAATTCATAACAAATTGTGAGAAGGTATCTGGGAGTGACTGCAAGATCAAATCTTGACTTAACTTCCCATCCATGATGAACCCAAGATGTCCAAGACGTTCAATTAAATTGATTATCTTTAGGACGTGAGTCTCAACAGCAATTCCCTCGGTCATCCGAGATCGAAAAAGCTCCTTAGATATCTCATATCTAGCAGTCCTACTTTGCTCACCATACAACTCTTGGAGGTGCAGCAATATAACAGAAGCATCCATAGTTGCATGTTGTTGCTGAAACTCGTTACTCATGGATGCGAGCATGATACATTGAGCCACAGATGGATCATCTTGCCACTTCTTGAAAGTAGCAATCTCTTCCTCAGATGCTTCCTCCGCAACATTTGTAGGGACAAACGAATTTAGTCTATAAAAATTCTTTTTTGCAGTGAGAAAAATTCTCAGATTCCTTAACCAGTCCGTATAATTCGGTTTGATTAGTTTGTTAACATCAAGTATGCTACGCAGTGATAGTGAGTGTGACAGTTTCAAAGTCTGCATGTGAAATAAAATAACATTTTAGCAAACATTCATTTAATTAATTACTAAAATAAATTAGGTCTTATTTTAAATTGGTATCTCGCACTATTTTCTTCAAACTATATTACCCTCATAATATATAGTTCGACAAATCTAATTAAAGATTTGCTAGTGAGATTAAGGATCCCATTTCAAATATATATAGCATTGTGGTGACACAACAAACAATATATAAATAAATCGGTAGACAACTATTGTCAATTACATCATCATATAACTCTTTTTATGTCTCTTAGATTATTTTGATCAAGTGGTGACATATCCGAATCAAAATTATCCAAGTTAAGTCTAACCTAGCACTATCATATATTCAAATAGAAAAATACCATCCTTGTGGTGACACAACAAAACAGTATTGTTCAATTTCTTTATAAGCATCAAATGTGATAAAATAACATCTTAAATATTTAATATTTGCCTTGTGGTGACACAACAAACTCATATTAAATTATTTAATACTCTATTAATTTTATCATGCTAGAAGGCGACGTTCGATATTCTAAATATCTTTGAACGCTTAGGACTTAATATAAAATCTTTGAGAGGTTTGTTATTAATTGTCTCATCTTTTTTTAGCGCGCATGTACATATACATATATATATATATATATATATATATATATATAAAATACGCGTAATATTAATTAACATGCGAAGCATGTTGTATTATATATATATATATATATATAGTATAAGCATGCATATAGAATACTATATTCTTCTCGGATTGATTATGGATATTTATTCTAGTTTGGTTCACTAGAGCCACCAAGTGAACCAAACATCAAACCTAGGAGTACAAGAATTAAATTTAAACATAACTATTACATTTAAACCCGGGATCCATATACCCGGGTATTCACGCGCTCCTGTCTCCTTGGTCTCCAACACTTTAATATAATTCTAACTATTTCTATTATATAAACTATTTAATTTAAATAGAAACATTGATCAGCAGTCAAGGAGAAGTACGTAGGAGGGAGATAGAATTTTACATCAAGAAAAATTAGAGAAAACGATGTACGCAGACCCCATTTAATAAAATCCATACATTCAAGCATTCAACCAAAATAAAATATAATCACATTGGTCAATAGTCCATAATCAACCCTATTTATTATCATACATATCACCATATGTATCAATAAATAAAATATTTAATATATACATTGATATCGATTTAATGGGCAATTCTAGTTAGTTCCAATTTTAACTCTAATTAGTTATCATGGAATCTAATTCTAACTCTAATTAGTTAGCATGAAATTCAATTCTAATTAAAATAAACTTCTTTATTTTAATCCAATTCCAAATCTTATAAACTCTTTTATTAATCTGGAATTACAGAACAAACATTTAATTTTAATTTTAATTAAAATAAACCTTTTATCTTGATTAAAAATAAAATAAAATAATTTTTATTTTCTGGGGGGGGGGGGATGGGTGGCACTGCTGCGCCGCTAGATCAGGCGCTGTAGCGCCACATCACCAGAAACCAGAGACAGCTGGTTGGAGCTGCGGCACAGCTGAAGAGCTGGCTTCAGGCGCTGCAGCGCCACGTCAGCACCATGGACACGAAGCCGGTGTTGCGGCGCGACAGTAAAGCCTGGAACAGGCGCTACGGCGCCGCTGGATAGAGTCAGTTTTTTTGGTTTGCGAATTGTGTAGTTTTTCTCCAAAAATATGATTCCAAGCTAGCTATTATGCCCAATTAAATTGTTCAAAACCCATATCAGTATATATATTAAATCAAAACAATTAATAACTCACATAAAGGTTTGGCTCTGATGCCACTGTTAGGTTCGTAACAATCAATGTAGCGGAAGCATGGTAAAAAACGAATTTTAAAATTTTACAAATCTTATATCCGGATCATCCTTTATGCACAATTATTAATTAAATGAAAGAGAAGAAATTATAGAATCATACCCTTATAGAACTAAGCTTTCACAGGTACAAGTTCAACTCCAAATCCTTTGTGTTCTTCTTGACTTCCCCGGGATTGATTCATTCCTTTGATCAACGTTATCCACCCAAACCTCTAGAGGTGATCCACCAAGGAAGAAGTGATAATAAAGAAGGTGAGTGTTTGGCTAAACCTTAATTCTATCTCTATAGAATGTGTATACTCTCCCAACTATCGGAATAGTATAATGTCTAACCTTGTTCCATTATAAGACTTTCTTATTCATAGATGTAGGCAACACTCCTAAACCATTTAGGTATTGGGTTTCATATTAATTAATTAAACTTTTTAATTAATTAGGCTTCCCAATCCTATTGGGAACAATTAAACCCTTTTAATTAATTAACCTTCCTAATCTTATTAGGAATATATGGGAGAGAGAGTATTTTATTAATTAATTTCCCAAACTCCTTTAGGAATTAAATAATAATAATAGTAGTAATAATAATAAGACTCATCTTATTAATTTATATTTAATATTTTTAAAATATTAAATAATAAATATTAAGCTATTTAATTTATTCTATCACCATAGATTAAATTAAACATACTTAACTTATTATTACGATTATGTCATTAGCTTTTTTAATAAATATTTTTTCTTTTATGGTGTGACACTTTAGGTTCTCTATATTAAATCGGTTGTGAATAAATTAATTAAAACAATTCTAATCTTATTTAAATAAATAAATTAAACTAATAATTCATTTAAATAAATAATATTTATTCTACAATAAGGGTAAGCCCCTTTAGCGATCAACGACTTTTCAGATAATATAGATTTCAACATCAATCATAAAAGAAATTGTGAGTAAAATAGTTACCGTAGAATTCATTCCTTCCACCATACAATGTCCCAATTAAATATATGACATGGATTTACTATCAAGCCTTATTTTATTTAATTATATGTACTTCGATTCTAAAATGCACAACTCCAAATAATGCAAATTAGAAACTCATTTCTAATTTTATTCTGCCTTGTCCAAGCACTACTGGGTTGTCATTTATCGAATCACATAGGGCATTCTCATCTTTTACTAGAAGTGGTAGATTCTTTATTGGTCATCCATTATCTCCATGTATATATTATTATACCCAAGCATACCCTTTGATATACCCTTAGGGTCTTAAGGGCATGTCAAAGTATAACTCATCATACACAAAATACTATAATGATCTCAAGTCTAAGGATTATTTGTACTACTATCACTTAAGGAATTCCTATTGATAAGTAAGTAAAACACCATTAGATATTCCTTAGCGAGCCACGTTCAGTGAACTTATTCTCCAATAAGCACCTACATACTTGCTTTAGTGTCTCCACACATATGATTATGAGATCGATCATCCTCATCCAATGAGCAAGTCAACGTATGTACCAATCTATCCGAATTCACTAATCCTCTTTTTAGTAATCCAACGATTGGGAACTATTTTAATTTTTAAGCTATCTAAGAATTTAGATCTCATTAGCATGATCCTCATTATAATTCTAAAAGTATTGCTTAAAACTATGTGTTTATCACATATTATAAAAACAGCACCATGTCGATTAATAAATGCTTTTAATTAAATAATACTTTTATTAATAAATGAATAAAATTATTACAAAGTAAATGTTTTATCATCAAACATGATTGGCTTATATGCATATTACTTTCACTAATCCTAAAGGAAGGCATTATGATCTCAACAATAGGTGTGCTTATCATTCCGGAGCACCGGGACATTCGATCGAGGAATGTTAGCATCTGCAACACAAAATAGAGGATCTCATTGAAAATGGAGAATCGAAGATAGAAATCCCCGTGACCAGAAAAGGCAAAAGGGAAATAAAGAGCTTAAGATGTCCACTCGAGACGGGCAGTTCAAAAGAGGTGACGGCTATGAGCACCAATCCTGGCAGAACACAAGGTGGACTGATCCTAATGTTGGGAGTGATAGAGGAGACAAGAGAGTCCCCTAAGGAAATTCATCCGCCACCATCAAATATCTTGTTGCCCAAAGTCAGCCACCACATTCCTGATTTTACCCTCTTGGATGATGAGGAGGAAATACTGATCCTTCCTAGTGTGGAAAAAGCCAAAAAGGAAAGTTCCTTGCGAGAAATAAAACAACAGGTCGAGAGGGATTTCATATTTAAATCCTCTCAAGTTCATGGAAAAGATAAAGGAACCAATGAAGAAAAAGGTGGTGAAGTTATCAGGGAAGCCAACCCATCGAGGAATCTAGAGTTCATCCCCTTTTGCAACGAATCTAGTTTGAGCCTTCTTAAGGGATATGCTGATTCGGGAGACGATCAAGTTATGGTCGTGATTGAAGATATTCATGACCAGGAGGTAACCTCTGTCACGAGCCTCGAAGGCAACATAACCACTAACAACTGGACTATCAGGCCTGAGCCAGCCAGGAAGACATAGATCCAGAGGATAAAGTTGCGAGTTCTAGGAGATATGGGATGGTATCACTTTCTTAGCACTATGTATTTTACTTTCCATGAAAAAATCAAAAAACCAAAAAACCAAAAAAATCAGAGAACTAGTTGCTTGAACTACGAATGACCTGATCTTTCACCTACGGGAGTACGTAGGCAACCATCTGATAGTAGTGTGCATACAAGCCAATCATGTATGATGATAAAGCACATACTTTGTAAACAATCTTATTTATTTATTAATAAAATATTTATTTATTAAAGGCATTTAATTATCTACATGGTGCTGTTTTTATAATATGTAAATAACCCATAGTTTTAAGCAATGCTTTTAGAATCATGATGTTGATCATGCTAATGAGATCTAAATTCTTAGAAAGCTTTAAAACTAAAATAGTTCCCAATCGTGGGATTACTAAAAAGGGGATTAGTAAATCCGGATAGATTGGTACATATGTTGCTTGCTCATTGGATGAGGATGACTGATCTCATGGTCATTTGTGTGGAGACACTAAAGCAAGTATGTAGGTGCTTATTGGAGAATAAGTTCACTGAATGTGACTCGCTATGGAATACCTAATGGAGTTTTACTCGCCTGTCAATAGGAATTCCTAATGTGATAGTAGTACATGTGATCCTTGGACTTGAGATCATCATAGTATCTTGTATGTAACAAATTATACTTTGACTAATTCCTTAAGGCCTTTTAAGGCATATATAGGGTATGCTTGGGTGTAATGAGTTACATATGGAGATAATGAATGATCAATAAAGAATCTACCACCTCTAGTAAAAGAGGAGATATATCCTATGTGATTCGTTAAATGACAACCCAGGAATCCTTGGCCAAGGTAGAATGAAATTAGAAAGAGGTTTCTAATTTGCATTATTTGGAGTTGTGCATTTTCTAATCGAAATACATATGATTAAATAAATTAAGACTTGACAGTAAATCCATGTCTTATATTTAATTGGGACATTGTATGGTGGAAGGATTGAATTGTACGGTAACTATTAACTCACAGGTTCTTTTATGATTAATGTTGAAATTTATATTATCTGGAAAGTCGTTGATCGCTAGGGAGGCTTATCCCTATTGTAGAATAAATGTTATTTATTTAAATAGATTATTAGTTTAATTTATTTATTTAAATAAGATTAGAATTGTTCTAATTGATTTATTCACAACCGGTTTAATATGGAGAACCTAAAGGGTCACACCATAAAAGGAAGAAGAATTATTTAAGAAGAAAATGGCATGATAGTAATAATGCATTAAGTATAATTAATTTAATCTATGATGATAGAATAAATTAAATAGCTTAATGTTTATTATTTAATATTTTAGAAATATTAAATATAAATTAATAAGAGGAGTCTTATTAATATTATTATTATTATTATTTTAATTCTAAAGGAGTTTAGGAATTAATATAATATCAGTACTCTCTCTCAATCCTAATAAAGATTAGGATATAAATTAATTAAAAGTAATTAATTAATTAATTAAATAAAACCCTATTCTAATTGGATTAGGAGGGTTAACCTAATATCTATATAAGAGAGTCTTATATCAGAAATAAGTGATGATGTGAAATTTTCCAAGAGTTGGGAGTACACATATTCTATAGAGATAGAAACAAGGGTTAAGCCAATAACCCATCTTCTTGAGTTCTTCATCTTCCTTGGTGGATCACCGTTAGAGGCCAAACATTTGGGTGGCTGACATTATTCAAGGGAAGGAGCCACTATCAGAGGAATCAAAGGAATCAAAGGAGTAGAACTTGTACCTGAGGAAGCTTAGATCTTCAAAGGTATAATTCCATGTTCTCTCTTTTCTGTTATTGATAACAAGCACAAAGCATGATCATGGTTATGGGTTTGTATAAATTTTGAAAACCTAGTTTTTACGCTTCCGCCCTATTTATGTGATTTGATTGCATGATTGCGTTACATACAAATCCAACAGTGGTATCAGAGCCTAACTTTATGCTAATTATCAATTTTATTATTCCATGTATGAATTGATGTGAGAATTGGATCGTTTTTCTAGACAAAAATCATTTTCTGCAAGTTTCTGCGGCGAACGGCGCAGCTGCGCAGCTGCCCAGTTCATTACTGGCGCAGCTGCGCCGGTCTGCAAAAACTGCTGCTTCCGTCTACCTGCGCAGCTGCGCAGCTACCCAGTTCATTACTGGCGCAGCTGCGCCGGTACCTGGACAGACCCTGAAAATTGATTTTAATTAATTAAGTAAACTGTTTATTTAATTGATAAAGTTTTAAAATAAAGAAGTTTATTTTTATCTGAAATATGATTTCAGAATGCTAAAATTAAAGGAGTTTAATTTGGATTTATTTTTGATTAAAATAAAAGAGTTTATTTTGTTTCAAAAATAAAATTTAGCAAAACTTTTGTCCATTAAATAACATCGATCCATATATGGAATAGCATTGTTATTCATGAGATGAATGGATATTTATTGATGCATATGTTGATATGTATGATAATAAATGGGGTTGATTATGGACTATGACCAATGTGATTGGATTTTATTTTGGATGAATGCTTGAATGTATGGGTTTTATAAAATGTGGTCTGCGTACCTCGTCTTCTCTAGTTTTATTCTCGATGTAAATTCTATCTCCTTTCTATGTACTTCCCCTTGACTGCTGATCAAGGTTTCTATTTAATTTTAAATAGTTAATGTAATAGAGATAGTTAGAATTATTTTGAAGAAATTGGAGACCAAGGAGCGAGGAGCGCGTGAAGACCCGTTTGTATGGAGCCCGGGTTTAAATGTAATAGTTACATTTAAAATTTAAATTCTTGCACTCCTAGGTTTGACCTTTTGGTTCACTTGGTGGCTCTAGTGAACCAAACTAGAATAAAAGTCCATAATCAATCCGGGTAGAATATAGTATTCTATATTGCATGCTAAATATTATATATATTATATTTTATGCAAACATGCTTCGCATGTTTAATAAAATGACGCGTATTTTATATATATATGTGCATGCGCGCTAAACAAGATGAGACAAATAATAACAAACCCCTCAAAGAAATAATATTAAGTCTGAAGCGTTCAAATGATATTTGGAATATCGAACGTCGCCTTCTAGCATGATTAGTTAATAGAGTATTAAATATTTAATATGAGTTTGTTGTGCTATCCACAAGGCGAGTATTGAATATTTAAGATGTTAATTAATCACATTTGATGCTTATCAAGAAAATTGAACGATCTAGTCTTGTTGTGCTATCCACAAGGACGAAAATTTTTCTTTTTTGAATTTATGGAAGTGCTAGGCTGGACTTAACTTAAATCATTTTAGTTCGGATGTGCACACACATGACCATTATGATTTAAGAGGCAAAATAAAAGGAGTTACATGGTGATGTAATTGACAAGAGTTGTCTACCTATTTATTTGTATATCGCTTGTTGTGCTATCCACAAGGTTATATACATTTGAAATGGGATCCTTAATCTCACTAGCAAATCTTTAATTAGATGTTGCTGAACTATATGAGTGAGGGTAATATAGTTTGATGAAAATAGTGGGAGATACCAATTTAAAATAAAGACCTAAATTTATTTTGGTATGCAAAATTAATAAAATGAATGTTTGCTAAAATGTTGTTTTTCACATGCAAAATTTTAAAAATGTCGAAATCACTAATTTCACTGCGAAGCATACTTGATGCTAATAAGCTTACCGGGCCGAATTATACGGACTGGCTAAGAAATCTACGAATAGTTCTCACTGCTGAAAAGATTTCTTATGTCCTAAACTCACCTGTCCCTGGAACTGTTCCAGAAACAGCCTCTGAGGAAGAGATTGCCACCATTGTGAAGTGGCAAGATGATGCATCAGTGGCTCAATGCATCATGCTCGCATCCATGAATAACGAGCTTCAGCGTCAGCACGAAAAAATGGATGCTCCTGCTATGCTGCTTCACCTCAAGGAGTTGTATGGTGAACAAAGTAAGACTGCTAGATATGAGATATCTAAGGAGCTCTTCCGATCTCGGATGACCAAGGGCAAAGTGAACATAAAGGAACAAAAGAAATCTGATCCAGCTAGCAAAGGAATGTGCTTCCATTGCAACGAGCCGGGTCATTGGAAGAGGAACTGCAAGAAGTTTCTGGCAAAGAAGAAGCTTGGAGAAGCTTCGACTTCCAATCAAGGTTTGTTCATGATTGAAATTAATTTTTCAGAAAGTCAAAATTCTACTTGGGTATTGGATACCGGCTGTGGTTCTCACATATGTAATAATGTGAAGGGACTGGTAAGAAGTAGAAAGCTGAACAATAATGAGTTGATCCTACGAGTAGGGAATGGAGCAAAGGTTGCTGCATTAGCTGTAGGAACTTATTATTTAGCAAATGCCTTCGGGCAAGTCCATTTATCTTAATAATTGTTATTATGTTCCGAATATTATTAAAAAAAATATTATTTCAATTTCTGTATTGGATATGGAAGGATTTAACGTTGTTATAAAGAACAATAGTTGTTCTATTTATAAAGACGATGTTTTATATGGTATTGGAAATTTGCGAAATGGACTTTATACATTTGACTTACAAGAAAATATATTTCAAATTGAACAAACTAAGAAAAGGAAAAGAGATGATATTAATTATACCTACATGTGGCACTGTAGACTCGGTCATATCAATGAAACAAGATTATCCAAGTTGCATAAAGACGGGCTCCTCGAGCTATCCGATTATGAATCATATCCAACTTGTGAATCTTGTCTCATGGGTAAAATGACTAAATCTCCTTTTAGTGGAAAAGGGGAGAGAGTTACAGAGTTGTTGGCATTGATTCACACAGACGTTTGTGGACCTATGACAACAAGTGCACGGGGTGGGTATTCTTATTTTATTACTTTCACTGATGATCACTCAAGATTTGGATATGTGTATTTAATGAAATACAAATCAGAATCATTTGAAAAGTTCAAAGAGTTCAGAAGTGAAGTAGAGAAATAAACGGGCAAGAGTATTAAGATACTTCGATCAGATCGAGGTGGAGAATACTTAAGCAGTGAGTTTCTTAATTGTCTCAGAGAAAATGGTATAATCTCACAATGGAATCCTCCAGGTACACCACAGTTAAATGGAGTATCTGAAAGGAGAAATCGAACACTGTTGGACATGGTTCGATCCATGATGAGTTTTACCGACCTTCCAATTTCCTTCTGAGGATATGCCCTAGAAACGGCTGCATACCTACTTAACAAGGTACCAACCAAATCTGCCCCAAAGACTCCATATGAGATGTGGAAAGGGAGGAAACCAAATCTTAAGCATGTTAAGACTTGGGGTTGTCCAGCTTATGTCAAAAAGTTTGAAAATGATAAGCTACAGACTAAATCCGATAAGTGTAGATTTGTGGGATACCCTAAAAAAACCGTAGGGTATTATTTCTATCATCCAACTGATCAAAAGGTGTTTGTTGCGAAACATGCTACCTTCTTGGAGAAAGAGTTTATCCATGAAGGGGTCAGTGGGAGTAAGATATATCTTGAAGAAGTTCAAGAACCACAAGTTACCACGGACCAAAGTCAGGTACTTAACCAAGTAGAAGAACCTACTGTACCACACCATGTTCGTAAATCTGGAAGAGTACCGAAGATACTTGAGAGGTATGGATTCGTTATAGAGGATGACGATGAGGTACACATCATGAATGATGATGATCCATTGAATTACGAACAGGCTATGAGTAATAAAGACTCAGGGAAATGGCTTGAAGCCATGAAATCTGAAATGGACTCCATGTATGAAAACAAAGTATGGTCTTTGGTTTCACCACCTGAAGGTATTAAACCTATTGGGTGTAAATGGGTTTTTAAGAAAAAGACTGGAGCAGACGGAAAGGTAGAGACCTATAAGGCCCGACTGGTTGCAAAAGGTTTCAAACAAAGACAAGGAGTTGACTATAATGAAACCTTCTCACCAGTAGCCATGCTCAAGTCCATTCGGATTTTGCTTTCGATTGCAGCTTACAACAACTATGAGATCTGGCAGATGGACGTGAAAACGGCCTTCCTCAATGGGAAACTTGAGGAGGATGTGTATATGACACAGCCAGAGGGATTTATTTCAAAAGTTGGAACAAATCAAGTCTGTAAGCTACAACGATCCATTTATGGGTTGAAGCAAGCTTCTCGTAGATGGAACATTCATTTTGATGAGACAATCAAAGAGTTTGATTTTATCAAAAACGAGGATGAACCATGTGTATACAAGAAGGTTAGTGGGAGCGCAGTATCATTCCTTGTATTATATGTTAATGATATATTACTGATAGGGAATGACATTCCTATGTTACAATCCATTAAAATCTGGTTATCTAAAAACTTCTCCATGAAGGACTTGGGTGAAGCATCCTATATTTTGGGGATAAAGATCTATAAAGATAGATCTAAAAGGATGCTCGGCTTATCCCAAGGAACGTACATTGATACGATGCTAAAGAGGTTTAGCATGGAAGATTCCAAAAGAGGTCTCATGCCGATGAGCCATGGAATAAATCTCTCCAAGAAACAGGCCCCAAAGACACCTGAGGAGAGAGACCGTATGAGTAAGATCCCTTATGCTTCTGCAATAGGATCTATCATGTACGGTATGATATGTACTAGACCGGATGTTGCTCACGCACTTAGTGTAACAAGCAGATACCAGTCGAATCCAGGAGAAGAGCACTGGAAGGTAGTGAAAAATATCCTAAAGTACTTGAGAAGGACTAAAGATATTTTTCTTGTCTACGGTGGGTCAGAATTAAAACTCGAGGGATTCACGGACTCAAGTTTTCAAACAGACCAAGATGACAGTAAATCTATTTCAGGGTATGTGTTTACCTTGAACGGAGGTGCAGTGAGTTGGAAGAGTTCCAAGCAGCAAACGGTTGCTGATTCAGTGACAAAGGCAGAGTATATAACTGTAAGTGAAGCTGCAAGTTGATGTTTTAGATGAAAAGTTCATTACAGAACTAGGAATAGTTCCTAAGTCTCATCTTGAATCTAAACATGTGTTGCGGCACTTTGATTAAAGAAATCATTGAAATAGGAGAGTGTAGACTCTCAAGACAACATTGCAGATCCATTAACTAAAGCTTTAACACAACAGCAGTTTGATCGTCACTTAGAGAAGTTGGGTATGAGATACCATGGCGATTGGCTTTAGTGCAAGTGGGAGATTGATAGTAGTGTGCTTACAAGCCAATCATGTATGATGATAAAGCACATACTTTGTAAACAATCTTATTTATTTATTAATAAAATATTTATTTATTAAAGGCATTTAATTATCTACATGGTGCTGTTTTTATAATATGTAAATAACCCATAGTTTTAAGCAATGCTTTTAGAATCATGATGTTGATCATGCTAATGAGATCTAAATTCTTAGAAAGCTTTAAAACTAAAATAGTTCCCAATCGTGGGATTACTAAAAAGGGGATTAGTAAATCCGGATAGATTGGTACATATGTTGCTTGCTCATTGGATGAGGATGACTGATCTCATGGTCATTTGTGTGGAGACACTAAAGCAAGTATGTAGGTGCTTATTGGAGAATAAGTTCACTGAACGTGACTCGCTATGGAATACCTAATGGAGTTTTACTCGCCTGTCAATAGGAATTCCTAATGTGATAGTAGTACATGTGATCCTTGGACTTGAGATCATCATAGTATCTTGTATGTAACAAATTATACTTTGACTAATTCCTTAAGGCCTTTTAAGGCATATATAGGGTATGCTTGGGTGTAATGAGTTACATATGGAGATAATGAATGATCAATAAAGAATCTACCACCTCTAGTAAAAGAGGAGATATGTCCTATGTGATTCGTTAAATGACAACCCAGGAATCCTTGGCCAAGGTAGAATGAAATTAGAAAGAGGTTTCTAATTTGCATTATTTGGAGTTGTGCATTTTCTAATCGAAATACATATAATTAAATAAATTAAGACTTGACAGTAAATCCATGTCTTATATTTAATTGGGACATTGTATGGTGGAAGGATTGAATTGTACGGTAACTATTAACTCACAGGTTCTTTTATGATTAATGTTGAAATCTATATTATCTGGAAAGTCGTTGATCGCTAGGGAGGCTTATCCCTATTGTAGAATAAATGTTATTTATTTAAATAGATTATTAGTTTAATTTGTTTATTTAAATAAGATTAGAATTGTTCTAATTGATTTATTCACAACCGGTTTAATATGGAGAACCTAAAGGGTCACACCATAAAAGGAAGAAGAATTATTTAAGAAGAAAATGACACGATAGTAATAATGCATTAAGTATAATTAATTTAATCTATGATGATAGAATAAATTAAATAGCTTAATGTTTATTATTTAATATTTTAGAAATATTAAATATAAATTAATAAGAGGAGTCTTATTAATATTATTATTATTATTATTATTATTTTAATTCTAAAGGAGTTTAGGAATTAATATAATATCAGTACTCTCTCTCAATCCTAATAAAGATTAGGATATAAATTAATTAAAAGTATTTAATTAATTAATTAAATAAAACCCTATTCTAATTGGATTAGGAGGGTTAACCTAATATCTATATAAGGGAGTCTTATATCAGAAATAATTGATGATGTGAAATTTTCCAAGAGTTGGGAGTACACATATTCTATAGAGATAGAAACAAGGGTTAAGCCAATAACCCATCTTCTTGAGTTCTTCATCTTCCTTGGTGGATCACCGTTAGAGGCCAAACATTTGGGTGGCTGACATTATTCAAGGGAAGGAGCCACTATCAGAGGAATCAAAGGAATCAAAGGAGTAGAACTTGTACCTGAGGAAGCTTAGATCTTCAAAGGTATAATTCCATGTTCTCTCTTTTCTGTTATTGATAACAAGCACAAAGCATGATCATGGTTATGGATTTGTATAAATTTTGAAAACCTAGTTTTTACGCTTCCGCCCTATTTATGTGATTTGATTGCATGATTACGTTACATACAAATCCAACACCATCTATAGTGTGGTCAAAACTAACAAAAATTCTAAAAAACCCTTCAAGCCCAAACACTTGAAAATTTCTCTCCATATACAGAGTACCAGTTTCAAACCATTCAAGCTAAGCAAGAAATATGTAAACCTGATCTCCTCGCATAGGAGTACGTAGGCAGCCATCTATGGTGCGATCTAACCTCTATAAAAATAATAAAGCCCCTTCAACGATTTAACGATCACAAGATATAACTCTTTAACAACTCATCAAACATTCATCAAGCGTGAACTACGAAAGACCTGATCTCCCCCCCCCCCATCCATGGGAGTACGTATATGGCGCGGTCAAACTAAACAAAAAATTCAAAAACCCCTCAAACCAAGCTCAAACCCAAATAAACACTTTTCAACTGCTCAGGCCAAGCCTGAACTACGAAAGACCTGATTTCCCTCCATCAATAGGAGTACGTAGGCAGCCATATATGGTGCAGTCTAACCTTCAAAAGAAAAAACCAAATACTCTACCTCTCAACCCAAACCCAAATACCAGTCTCAAGACACCAAAATCAAACCTGAAAAGCCTACACCCAAGAAAAACCCTCAAGGTTGGCGACCCATGTTAAGAAGACCCAACGACACCTCAATGTCATTCCATCAGGTTAGTTCCCAGTAGGTACACAATAGATCTAGAATGGGGGGTTAAATAGATCCTTTATGTTTTTAAACTCTTTTCCATTTTATTTTGTATTACTCAGAAGTTAGCACATGACAAACATAAGAATTATTTCAAGCACAGTGGAATAAGTTAAATATCCCCTTCATTGATATATTGATAAACATTGATACATTGTTCTTCAGAGTTAGTTTAGTTATAAGTAGTTATTACATCTATAGCAGTTATAGCAGTTAAGTACATAATATAAATAATAGTAAGTAAATGACTGAATGTAAAAGACACAAGGGGTTTTAAGTGGTTCAGAGACTCAAGCTCCAAATCCACTCTTCTGCACTCTCGCAAGAAATCCACTAAGGAAGGGCAACACCCTGAATAACTAAGATTCCTTCAAGGCCAGCAGCCTTGGCACTTCAGTTCACTAAGAACTCTTCAAGCCCAGCAGGCTTGGAACTCCTCTAGTGCACTAAGAACTCTTCAAAGCCAGCAACCTTGGAACTCCATTTCTCTACGAACTCTTCAAGCCCAGCAGGCTTGGAACTTCATTTAGTCCCGCCGGACAAGGACCCCTCAGGCCCTGGCTACTCGTTGTTGTAGTTGTTGTTGTTGTTGTTTGTGCTTTGCTGCTAAGATGTCTTGAAGATTGATCATCTTTGTACTTAGCAGCTTAGCTTGGTACTCTTTGCATTCTGCGTAGAGTCTGGACCACTTCTTCTCAGGTGCAGCTGATCTTCATTCTGTTCAGCTCATCTTCTTTCGATGTCAGTTGTGCAACATCACCACATAGGACTGCTAAGGCTTTTCAGTGTGGGTGACCTTCTTCTGGTCCTTAGCAGTCCTTGAACCCTTCTTGATTGATATGCAGACATGGTTTTGCATCTTTTTTGGTTCAACTTCTAGTTCTTCAAGGTGATCCATAGAGTGGCTCTTCTAATCTTCTTTATACTCAGCCACTTTCCTGAATGCTATCTTCTTGGCCTTCTCGACTCTCAGCTTAGCTGCCATCTTCAATGGCATTCTCATCTTTGTTGAGTGAAGCTTTAGTCTGTTCAAGCCCTTCTTCAAATCTGCTTCACTTCCACCTTTATAGTCTCACTGCCACTGAGACTTGTTCTATTCAGCTCTGGTGGAACTCGTAGAGTCAATAATATAGCATTCCAACAACTCAATGATTCTACAACTCAGCAACAACTTCATCTTTGAAGCTTCAACTGTTAAATACCCTTCCATGATCTTTTCGTTGGAAAATAGCCGTTGGAAGCTATTTGAATTGCTTCGCATGATCTCAAGTTATTTGGTGCAGACTGCTTATGTGACATGATAACTCCTTTTTTACTTTACTGATACAACAGTCTGCTACTTCACCTACCGCCTCAAAGATGTCACTATTTTGTGTCAGGATGGTAGTCACCTCTATTACGCCTTTCTGATTCCTTGATTCGAATCCTCAAGAGATGTCCTTTTGCATCGATGCTCTCAATTAGCACCGTTCGGATGTCAGTCTTCATATTGAGACGCTGCCAGTGCTTCAATATTCAGATGCCCGAACTCTACTATTCTGATGCAGATGTTCTTGGACCTTGATCGTAGTGTGTCTTGTTGAATGTTGCTCTTTGACTAGTTGAGACAACACTACGATTATGAAGAGTGTTATTTAGATCTTCAGTGTAGAACACCTCTTTCTTTATTTGTGCAGTACTTCAACACTTTTGCTTGCCTCAACTGATCTCAGGAACTGATAGCTTGACTCCTTGTTTTGGCCTCCTTCTAAATAGTAAGACATATCAGATTTATGGTATACCCAGCTCTCTTTCTCCTGGTGATCTCCCGTTCACCTAGCAATAATGGTCTGACCCATGCTTAATCACTTTTGTCTTGTTCTTCATAAGCTGACCAGTATCTCTGTGTAAACTACATCAGTTCCTGCTCGTTTGGCATACACTACAATCCTGAGTAATTCTCAAGATTGTTATTTTCTGTTCTCTTGACAGCTACTGCACTTGCTGACTTTCTCTAGTCAGTCACTTTATCTGAAGTCTTCTTCTGATCGGCTTGTGGAAGACTTCATCTTGAATGGCTTTACAACTCAATTGAGTTGGTGCTTAGATCTTCTGTTAGCCTACCTGCCATTTGTTGAGTGCTCTCTGGTTTCCTTCAGGTGGAATGTATCTTTACAGCTCAGACCAGAGGCTTTATACTTTGGATATTCTAGGAGTACTCATCTGTTGAGAATCGTGTTGACACTACAATTCTGCCTTGACATTGTGAACATCTCTGTTGAAGCCTTAGTTCTACAGACTACGATTTGGCTTTGATTCTGCAGACACTACGACTCCGAGATCAGATCTTGACAGAATACGATTTTTGCCTTCATGCTTGCTGTTCTTGTCTGATCTGGCTCAACTACGATCTCTGCCTCTGATATGATCAGTAGACTCCACTACTTCAAGTGTGATCTACGATTCTTGACTTAGCTCTGGCAGATGCTCGGCCGGCTCATAGACAGGCCGTCTCTACGATTCTGAACATGACTTCCTCAGCAGACTACGACTCTGAGAAAGTTCTTCTTGACACACTACGATCCTTCTTCGTTTCTCCTGGCAGACTACGAACTCCGAGATCTACTATCTTGCAGACTACGATTCCGCCTTGATAGTTCTCGAGTCTTCCTTGTCTCTCTTGACAGACTACGATGCTGGTGCAGTGCTCGACGATCAGACAAGCCCTATCTATTACACTTTATAAGATCAACCTAACAAGCTTGATCTTTCTATATTTATAGTCCTTGTACATCATTTCTTTTTAAGGACTTTACAAAGCTGTTTTGCTTATGTAGGATCAACCTAACATATTTGATCATTTCAGTCTAAGTCCTTGTACATATATTTCTATTATCTATCAAAGGGCTTTACAACTTTTATCAATGCAAGCATACTTGCATATTCATTCATTTATATCATAATCAAATCTTATATAAATAGGAATACCATTCTCATGAATATTCCTAACAATCTCCCCCTATTTGATTATGACAAAAACAATCAGTGTATATGCATGAGATGAATGAATTATATATACAGTGAGCAGCTGTATTTCTAAAGCAGATAATCATGAATGTCATTATGATAATATGAAATTACATAACCTATGACACTCTATATCCTGGATCTAGAACATACTTAACTAGATAGAAATGTACCTTTTCTGCTCCATATATGTCTCCAAGATGTTTGTGGATCAGCTTCTGCTGCTGCTCATTTTTCTTTCTTCTTTTTCTTCTTTCCTCTGCTCCCCCTCAGATGCATGCTCCACTTCGTTGGCTTAATCAGGCTCTGGTTCAGTTGCATGCTCTCCTTTATCTGGCTCCCCCTCAGATGATGTGTTCATGGGATAATCATCTTTTGGCTCCTCCTCAGATGATGATTCTGCTTCTGCTTCTGCTGCTGCTGTTGTCTTCTTCTTTCCTTTCTTGACCTTCTTTGCTTCTCTGTTTTTCTTCTTCTCAGACTTCAGTCGGCTCGTTGAGTGCCTCTTCTTTTTCTTCTCTCTTGAATGTCTCTTTTGATGTCTCCTTTTCTCCCCCTTTTTATCATTAATCACTTGAGACAGATGCTCCACGTTTGACATAAGCTGCTCCATCAGTTGAGATGAGTTACCAACCTCAATCTTGAATTCTTGTTGGCTTAGTTCAAGTTGGAGGGAGAGAGACTGTTTTAGATTGTCAATCTTGTCAGAGAGAGACTGAATTTGCTCTTCATTAGTCTTTTGAGCTCGTAGAGCTTCATCCTTCTGATCGCTCATAGCCTTCAGAAATACTTGATCCCTTAGTTGAAGTTTGAGAGATATGTCTGAGAGTCTGGCTTGAAGCCTTTTGGATAGCTCATTGTCTTCTTCTGTTGACATGTCCTTTACTTCTGCAGCAATTAGAGAAATATCCTCAACCAATTCATCTGAGTTCGTCTGAAGCTCTTGCTCTTGAAGAGATCTGGTATTATGTTGTTCATCCTCTTTCTGAGCAGCTGGTTGATCAGCTTCCTGCTGAGTATCAGGTTGAACTCTACGATTTTCACTTTTGGATAGACACTCAAAAGTAGTGAGAATCTGGTAAATCGTTGAGTTCCATGCTACTTGGGCAGAATATAGCTTCTCAATTTCATCTTGATCATCTTCAAGGATAGAGTGAGATGACTCTATGATTATAGACTTGGGCAGAATTTTTCTTCCATCTGAATCTGCTCGACAATTGTAGGGGATGTAATGATTTTTAGCATATCTATAGACCTTGAAATGAGATTGATCTTTGATTAGCAGAGTTGCAAACTTCTTCACCCTTGGAAAGTTCTGACCCACCAGTTCTAGATTGGGGAGGTGAGAGAAGCACCATGACAAATAGCTGTTGTCTCCAGTGAGGGATGCCTTTACTCAGGGCTTATGAGGATGAAACCATCTTATCGCATGATCCTTGATTTCAGTATCATATATCAAGGTTGAAGTGTCTAGCTTTATAGTTTCATGATGGTTGAGTAGATATACTGCAGTCATTTTTACCGCATTCATCCTTCCATTCCCATGGTTGATCCATTTCTCTGGAAGTACATCTAGTGGTTCGTCATCAATTTCTACCACTATTCTTCTTTTGCGCTGAACAGGGTAAGGGACGTGAAGATTTTTTGGCACGTCATTCTCAGGACTGGAGTCTCCTATACTTTCATCATAATCTGAGCTTGAGTCAGACTGATGTAGACTTTCTTCAATTGAATCATTAGTTTGTTCATGCATTTGATCATCATCTTCATCATCATCAGTAGAGCTTGCCTTTGCAAACTCACTAGCCTCTTCTAGCTCTGCAGTCTTGAGCCTTTTTCCTTTGGCATCTTCTTCCTTAGATTTATCATCATCATTAAGGTTAATAATTGTTGTAGAAGAATCTCCCTTCTTCTTTAGGAAAGCTCTAGCAAGCAATCTGTTGCTCTTTCTTTTCCTTGGAGGTTCAACTTCAGGAGATTCAGATCTTTCTTCATCTTCAGATTTTGACGTCTCTGAGTCATCAGACAACCTTCTTTGATGTTCAACTGCAAGAGCAGCAGATGTTTCTTCTTCAGACTCTACTTCCTTTGAATCATTAGAAGGGCTCCTTATGGCTTCAGCAGAGGGAGTTCCAAATTCTTCTAATTTAGATCCTTCTTTTTTAGCAGAATGGCTACTTTCGGATTTAGCCATAGGACTTGCATATTCTTCTTCATCGTCAGCCTTAGCTACCTCTTTTATAGGTTCAGCTTTTTCCTTCTTATCTTCAACTTCTTCTTCATTAGTGCACTTGCTCCTTGACGATTTTTCCTTGAGGCTCTCAATTCCCTTTTCATCTTCTGACTCTATATTTTTCTTCTTTAGTAGATATATTTCTTCGGAAAACTGACTTTTGCTTCTGCACACCTTACCTTTCTTCTTCGAGTTCTTTACAGACTTGGACTCTGGGATAATTGCATCCTCAGAGTGTAATAGCTCCTCTTCTTTCATAGCACTTGCCTTCCTCTTCTTCGTAGTGCTCTTGATGCTACTGCCATGTACTTTTGTTCTCCATTGGGTTCTTCTTCCAGTTTGAAAACAGCATAGGGGTCATCACCTTATGGCTGTTTAGAACTACACCTTCATCATCCTTAATCTTATTCTTCATCTTCTTCTTCAGAATGATACTCAAGAACCTTCCATGGAAAAGCTTTGTGAGCGGTTTCCCTGTTAACCTTTTCTTCTCTGCCTTGTCCAGCCATTTGGACATTAGATCAAGCAGGATAGCTCCAAAATTGATTTGCTTCCTCAGAACTATTGCAGACATGATCTTCAACTGTTGATCACTCACAGTGTCATGTGTAGTGTCCTTGCATAGTATGCATTTCCTTACAATCTCTGCGAGGAACTCAAACTCTTCAGGAAACTCCTTTTTCTACATATCTTTCAGACTAGGGTTTCTCTAGTACCGCATAATCTTCTTGGCTCTTTCAGTGTCAACTTCATCAAGACTTTTCAGTCCTAGGTCGGGGGGAACCTAAGCACTGATTGATGTCAGAAGATTTCAGCTTCAGAATCTGACCTCTGACCTTGGTAGATAAGGTTCCAGAATTCATGGTTGCATTGGAGTGAAATTCTTTAACCAAATCGACATATATTCGAGTGTTTGACTCAAGACATTATGAGAATCCAGCCTTCTTCACAAGTTCAAGAATATCTCTTAACTTCTTCTCAAATTTCTCAAACATCTTGGTTCCGAGCTGAATGCCAGTGATTACTCGCCAATCTGCCATTTGAAGAGTTAGGGTTTTTGGGGTCTATGGCTTTGTGAGGATCTTGTGAGATGTCAGGAAGCGATTCGAGGTTTGATGACTATTTGAGAAGATCTGGCTGTTTGGAGGTTAGGATTTGGCTCGGGTAAGAGAGTGTATGGATTTGACAGGTTTGCAGCTTTTGATGAACTCTCGAAGTTGTAACTACCAATAATTTAAATTTCCCTCTTTTAACTGTTCCCTCCATGTTTCTTAGTGGGACAGTTGTAAGAATCTGATAGGTCACAATCTGTAACTTCTTCTGTCACATCAGTTTAACAGATTTGACTTTTCTTCAGTTGACTATTGACTTCTTCAATTCGTGGAGTGATTCATAACTTGGTTCAGTACTCCACGATTTCCCAGACTGGTCTACAACCTTTGCTTCTTCTTCAATGATCGTAGTCTGTGGTCATGTTTCAATAAACAACTTCTTCATTAGCCTTTGAGGGATTGGCAATTCTCATTTACAGCTTGTAATCTTCTGATGAGATGCTGCTTGCTTCAGCAAAGATTCTTGTGATGCATTCCATATTAGCATTCCTTCTAAAATAAGGTAGCTTAAGAAGGGCCAACCTCTTAGCTCAACGCTAAGGATCAGGTTTGTCCCTGAGGCGCTTACCAGATGAAAAGCCTTAGACAAGGTTAGTACTAACATCACATCTGACCTCTCTGCTGAGGAGTTCATTTACCAACTCTGGATATTCATTGGTGTTGGTTTTTGTATAGGTTGTAATCGTGGTGTCTTTCTGCTCTTATACTATGATAAGATGTTTGATCATAGGCACTCCATAATTTTGAGGTGGGTGGCTGATATGATTATCAGTAGCATGTTTTGGGACATTACTACTGACTATGATGGATATTCATTTGGTTCATCATTCACAGAATTTTAGGACAATGTAACTGGAATCTTTCTGTTTTGGGTTAGCTCCTATTCTCTATGATCTTGGCAGAAGTGGTCTTGATAATCATGGTGTAATAGATAGACATGCACCATGATTGACTTATCTTTTGAGTTTTTCTCACAACTTCTGGCAAGAATTCCACTTCTTCATTTTGCTCCCTGAGCTTCACCATCTCCATCTGCAGTCATAATTTGTCTGGACTCTACGATTGGTGACACTTCTTCAATCGTAGTGAGTGAGAACTTCTTTATTCTGTGACTGCTTTTCTTCTTCTTTTGAAGTTCACAGCTTCTTCAGCTTCTCACTTGATCTTTCTGAGTCAATCAAGTGACTATCTTTTCTGCTTGGAAGATCTAAAGAATTTGCTTCATCAATCATCTTTGACACCTTTAGTGCTGCTGCTCTTAGCAGATCACTGCTCCCCCATAGATGATGCTATCTTCTTAAAGAAGTATGAATTCTTCTTCTTCATATGCATCAGAAGGAAGCCTTGCATATCTCCTTCTGACTGGAATCATCTCTATTATATAAGCTTCCTTGGATCATGGAGAGAGATATCTTCAGGACTGATCACTCCACGACTGTTGACAGAACTACGAACGTAGTCTTCTTTATCTGACACCTGAATAGGTGTTTTTAGCAGCCTTGTAGTCCTTCCTTAGTTTCTTCATCAGAACTGCGATCTTTGATGCTGACTGAAGAGATACTACGATTGTCGTCATTGTACCATAATTGTTGTGTGTTGTCTTGTGCAAGCTGGACTCTGTCTTGATCGTAGAGAACACTACGATTTTTCTTAAGCTCTTTGACAGGCTGCACTCGCGGAGTTCTGCTTCTATTGATGAGTTCTTCATAATCACTGCTTGATGATCCCTTGATGTGAACTTCTTCTCGTTTCCTTCTTTGAAGATATTCCTTGCATGAATGGGTCATGGAAGATCTTTTTCATCTAGGTATGAATGGTCAGCTTCCATATGGAGATCATCAATCTTGTGAGCTTCATTCATGTTAGCTCAGTAAGTCTTCAAGAACAGGCTTTATGATTTTGACAAGAACATTGCTGAAATGTCTTGAGCCTCCAGCTGGTTAAGTCCTCGTGACTGAAGTCATCTGCTTCAGCATTCCTTAGTGTGGTCAGATAGACCAAGTACCTGCAGGTTAGATAAATTTCTATTTTTGGTACCCATGATTAAATGGGTCCTGCTATGTTAGTTTCTTAAAACCCCTATTCCTCATATACTAGAATTTTTATCAACTTTAGCATCAATGATCATATCTATGCATGTATCAGATTTAGATGTGATATTTATCATGTATGCCGGTGAGTGTGTGTAAGATTAATCCTTTTAATAAGACACTCTTTTTCTTTGATGGTTTCACCATTTGCTTGGTTATGTTCACAAATTTTGAGTGTTCGCAGAGTAGGAATCAACACTGTTACTTAGTTGTATCTAGTTGACTCATGGAGATGATCAATTTCTAAGAATCTTCAAGATACTCCTTTAAAACATATCATACTCTACGTGTTATCAAAAACTTAGAACATAGGTTTATACATGCATACCAACCCTTAAGCATGGATTACTCTACTTAAACTTAATTAATTCTTGATATGCTTATGACCTATTTCAGCCTTCTTTCAAGATGTTATCTTCAACCTAAAACTTGGGTGGAGAGAAAGTTTGTTAGCAATTAAGTTTCCAACCGTAGTGTACTTTCTCTCTTCCCCTTTTTATGTAGAATATGGTCTCTTGATAGAATACTATTATAGTACATAAGAAGATGCAACATGATGTACATATTTATATTAATGAGGAACCGTAACTTTACACTGTCAGTTTCTTGACAGTCATTTACCTTGTTATAATGAGGTTAGGTATTGATGTGCATATTTTTACATTCATTTCTGACATCTTATTGTTCCAGTTGTCCTTTGATCAATCAGTCATAGCCTTGGAGATATAAGCTAGGAAAGTTTGACAACTTTAACTCTTTTACAGTCTTGAACCTCAGGGTTCACATCTAACTGCTGGTTGGCCAAATATATAGTTGAGAAATTCTTCTTTCTCCTCGGGATAAGCGTTTCTTAGCATGTATGGCCTTTCATCTTTCAGAATGAAGGATGCTTGATTCTTTGTTGTTGATGCCTCTCGACTTCCCATCTCTGGTCTTTGGACTACAAGATCGACTATGGACAAGGATTGGTCTTGATGCTATGGCATTTAAGAACCTGGACTAATCTGAGTAGCTTCAGGTGTATATACACATTTACCTGTACACATTATTTCCAACGTGTGAGCTCATCTGCATTTACAAGTGACTTACTACTAAACTAAGTTTAGAACAATGTTTGTGCCTATGATCAGACTCAAAGCAATTAGCTTTTGAATATAGCATGAGAACCGGCTCTGATACCAATTGTTAGTTCCCAGTAGGCACACAATAGATCTAGAAGGGGGGGGGGAGTTGAATACATCCTTTACGTTTTTAAACTCTTTTCCATTTTATTTTGTATTGCTCAGAAGTTAGCACATGACAAACATAAGAATCATTTCAAGTACAGCGGAATAAGTTAAATATCCCCTTCATTGATATATTGATAAACATTGATACATTGTTCGTCAAAGTTAGTTTAGTTGTAAGTAGTTATTACATCCATAGAAGTTATAGCAGTTAAGTACATAATGTAAATGATAGTAAGTAAATAACTGAATGTAAAAGACACAAGGGGTTTTAAGTGGTTCAGATACTCAAGCTCCTAATCCACTCTTCTGCACTCTCGCAGGAAATCCACTAAAGAAGGGCAACACCCTGAATCACTAAGATTCCTTCAAGGCCAGCAGCCTTGGCACTTCAGTTCACTAAGAACTCTTCAAGCCCATCAGGCTTGGAACTCCTATAGTTCACTAAGAACTCTTCAAGGCCAGCAGCCTTGGAACTCCAGTTCTCTACGAACTCATCAAGCCCAGCAGGCTTAGAACTTCATTTAGCCCCTCTGGACAAGGACCCCTATGGCCCTGGCTACGCGTTGTTGTTGTTTGTGCTTTGCTGCTAAGATGTCTTGAAGCTTGATCATCTTTGTACTTAGCAGCTTAGCTTGGTCCTCTTTGCATTCTGCATAGAGTCTGGACCACTTCTTCTCAGGTGAAGCTAATCTTCATTCTGTTCAGCTCATCTTCTTCCGATGTCAGCTGTGCACCATCACCACATAGGACTGCTAAGGCTATTCATTGAGGGTCACCTTCTTCTGGTCTTTAGCAGTCCTTGAACCCTTCTTGATTGATATGTAGACATGGTTCTGCATCTTTTCTGGTTCAGCTTCTGGTTCATCATGGTGATCCATAGAGTGGCTCTTCTGATCTTCTTTATGCTCAGCCACTTTCCTGGATGCTATCTTCTTGGCCTTCTCGACTCTCAGCTTAGCTGCCATCTTCAATGGCATTCTCATCTTTGTTGAGTGAAGCTTTAGTCTGTTCAAGTCCTTCTTTAAATCTGCTTCACTTCCACCTTTGTAGTCTCACTGCCACTGAGACTTGTTCTATTCAGCTCTGGTGGAACTCGTAGAGTCAACAATATAGCATTTCAACAACTCAACGATTCTACAACTCAGCAACAACATCATCTTTGAAGCTTCAACTGTTAACTACCCTTCCATGATCTTCCCGTTGGAAAATAGCCGTTGGAAGCTATTTAAATTGCTTCGCAGATCTTGAGTTATTTGGTGCAGACTGCTAATGTGATGTGACAGCTTCTTTTTGACTTTACTGACACAGCAGTCTGCTACTTCACCTACCGCCTCAGAGATGTCACTATTTCGTGTCAGGCTGGTAGTCACCTTTATTACTCCTTTCTGATTCCTTGATTCGAATCCTCAAGAGTTGTCCTTTTGCATCGATGCTCTCAATTAGCGACGTTCGAATGTCAGTCTTCATATTGAGATGTTTCCAGTGCTTCAATATTCAGATGCCCGAACTCTACGATTCTGATGCAGATGTTCTTGGACCTTAATCGTAGGTGTCTTGTTGAATGTTGCTCTTTGACTGGTTGAGACAACACTACAATTCTGAAGAGTGTTCTTTAGATCTTTAGTGTAGAACACCTCTTTCTTTACTCGTGCAGTGCTTCAACACTTTTGCTTGCCTCTACTAATCTCAGGAACTGATAACTTGACTCCTTGTTCTGGCCTCCTTCTGAATAGTAAGACACATCAGATTTGTGGCATACCCAGCTCTCTTTCTCCTGGTGATCTCCCGTTCACCTATCAACAATGGTCTGACCCATGCGTAATCACTTCTGTCTTATTTTTCATAAGCTGGCCAGTATCTCTGTGTAAACTGCATCAGTTCCTGCTCGTTTGGCAAACACTACGATCCTGAGTAATTCTCAAGATCGTTGTTTTTTGTTCTCTTGACAGCTACTGCACTTGCTGACTTTCTCTAGTCAGTCACTTTACCTGAAGTCTTCTTCTGATCGGCTTGTGGAAGACTTCATCTTGAATGGCTTTACAACTCAATTGAGTTGGTGCTTAGATCTTCTGTTAGCCTACCTGCCATTCGTTGAGTGCTCTCTGGTTTCCTTCAGGTGGAATGTATCTTTGCAGCTCAGACCAGAGGCTTCATACTTTGGATATTCTGGGAGTACTCATCTATTGAGAATCGTGTTGACACTACGATTCTGCCTTGGCGTTGTGAGCACCTCTATTAAAGCCTTAGTTCTGCAGACTACAATTTAGCTTTGATTCTGCAGACACTACGACTCCAAGATCAGATCTTGACAGACTACGATTTCTGTCTTCATGCTTGCTGTTCTTGTCTGATTTGGCTCGACTACGATCTTTGCCTCTGATATGATCAGTATACTCCACTACTTCAAGTGTGATCTACAATTCTTGACTTAGCTCTGGCAGATGCTCGGTCGGCTCATAGACAGGCCGTCTCTACGATTCTGAACATGACTTCGTCAGCAGACTACGACTCTGAGAAAGTTCTTCTCGACACACTACGATCCTTCTTCGTTTCTCCTGGAAGACTACGAACTCCGAGATCTACTATCTTGCAGACTACGATTCCGCCTTGATAGTTCTCGAGTCTTTCTTGTCTCTCCTGGCAGACTACGATGCTGGTGCAGTGCTCGACGATCAGACAAGCCCTATCTATTACACTTTATAAGATCAACCTAACAAGCTTGATCTTTATATATTAATAGTCCTTGTACATCATTTTTTTAAGGACTTTATAAAGCTGTTTTGCTTATATAGGATCAACCTAACATATTTGATCATTTCAGTCTAAGTTCTTGTACATATATTTTTATTATCTATCAAAGGACTTTACAGCTTTTATCAATGCAAGCATACTTGCATATTCATTCATTTATATTATAATCAAATCTTATATAAATAAGAATACCATTCTCATGAATATTCCTAACACATCAAATCTGGCACAAGTCCCAGAAGGAAGAGACAGCGATACATCAAGACGATCAGTCATAGGGATGAAATGGCAATCATCATAAGATGTAACCTGTTAGCAACTCATCACTCTTGAAGTGCGAAAAGACTTGATTTCCTTTGACCTACAGAAGCACATGGGCTATCGCGTGGCAAAGTCTATCTCATACCCAACGACTTGTTCCCTGTGGAAAAGCCCACGGATTAAACCTCACAAATCAAACCAAATCTTGTTGAAACGATCACATCACTAACCAAGCTAAGGTAGAGTCTGAAGGCCTCGCGATATCAATCATCGAAGTTGGAACAACAACACAGCAATATATAAAGCATGATCATCAGCAAGGACTTTCAAAGAGCTGATATCCTCAATCTTAAACCTTTATCAAATTAGAAGAAGAAAACCATAATAGCCAATTGCGCCTACAAGTTTAAACGAGGATTGGGGTAAACCAAATGTCAAAGCTCCACTAATGGTTCACCATGTGAGTCATGAGGTAAAAGACTCTTGCGATCTCGGCATCTTATCAGCCCATCTAAAAAACTTACAACAAAGCAATTACCCCAGATGACAAGCAAGGCTGGGGTAATTTTAGAATCAACATCAACCGATACTGGGACCCTTAAAACAAACAAGAATGGGGTAATTTTGGAGATGGTGAAAACTCAACACTGGGGCATTTATCAACCATCCAATGAAAATGCACCAGTCAGCACCATCAGCATGGTCCGTCATCATCAAAGCATCTATCATTTCACTGGCGATCCGGTATGATCAATCAGCCTTTTCCAATCATAATTTTCTTAGAATACAGCGATCCACATATGAGGTACGACTCTTTCATCTCTTTATATGCTTTCAATCTCCATTTACATACATTAGTGATAATATACATGTTAAATATAGAGAAATCTTACATTAGAATCTTAGAAAAAGGTTTTAAAAAAGAGATTTGGTTTAACTTGTTATAAATTGAATTAATTTCGATAAGCATCCGTGGATCAAGAATCACGGGAATGATCAAAAAATTATAACTTTTCAAAATTTTAGTTCAAAGTGCTATTTGGAATAGAATTGACCTCATATGCAAGCCTGCACTTTGCATTTATATCGACTCTCAGTTGTGGGGTATGAGTTATGGTAATAGCAATTAATGAGAAGATAAAAGATAAGTAGCCAGCCTAATATTTTGAATCATGGCCTGGGTTACTCGAGTTATTAAGCCTGAGGGTTGTCTTTACACCTGGTGCCCTAAAGTCATCTGGTTTGGGAGTCACCGACCCAACGCTCGCTACATGGATAACTTAGTGCCTAAGAAAATGAACATTGAAGCAGAAGAAGGCAAAACCTGAGCATATCCGAATCGTGGCCTAGGTTACTCGAGTAATTAAGCCCATGGGGTGTCTCTACATCTGGTGCCCTAAAGTCGTCTAGTTTGGGAGTCACCGGCCTAACACTCACTACATGGGCAATTTAGAGCCTAAGAAAATGAATCTTACACAAGCTCAAGCAAGGATCAAATAGAATAGAACGCCTGACTCGTCTCGAAGTGTGGCCTTTGTTACTCGAGCCAGTAAACCCGAAGGGATGTCTTAACACCTAGTGTCCTAAAGTCATCTGGTTTAAGAGTCATTGGTCCAAAACTCTTTAAATGGTTAACCTTGAATATCCTAAGAAAACGAGACAAGTTAAGCGAGGAAAGCAGAAAAAAGAAAATTTTTGCAAGATAGAAATGAGATCATCTAAAGTCATAGAAGAGAAACCTCTGCTGAGGGTTGCGTCACTCATAGTGCATACGCCCCCAAATTCAGACCACTCCTGTCTCGAATTCGACGCATCACGTTCTAAATTCTAATAACATACAATCATCTCATGCAACGTAATAATAGAATAATTTATATTTATTTAATATAAATATTCGGGTTCCATGGTCTCGTAACTTAAACATATCTCCATCATCTTAAACATAACTTAAACATAACTAATACATAGTATGATATAAGTCTTATTACAATCGTCATAATATTCCTAAAAGAGTACAAAGTTACGCCGTAGCCTTGCCCTTGCCCTTGTCTATGCGAGAGGGTCCGCACTGCTCTGCCTTAACTGAAATATTTTAGAAAAATCAAGAATGAGCAACGCGTTTGCTCAACAAGTAATATAGAAATAAGGGTGAGTGATATAGATTTCAAATCCCAAGGGTACAACAGTAAATGATAGTTCAAGAATAACAAGAAGTATTAATAGTTTTCAATAAATGTCACTATGGACAGAAAGATATCAACATGATTCAATGTTTAACCATTTCAAGGTTTCAAAATAATGAACACTGAGCAGTCACTAAGGACTATGAACTCTTACTAGAATTAACAGTATTATGCTGAAAATCCAATAAAACAAGTACAACAGGTGATCAACCTAAAGTACCCTACGTTATGCATAACATTCAATCATACTCATGTGCACAAGTCGGTTCCCCGATAATTGTATATAATTTTTCCTTCCATGAGGGTTGTTCATCTCAGTAGAATTATAAGAGTCCGCACCAAGTCAATTGGTTTGGATAGCTTTCTAATATACGATATTAGTCTAGTCGAATCAAATGACCTAGACAACTTCTGTAATGCATTTAGGAACGATAAGTTCAATGCTTGCAACAACATCAAGATAAAAAATCAATTTTCGAATAGCAATAGATATTTGTTTGATATAAATATGATTGATATGGCAACAATTCGGATTTATACAATATAGAAAGTGAAAAGAGTTAGAGAACTTGCATTTAATATCAAAATCAAATGAAGTTAGGAAACTTGCGTAAATCATAGATTCCTTGCATAAAGTAAATGCATAGGTTAGGATACTTACACAATATTCAAAGTTGTGTAAGATAGAGAACTTGCCTTATGCATAGTTTATCAACCTATATTTTATCAACACTTTACGGACTAAGATATCCTATTATAACATAGTTACGTATATAGGGTATTCATTAGTTACGTACGTTGAATACATATACTTGATATGTAAGTTAAACACATATATAAGATCCTAACTTAGTGGTATAATCCTACACGTATGCCGTTACATATCTTACGTACACATAACACATAATCAGTTTGTATGTTATTATATAATCAAATAACATAGCTCGTAATCATCATTAAATTAGCATTTTGAAAGTCGTATAAACACTTATCAATCTATGGTCTCCTATTGTCAACATATTAATTAACACTTAAACACCCCACTATACATGTATTGCAGTTTAGGACATTAGTAATAGCATGCATGCAGTTTCAGATTACAAACAACATGGTCAGAATGCACTGCAGGGCAGCACGGTCGCGCTGGATTTGAACTATGGAGTGGCGCGGCCGCGCTGCTCCGAGTTCAAACTAGAGATGGCTTGCTCCTGCAAAAAAACTAACTTGTCCAATAACGTTCTTTAGACGATGATACATGCAAAACACACATGTTATGAGGTTTATGATTAGGTTTGGTCTCCGTTTTACCTTCAACATAGTTCGATATCAACTTCCCATTTAACAAAGCTTAATGTGTTCAATTAACAAGGTTCCTTATGTTTAGTCATTATACTTACGCAATGATCAATAACCCTTAACATGCATGCTCGTGTTATCCTAGTCATGTATTTCAAAGTAGCATAGCTTTACTTCTTTAAAACTCATTTGAAACTATGCTTGACTAGTTCACACATTAATAGCTAGATAGGTGTACATGCCAATCATGTCTAGATGCATAACATGTCCAATCTTGGTAGTCATAAATTTCACAATAAAACATAGGGTAGTTATCAACGAAAGTAGTTTTCAAAACTCTTACGTTTTCCTTGAAAATCTCATGTTAAACCAATCAAGCATGCAAAGCAACTTTACATTCTATATATCATACTCATGTACACACATAACTAAACCACATAAGCATGCTCAAGGTCAGAATACAAGGGTCGCAAGATTCACCAAGTTTGTATTTTGAAAACTTTAAGTTTCCTTTAGAAAACATTAAAACCAAGCTAAGGTAAGTGATTACATGTAAGGCAACCTACGTTATCATGTCGGGGACATATATAGGCATAATCAAGTCAAACTAACATGCTCAACATATCAGAAATCACAAAAATTGGATTTCATTTCTGCAGAATGGCGCGCCCGTGCCATTTTTGTATTGAGGAGGGGTGCGATCGCGCCACTCCGGTTCCAGTCCAGAATGGTTTCTACAATTGCAAAGCTTTAAAACCAATCCCAACATACTTCATGAAACATGCTTGAAATCAACCACATTGTATCTATAACATGTATATAAACTTATATAACTCATATATGTCAATTCACAATTCAATTATCAATGAATTCATGAAATTCTAGAAATTTGTCAAGCTTGAAATCAAGAATGTAGGATAGTAGTTATACCTCTTGAAGCTTGAATTAGGCTAAGCTTGCTCTCAATCTCAGATTGTTCACTTAATTTAATATCCTCACTCTCTATATCAATTTAGCAAGAAACTCAGCAACATGAAAATGAGAAGAGAAGAGCTTAATTTATAGAGAATTCATTACCCATACAAAGCTATTGCACAATGTTTGAAATCAATAGAAGAAAGGATGAGATGTTGGGCAATGGAGAGTTGGTGGAATAGTTATACTATTGAGACCACACCCCATTCATCATTTGATAGTTTTCAAACTCTGATATTGACAAGGAGTAGGCTTAGGCTATTGACCTATACACATGAGGAAGAAAATGACATTTAATATGGGACACTCCCTCCTAGTACTCAGCATTTGTGAAATAACACATCTATACTTGGGTTTTAAATTCATTTGAGTGTACACATGGACTTTTAATGAGATAATATTATTACATTGTAGTAAGTTGGGAAGTATATACATACATTATCATATAATTCATGTATATTTGGTTAGTCCAGATAATACCGATATATAATTTAACTAAGTAATATCAACCCATAATTTCATAAATCTTATTATTTCAATTACACATAATTATTGAAATAATTATTTACTAATAAATATTTATTCATTCTAATTTAATATCTCTCATACATTTAAGTACACATGTAATTTACATACTATACCTCATGTTGTCACATAAGGTCCTTTAATAGAGTTATATGATTCCCTTAATTTTACCATATAGTTTTATATACCATATAATCATATTGAAGTGTCACATCTTATTTAACTTTAAATAGGTGTAGCCACTTTATAACATATGATCACTCATTACATATTATTGCACATAGCAATTAATTGAATAAACATTAATCTAACTGTATTAATTAATCATTTACTCATTAATAGGCTATTTCTCATAATAACAATTAATTAACAATATAATATTAATTAATTCTTCACTTATTAATTCATTCTTTCTTTAATTTAGTTAAACCATCATTGTGCCACACAAGGCACTTCATAAGCTCATCTTACATTCTCCACATTTCTCAATTACCATAAATTCAATTTAATTTAATTGAGTTTTCCATCTCGTGCCACCTAAAAATTTATATTAAAATAAATATTCACATGTTTATTAATATCAATATTAATATTATGTATAAAATTCACGGATATTACATCCTCCCCCCTTATAAATATTCCGTCCTCGAAATTGGTACAAGGTTACACAAAAAGATGGGGATAGTCTCTCCTCATCTTATCTTCTAATTCCCACGTGGCCTCCTTGACATCATGGTTTCGCCAAACTACTTTTACAGAAAATATAACTTTATTTCTTAGCGTTTGTTCTTTCCTATCTAGTATCTAGACAGTAATTTTTTCATACGCCAGAATCTTCTCTACTTGAATGGGCTCGTAGAAAATCACGTGCTTATAGTCGGGCTTGTACGAATGCAACACGGAGATGTGAAATACGTTATGGATGTGTTTTAATTCGGGTGGTAATGCTACTTTGTATGCCACTTCGCCCATTCGCTTCAATATCTCGAATGGTCCTATGAACCTTGGACTCAATTTTCCCTTCTTACCGAATCGTATCTTTCCTTTCTAGGGTGATACCTTCAAGAATACAAAACTACCGACTTTAAAGTCTCAGTCTTGTCGATACAAATCTGCGTACTTTTTTTAGCGATCTTGAGCTGCTACTAATCTGGCTCTTATTATTGTCACCACATCTGTTGTTTGCTGCACTAATTTTGGTCTCAAAATTCGTCGTTCTCCGACTTCGTTCCAACATAACGGCGTTTTGCATTTTCTCCCGTAAAGAGCTTCGTACGGTGGCATGCCGATACTCGCATGATAACTATTGTTATAAGCAAATTCTACTAGGGGTAGGTGATCGTCCCAATTCTCTCTGAAGCCCATCACGCAAGTTCTAAGCATGTCCTCCAGCGTTTGCATAGTCCGCTCACTCTGTCCGTCTGTCTGAGGATGATACGCAGTACTCAACCTTAACTGGGTTCCCTTCCTCTTTTGTAAGCTTTTCTAGAAGTTTGACGTGAAGCGCGGATCTCAATCTGAGACAATTGACACGAGCACTCCATGTCGTGAAATAATTTCCTTTACGTACAGACTCGCTAACTAATTCAAATTATATCGGATCTTGATTGGTAGAAAATGAGCTTTCTTCGTTAGTCGATCTACAATAACCCAAATGGCATTATAACCTTTCTGCGTCACTGAAAGTCCCACCACGAAGTCCATCATAATGTGCTCCCATTTCCAATCTGGTATCTCCAATGGTTGAAGTATACCACTCGGCCTTTGGTGCTCTGCTTTGACTCGTTGACAAGTGAGACATCTGCAGACGCACTCAGGGACCTCTCGTTTTAGATTGGGCCAACAAAAAAATATTGCCTCAGATCTCGGTACACCTTTGTGCCTCCTGGATGGATAGAATACGTCGTATTGTGCGCTTCGTGCAAGATTTCCTCTCTCAGTTCAGTTACAGCTGGTACCCATACTCTTTCTTTGAATCTCAAGATACCGTCTTTATCCATTCTAAATCTTTTTACTTCATTTTCTACTATTCGTTTTCTTATCTTCTCGCACTCTTCGTCCTTCTCTTGTGATTCCATTACTCTATCCAGTGATGTTGGATGAGCTTCCATTACAAATAATTTTTCTTTAGACATCCTCGGTCCCTTTACTTCTATTTCTAATTTCTCCATTTCTCTTATTAATTCCTCCAAAGTTGTCAATTGGAACAATTTTTCCCTTCCTTTTTGTTGGGTTTGTACGTAACACATACATGCAATCAAATTACACAATCAAAGAGCGGAAGCGCGAAACATAGGTTTTTAAAAATTTTATACAAACTCATACCATGATCATACTTTGTGCTAAATTATCAATAACAGAAAAATAAGGATGAATCAGAATCATACCCTTATAGAATCTAGCTTACACAGGTACAAGTTCTACTCCTTGCTCTCCTTGATCTCCTTGAATTTCCTGTAGTGGCTCCTTCCTTTGATCAACGTTAGCCACCCAAGTGTTTGGCCTCTAGAGGTGATCCACAAAGGAAGAGAAATTGCTTAGGAAGATGGGTGGTTGGCTAAACCGTTTTTCTATTCTCTGTAGAAAATATGTGGTACTCTCCAATTCTTAGAATCACGTGTATTTTATATCTGATATAAGACTCTCTTATATAGATATTAGGTTAACCATACTAATCTAATTAGAATTAGGTTTCTTTTAATTAATTAATTAAACTTTTTTAATTAATTGGGCTTCCCAACATATTGGGATTAATTAATTAAACTCCTTTAATTAATTTGTCTCCTAATCTCATTAGAAATGAGTGAAGGTACTTATATTAAATTAATTTCTAAACTCCTTTAGAATTAAAATAATAATAATAATAATGTTAATAAAACTCCTCTTATTAATTTATATTTAATATTTATAAAATATTAAATAATAAACATTTAGCTATTTAATTTATTCTATCACCATAGATTAAATTAATTACACTTAATGCATTATTACGATTATGTCATTATCCTTTTAAATAATTCTCCTTTCTTTTATAGTGTGACCCTTTAGGTTCTCTATATTAAATCGGTTGTGAATAAATCAATTAGAATAATTCTAATCTTATTTAAATAAATAAATTAAACTAATAATCTATTTAAAAAAATAAAATTTATTATATAATAGGGATAAGCCTCCCTAGCGATCAACAACTTTCAAGATAATATAGATTTCAACATTAATCATAAAAGAACCTGTGAGTTAATAGTTACCGTACAATTCAACCCTTCCACCATACAATGTCCCAATTAAATATAAGATATGAATTTACTGTCAATTCTTATTTTATTTAATTATATGTATTTCGATTAGAAAATGCACAACTCCATGTAATGCAAATTAGAAACTCCTTTCTAATTTCATTCCACCTTGGCCAAGGATTCCTGGGTTGTCATTTAACGAATCACATAGGACATATCTCCTCTTTTACTAGAAGTGGTGAATTCTTTATTAATTGTTCATTATCTCTATATGTAACTCATTATACCCAAGTATACCTTTTTCCTAAAGGGCCTTAAAGAATAAGTCAAACTATAATTCATTACATACAATATACGATGATGATCTCAAGTCCAAGAATCACTTGTACTACTATCACATTATTAATTTCTATTGACAGGCAAGTAAAACTCCATTAGGTATTCTATAGCGAGTCACGTTCAGTGAACTTATTCTCTAATAAGCACCTACATACTTGCTTTAGTGTCTCCACACAAATGATCATGAGATCAATTATCCTCATTCAATGAGCAAGCAATATATGTATCAATCTATCCGGATTTACCAATCCTCTTTTTAGTAATCCCACGATTGGGAACTATTTTAGTTTAAAGCTTTCTAAGAATTTAAATCTCATTAGCAAGATCAACATCATGATTCTAAAAGCATTGCTTAAAACTATAGGTTATTTACATATTATAAAAACAGCATCATGTAGATAATTAAATGCCTTTAATAAATGAATATTTTTATTAATAAATAAATAAGACTGTTTACAAAGTATGTGCTTTATCATCATACATGATTGGCTTGTATGCACACTACTATCAATCTCCCACTTACACTAAAGCCAATCGCCATGGTATCTCATACCCATCTTTTCTAAGTGATGATCAAACTGCTTTTGTGTTAAAACTTTAGTAAATAGATCTGCAATGTTCTCTTGAAAGTTCACACGCTCCAAGGTGACGTCTCCTCTTTCAATGATCTCCCTAATCAAGTGAAATCGCCGCAATACATGTTTGGATTTCTAATAAGACCTGGGTTCCTTAGCCTATGCAAATGCTCCAGTGTTGTCACAGTATACGGGGACTGCTTCTCCAATGCTAGGAACCACACCAAGTTCTGTTATGAACTTTTTCATCCAAACAGCTTCCTTTGCAGCTTCACTTGCAGCTATATACTCTGCCTCTGTCACTGATTCAGCAACTGTTTGCTGCTTGGAACTCTTCCAACTCACTGCTCCTCCGTTCAAGGTAAAAATATACCCCGAAACAGATTTACTGTCATCTTGGTCCGTTTGAAAACTTGAGTCCGTGAAGCACTCGAGTTTTAATTCAGACCAACCATAGACAAGAAATATATCCTAAGTCCTTCGTAAGTACTTTAGGATATTCTTCACTGCCTTCCAGTGCTCTTCTCCTGGATTCGACTGATATCTGCTCGTTACACTAAGTGCATGAGCGTCATCCGATCTAGTACATATCATACGTATATGATAGATCCTATTGCAGAAGAATAAGGGATCTTACTCATATGGTTTCTCTCCTCAGGTGTCTTTGGGGCTTGTTTCTTAGAGAGATTTATTCCATGGCTCATCGGCATGAGACCTCTCTTAGAATCTTCCATGCTAAACCTCTTTAACATTGTATCAATGTACGTTCCTTGGGATAAGCCAAGCATCCTTTTAGATCTATCTCTATAGATCTTTATCCCCAAAATATAGGATGCTTCTCCCAAGTCCTTCATGGAGAAGTGTTTAGATAACTAGATTTTAATCGATTGAAGTATAGAAATGTCATTCCCTATCAATAATATATCATCAACATATAATATAAGGAATGAAACTGCGCTCCCACTAACCTTCTTGTACACACATGGTTCATCCTCATTTTTGATAAAATCAAACTCTTTAATTGTCTCATCAAAACGAATGTTCCATCAGCGATAAGCTTGGTTCAATCCATAAATAGATCGTTGCAGCTTACAGACTTGATTTGTTCCAACTTTTAAAACAAATCCTTCTGGCTATGTCATATACACATCCTCCTTAAGTTTCCCATTGAGGAATGTCGTTGTCACGTCCATCTGCTAGATCTCATAGTCGTTATAAGCTGCAATCGCAAGCAAAATCCAAAAGAACTTGAGCATAGCTACTGGTGAGAAGTTTTCATTATAGTCAACTCTTTGTGTTTGTTTGAAACCTTTTGTAACCAGTCGGGCTTTATAGGTCTCTACCTTACCTTCCGCTCCAGTCTTTCTTTTAAAGACTCATTTACACCCAATAGGCTTAATGCCTTCAGGTGGTGAAACCAAAGTCCGTACTTGGTTTTCATCAATGGAGTCCATTTCGGATTTCATGGCTTCAAGACATTTCCCTGAGTCTATATTACTCATAGCCTGTTCGTAATTCAATGGATCATAATCATTCATGACGTGTACCTCATCGTCATCCTTTATGACGAATCCATACCTCTCAGGTATCTTTGGTACTCTTCCAGATTTACGAATAGGGTGTGGTACAGTAGGTTCTTCCACTTGGTCAGGTACCTGAATTTGATCCGTAGTAATTTGTGGTTCTTGAACTTCTTCAAGATATATCTTAATCCCACTGACCTCTTCATGGATAAACTCTTTTTCAAGAAGGTAGCATGTTTTGCAACAAACACCTTTTAATCAGTTGGATGATAGAAATAATACCCTACGGTTCCTTTAGGGTATCCCACAAATCTACACTTGTCGGATTTAGTCTGTAGCTTATCATTTTCAAACTTTTTAACATAAGTTGGATAACCCCAAGTCTTAACATGCTTAAGATTTGGTTTCCTCCCTTTCCACATCTCATATGGAGTCTTTGGGGCGAATTTGGTAGGTACCTTGTTAAGCAGGTATGCAGTCGTTTCTAGGGCATAACCCCATAATGAAATTGGAAGATTGGTAAAACTTATCATGGATCGAACCATGTCCAACAATGTTCGATTTCCCCTTTTAAATACTCCATTTAACTGTGGTGTACCAGGTGGAATCCATTGTGAGATTATACCATTTTCTTTGAGACAATTGAGAATCTCACCGCTTGAGTATTCTCCACCTCGATCTAATCAAAGAATCTTAATACTCTTGTCCGTTTGTTTCTCTACTTCACTTCTGAACTCTTTGAACTTTTCAAATGATTCTGATTTGTATTTCGTTAAATACACATATCCAAATCTTGAGTGATCATTAGTGAAAGTAATAAAATAAGAATACCCACTCCGTGCATTCGTTGTCGTAGGTCCACAAACGTCTGTGTGAACCAACGCTAACAACTCTGTAACTCTTTCTCCTTTTCCACTAAAGGGAGATTTAGTCATTTTACCCATGAGACAAGATTCACAAGTTAGATATGATTCAAAATCAGATAGTTCTAAGAGCCCATCCTTATGCAACTTGGATAATCTTGTTTCATTGATATGACCGAGTCTACAGTGGCACATATAGGTATAATTAATATCATCTCTTTTTCTTTTCTTAGTTTGTTCTATTTGAAGTATATTTTGTAATACCCGAGAATTTTCAAATATTATTAAATGAATATATTAATGAAAATGAATATTTATTTGAATATAAATGATTATGTGTTACAAGATGGGTTAACTCAATTGTTTCGAATTGAATATATATAATAATTGAGGAAAGTATAGAGTTTGTGATAAGCTCATTGAAATGCTTTGTGTGGCATGAGAATAGAAAAGATGATGAGATAATTAATCACATAATTGCTAATAATTGTTGTTATGGAAATGAATTGTTAATATAATGATTACTTAATTAATATAATAATTGCTCAATTAATTGCTATGTGCAAGCATGCGATAATTAAATGTATAATGTATAGTAGCTACCTATATATTATATGAAGTGTAAAGTGCAATGTGACTATACAATATATAGAAACTATATGTTATGACTAATTAATTAAGTTGTATGAATATATCATAAGCTTATGTGACAATATGTAAGTGTGTGGACATTAATTAATATCTCTTGAATATATAATAAACAATTACAAATTTATGATTATTTCAATATTTAATTGAATAATAAATGAGATAATGTAATGTGATAATATCCAAGTAAATTATACCGGTATGATAAAATGTGCATGGATTATATATGTGCAAGTAAATTTACTACATTGAAATATTATTTATTGGGATTACATTTTAACTCTATCTAAGTATACATATAATACCTAAGTGTATATAATATAAGGTAGACATATATGTTATAATGTAAGTGCAAAATGACTTAAGTATTGTATATTGCCCAATTGCTGAGCATTGTAGCTTTGTCCCATAATTAGAGTCATCCTCATTCTCTTCACGTGAAATACTCGAAGCTAGCCTACTCCCTATATTCTCAAACTCAGCAATATAGATGGGATCATTGCAAGGGGAGTGGCCTCAATAGTGTAAACCAACCACTAATTACTAACTTCCTTATAACTACCATGCAATTCATTCTCCCGTTGGTTCAATTTGATGGATTATTGCATTAACTATATACTCATTTTTCTATAAATAAGCCTCTTCTCTTCTATCTTTCATTGCTTAGATTTTATGTAAGTAAGAATTAAGAGCTAGCATAGCAGCATTATAGAAGCATTAGCAGCAAACTGATAACAGAGGTATAATCTCATTTCTTGATTCTTCATTTCTTGTTCTCTATAAATTTCAAGTTTCTTGATTATGGTTGCAATACATGCTAATTGGATTAAAAAATGGTTGTTAGTTGTTATATAAGCTGATATTTATGTTAGTATGACAAAGTAGCTTGTCTGGAATCGAATTTGATAAGAAATTTGGTAATTGGGCTGCTAACTGCCGAAGTAAAAAGGTTACTAATGCTGAACAGGCACGGCGTAGCTGCGCCCTGTTTATACTGGGGTGCAGCGCAGCTGCGCCAGTGCTGGACTTAACTTTTGCTGGCCGAGACCCGACGCAGCTGCGCCAGTCCCTGATTCTTATTTTTCCATTCTGCTGCAAACTGTTAGTTGTTAGTTTACTTAAATAACTATTACAAGTATGCTAATACGTTTGACATGTCTATATGAGTACATTGAGACAATGTAAACATGTTTACTAAGATTGCACGCATGATTGATGAAAACTTATAGTTTTGAAATAAACTAAGAGTTTTAAAAAGGAACTTTGATATGTTAGACTTATATTTATATTCTGACTTTTGATACATGTTAGTATGGTTTAAAAATGCATGAAAGACATATTAACTTATGTATATAGGTTTCATAATGTAACGTGAGCATGTGGACCTCATTAGTGAACATTACTAAACAAAATATAAGCTTTGCACATGGACTTTGACGTGTTATATTAGGATTCTAGATTCTAATATTTTTAGCATGTTTGAATATGCTTTTAAGGCATCATATATATACACACTTGTTAGATGTAATGCAAGTTAATCAAGTATGAGTTCGATTAAGTTTCAAACAAGTAGCAATGCTAGAGTTACGCATCCATGACATAGAAACATGTGAGCATGCTTATCAACAAAATATATGACTACCTTATATGTCTAAATGACAAGCAGATAACTTATGTGAATTCATGGCGTTGTATGACCCTAAGTCGTTAGAGACCGTGATTTAGAACTATATCATGTATGATTGAACTTGGAAAGGTTATACAAACATGGAAGTACCCTTTAATATGTATACATGCTATGTGATATCATATGTTGATGCTTGAATCTAATTTTGACGGTTAACTTATAACAATGCCATAATTTACTAAATAAAATATGTTTGGAATTGATTATGGTCTTATGTGTTAATGGTGATATATGAAGATGATTAACTTGAAAAGAGGAACGTTAGGGATAAAAGGCAATAAAAGTTATATTAGTCGAGACTTATGAATTAATATGATACTATATATGGTATAACTGTGTAGCTAGGTTAAAACTTAGCTTATGTGTTGATCGTATATCCAAGATAAGATATGATGTTAAAATATATGACTAATGGATATCATATATATACGTAACTATATTACGATAGGGATTCGAAAGTGTTGATTTATTTTACGTGGATAGACTATGCTTAAGGCAAGTATCCTAAACCCTTGCATTACTTTATTCAACGGATATTGTAAGCAAGTACTTGAACTCTATTCTTATTGAATTCGTATTAAGTTTATTGTTGTGCAAGTGAGTTATTAAAATTATGACTTATTACGTCATAGTTATGATAAAGTCGATTATATTCTTTGAACTTTAACGTCAAGTATTGAACTTATAAAGAGTGGTCTATGCCATTTGATTCGGCTAGACTTATATCATGATTAGAAAACTATCCAAACCAATTGAATGGTGCGGAATTCTTACGTAGACTGAGATGAACAACCTTCTTTGAAGGAAAATATATTTGTCGGGAGACCGACATGCGCACATGAGAATGATTAAATGTTATGCATAATGTAGGGTACTTTAGGCTGATCACCTGTTGTACTTATTTTTGTTGAATTATCAGTATATTACTGTTAATTCTAGTAAGAGTTCATAGTCCTTAGTGACTGCTCAGTATTCAATTATCTTGAAATCATGAATTGATTTAACATTGAATCTTATTGATATTCTGTTGTCCTTAGCGACTGTTATTGAAAGCTGTTGATACTTCTTGCTATCCTTGAACTATCATACCTTGCTATACCCTTTTGGATTCGAGAACTATAATACTCACCCTTGTTGTTATATTACTTGCTGAGCAAACTTGTTGCTCATTCTTGCTTTCCCTAAAACATTTCAGTTAAGGCAGAGTAGGGTAGACCTTCGGGCGTCAACAAGGGCAAGGGTAAGGCTACTGACTAGCTTGTCCCTTTTATGTTTTAAAATCTCTAATGTTATATTTAGACTATTTCAGAACTATGTTTAAGCTTAAGTAGGGTTATGTAATAAGTCTGTATTTGATATTATTATGTAACCTATTAAGTACTGTAGGTTGCAAGACTTGGGAGAATAATTATAATAAATCATTGTATATTATTCTAGATTAGATCTTCCGCTGTGAATGTATGTTTTAGATATTATTATTGTATTATTGTGAGAACGTGATGAGCCGAATTCGAGAGACCAGTGGCGGTCCAAATTTGGGGGCGTTACATATTTTCATGCAAGTCAAGTACATAAAGTCCATTTCGTAAATTACCAACACCATATAAAACATTATTTTTATAAATAGAACAACTGTTGTTCTTTATTTTAATGTCAAATCCTTCCATATCTAATACGAAAATAGAAATTATGTTTCTTATGATATTCAGAACAAAATAACAATTATTTAAATAAATGGGCTTGCCCGAAGGCATTGCTAAACAATAAGTCCATACTGCTAATGCAGCAACCTTTGCTCCATTTTTCACTCGTAGGATGACCTCATCATTGCTCAGCTTTCTACTTCTGACAAGTCCCTGCACAGTATTACATATGTGAGAACCACAGCCGGTATCCAATACCCAAGTAGAATTATGACTTTCAAAAAAATTAATTGCAATCATGAACAAACCTTGATTCGAAGTCGAAGCTTCTCCAAGCTTCTTCTCTGCTAGAAACTTCTTGCAGTTCCTCTTCTAGTATCCCGGCTCGTTGCAATGGAAGTACATTCCTTTGTCAGCTAGATCAGGTTTCTTTTGTTCCTTTAAGTTCACATTTCCCTTAGCATTCTTAGATTTCTTCTTTTCAGAAGACACCTTGGGCCTCTTCCTTTTATTGGAAGAATCCACCATCAAGACATGGTTCTTCTTGGATGGGAAGTAACCTTCTGTAGTTTTCAACATGTTAAGTAATTGAGGCAAGCTGACATCTAACTTATTTATGTGGAAATTAAAAATGAACTGCGAGAAGGTCTCAGGGAGTGACTGCAAGACCAAGTATTGACTCAACTCTCCATCCATGACGAACCCAAGCTGTCCAAGGCGCTCAATCAGATTGATCACTTATAGGACATGAATCTCAACGGCTGTGCCCTCGGTCATCCTAGATCGGAAGAGATTCTTAGATATCTCATATCTAGCAGTTCTACTTTGTTCACCATATAACTCCTTGAGGTGAAGCAACATAGTAGGATCATCCATGTTTTCGTGCTGACACTGAAGCTCGTTATTCATGGATGGGAGCATGATGCATTGAGCCACAGATGCATCATCTTGCCACTTAACAATGGTGGCAATCTCTTCCATAAAGGCTGATTCTAGAACAGTTCCAGGGACATATGAATTTAGGATATAAGAAATCTTTTCAGTAGTGAGAACTATACTCAGATTTCTTAACCAGTCCGAGTAATTCAGCCCCGTAAGTTTATTAGCATCAAGTATGCTACGCAATGAAATAAGTGATTTTGACATTTTTAAAATTCTATATGTGAAAAGACAACATTTTAGCAAACATTCATTTAATTAATTTTACATACCAAAATAAATTTAGGTCTTTATTTTAAATTGGTATCTCCCACTATTTTCATCAAACTATATTACCCTCACTTATATAGTTCGGCAACATCTAATTAAAGATTTTCTAGTGAGAATAAGGATCTCATTTCAAATGTATATAGCCTTGTGGATAGCACAACAAACGATATATAAATAAATAGGTAGACAACTCTTGTCAATTACATCAACATGTAACTCCTTTTTATTTTGTCTCTTAAATCATAATGGTCAAGTGTATGCACATCCGAACAAAAATGATTTAAGTTAAGTCCAGCCTAGCACTTCCATAAATTCAAAAAAGAAAAATATTTGTCCTTGTGGATAGCACAACAAAATAATATTGTTCAACTTTCTTGATAAGCATCAAATGTGATTAAATTAATATCTTAAATACGCAATACTCGCCTTGTGGATAGCATAACAAAATAATATTGTTCAATTTTCTTGATAAGCATCAAATGTGATTAAATTAATATCTTAAATACGCAATACTCGCCTTGTGGATAGCACAACAAGCTCATATTAAAAATTTAATACTCTATTAATTTATCATGCTAAAAGGCGACGTTTGATATTCCAAATATCATTGAATGCTTCGGACTTAATATAATTTCTTTGAGGGGTTTGTTATTATTTGTCTCATCTTGTTTAGCGCGCTTGCACATATATATATAAATTACGCATTATTTTATTAAACATGTGAGGCATGTTTGCATAAAATATAATATATATAATACTTTGCATGCACATATAGAATACTATATTCTACCCAGATTGATTATGGATTTTTATTCTAGTTTGGTTCACTAGAGCCACCAAGTGAACCAAGAGGTCAAACCTAGAAGTGCAAGAATTTAAATTTAAACGTAACTATTACATTTAAACTCGGGCTCCATAAAATGGGTCTTCACGCGCTTCTTGCTCCTTAGTCTCCAATTTCTTCAAGATAATTCCAACTATCACTATTACATAAACTATTTAAAATTAAATAGAAACCTTGATCAACAGTCAAGGGGAAGTATATAGGAGGGAGATAGAATTTACATCAAAAAAAACTAGAGAAGACGAGGTACGCAGACCCCATTTAATAAAACTCATTCATTCATGCATTCAACTAAAATAAAATCCAAGCACATTGGTCAATAGTCCATAATAAACCCCATTTATTATCATACACATCAACATATGCATTAATAAATAACCATTCATCTCATGAATAATAAAACTATTCCATATATAGATCGATGTTATTTAATGGACAAAACTTTTGCTAAAATTCATTTTTGAAACAAAATAAACTCTTTTATTTTAATAAAAAACAAATCCAAATTAAACTCCTTTAATTTTATCAATCTAAAATAATATTTTAGATAAAATAAACATCTTTATTTTAAACTTGTATAAATTAAATAAACCATTTACTTAATTAAGAGAAAAATAAAAAATTTCAGAATCTGCATACGGCGCGCCCGTGCCCAGAATGAACTGGGACGCGGCGCGGCAGCGCTGTGCACTGGTCTGACATACAATCAGCGCGCCTGTACCCAGAATGAACTGGAATGCGGTGCAGCCGCGCTGTTCGTCGCAGAATGCAGATTTTTCAATTTTTGTCCAGAAAATTCGATCCAATCTTACATCAATTCATACATGGAATCATAAAATTGATAATTAACACAAAGTTAGGCTTTGATATACTGTTGGGTTTTTACATAACGCATACATGCAATAAAATTACACAATTAAAGGGCGAAAGCGCAAAACATAGGTTTTTAAAATTTTTATACAAACTCATACCATGATCATACTTTGTGCTCAATTATCAATAACAGAAAAGTAAAGATAAATCAGAATCATACCCTTGTAGAATCTAGCTTCCACAGGTACGAGTTCTACTCCTTGCTCTCCTTGATCTCCTTGAATTACCTGTAGTGGCTCCTTCCTTTGATCAACGTTAGTCACCAAAGTGTTTAACCTCTAGAGGTGATCCACTAAGGAAGATAAATTGCTTAGGAAGATGGGTGGTTGGCTAAACCTTTTTTCTATTCTCTATAGAAAATATGTGGTACGCTCTAACTCTTGGAATCACATGTGTTTTATATATGATATAAGACTCTCTTATATAGATATTAGGTTAACCCTACTAATCTAATTAGAATTGGGTTTCTTTTAATTAATTAATTAAATAATTAATTGGGCTTCTCAACATATTGGGATTAATTAATTAAACTCCTTTAATTAATTTACCTCCTAATCTCATTAGGAATTAGTGAGAGTACTTATATTAAATTAATTTCTAAACTCCTTTAGAATTAAAATAATAATAATAATAATAATAATAATAATAATAAGACTCCTCTTATTAATTTATATTTAATATTTATAAAATATTAAATAATAAACATTAAGCTATTTAATTTATTCTATCACCATAGATTAAATTAATTACACTTAATGCATTAATACGATTATGCGATTACACTTAATTTATTACGATTATACCATTATCTTTTTAAATAATTCTTCTTTCTTTTATGGTGTGGCCCTTTAGGTTCTCCATATTAAACCGGTTGTGAATAAATCAATTAGAATAATTATAATCTTATTTAAATAAATAAATTAAACTAATAATCTATTTAAATAAATAACATTTATTCTACAATAGGGATAAGCCTCCCTAGCGATCAACGACTTTCTAGATAATATAGATTTCAACATTAATCATAAAAGAACCTGTGAGTTAATAGTTACCGTACAATTCGATCCTTCCACCATACAATGTCTCAATTAAATATAAGACATGGATTTACTGTCAAGTCTTATTTTATTTAATTATATGTATTTCGATTAGAAAATGCACAACCCCATATAATGCAAATTAGAAACTCCTTTCTAATTTCATTCCACATTGGCCAAGGATTCCTAGGTTGTCATTTAATGAATCACATAGGACATATCTCCTATTTTACTAAAAGTGGTGGATTCTTTATTGATCATTCATTATCTCCATATCTAACTCATTATACCCAAGCATACTCTTTTATATACCCTAAAGGGCCTTAAGGAATAAGTCAAAGTATAATTCATTACACACAAGATACGATGATGATCTCAAGTCCAAGGATCACTTGTACTACTATCACATTCGTAATTCCTATTGACAGACGAGTAAAACTCCATTAGGTATTCCATAGCGAGTCACGTTCAGTGAACTTATTCTCCAATAAGCACCTACATACTTGCTTTAGTGTCTCGACACAAATGATCATGAGATCAATCATCCTCATCCAATGAGCAAGTAACATATGTACCAATCTATCCGAATTTACTAATCCCCTTTTTAGTAATCCCACGATTGGAAACTATTTTAGTTTTAAGCTTTCTAAGAATTAAATCTCATTAGCATGATCACCATCATGATTCTAAAAGCATTGCTTAAAACTATGGGTTATTTACATATTATAAAAACAGCATCATGTAGATAATTCAATGCCTTTAATAAATGAATATTTTATTAATAAATAAAGAGATTGTTTATAAAGTATGTACTTTATCATCATACATGATTGACTTGTATGCACACTGCTATCACTTTTCTGCTTAGCGCTTCGGCTACTACAGTTTGCCTTTCCCTGGTGATAAAGGATTTCGCAGTCATAATCCTTGATCAATTCCAACCATCTTCTCTGTCGCATGTTCAACTCCTTCTGTGTGAAGATATATTTCAGGCTCTTGCGGTCCGTGTATATCTCACATTTCTCTCCGTACAGATAATGTCTCCAAATCTTTAACGTAAAAACTACTTCCGCTAACTCTAAGTCATGAGTAGGGTATCGTTTTTCATAATCCTTCAATTGCCGTGATGCATACGCAATGACCTTGCCATGTTTCATTAGCACACAACCAAGTAATTTATGCGATACATCACTATACACCACGAAACCTCCAGCATCGTCGTGTAATGATAATACCGGCGCTTCGCTTAATCTCTTCTTTAACTCCTGAAAATTTTCCTCGCATTTTTACGTCTATACAAACTTTACCGTCTTCCTCGTTAGATTGGTCAACGGGGTTGCAATCTTAGAAAATCTTCGATGAATCTTCGATAGTACCCAGCTAACCCTAAGAAACTTCTTACCTCCATTGGAGTTTTCGGCTGTTCTCAATTACTCACTGCCTCTACCTTCGCAGGGTCTATTAAAATTCCATCCTTGTCTACCACGTGTCTTAAGAATTGGACTTTCTCCATCCAAAATTCACATTTAGAAAATTTTTCATACATCTTCTTTTTCCTTAACGCTTCTAAAACCATCTTTAGATGTTCGGCGTGCTCTTACTTTGTCTTTGAGTAGATCAAGATGTCGTCGATGAAAACTACTACAAACTTATCCAAGTATGGCTTGAAAACTCGGTTCATCAAGTCCATGAATGCTGTCGAAGCATTAGTTAATCCGAATGACATTACCAAAAACTCGTAGTGCCCATATCGGGTTTGAAACGTCGTCTTTGGTATGTCCTCTTCCCGTACCTTCAACTAGTGATAACCTGTTCGCAGATCTATCTTTGAGAAACACTTCACACCCTTTAATTGGTCAAACATGTCGTCTATCCTTGGTAACATATATCTATTCTAGATTGTTACTTTGTTTAATTCTCGATAATTGATACAGAGCCTCATCGATTCGTCCTTCTTCTTAACAAACAATATCGGTGCTCTCCAGGGAGACACACTCGATCGTATGTAACCCTTATCCAGTAATTCTTGCAACTGTATCATCAATTCCTTAATTTTTACTGGCGCCATACGATATGGAGCTTTCAAAATCAGCGCAGTTCCCGGTGCTAGGTCTATTACGAATTCGATTTCTCTTTCTGGCGAAAGACTAGGCAGATTGTTTGGAAATACTTCTTAGAATTATCTTACTACGGATATATCCTTTATTTCTACTCCCTTTTTCTGAGTATCTATAATGTATGCCAAGTAACCTACACATCCTTTTCTTAACAATTTCTTAGCCTGTATCATCGTAAGACAACATGATTTCTTAAGCGATGAGCTACCATAAAACACAACCTTAGACTGATTCGGAGTCTGAAGGTTCACACTTTTGTTCTGACAATCAATTATCGCAGCATGGTTATACAACCAATCCATTCCCAGTATCATGTCAAATTCTCCCAATCTAATCGGGATTAAGTCTACGCTTAGTTCATGATCTCTAATGTTTGCGCGACAATTTCGGTAAATGAATTCTACGGGGATTACTTCCTTATTTGCAACTTCTATGTTCAAAAGATTTCCTAATCGTTCTCGGGGTAAGTTTAATCGAGTAGCAAAGTCTTTAGACATACATGAACGGTAGCACCCGAATCGAATAATACATATGCATTTATATTATTGATTGGGATAATACCTGACACCACTGTCCTTCGCAGCTACTGCGTCCTGGACAGTCATGTTAAAGGTTCTGGCGGCTGGGTGGTTGGATTGCGTTGGTCCGCCGATCATTAGCTTACTGCCTCCCCCTTACTGGCCGCTTCCTCCGCCGTTCCCCTTCTTTGGGCAATCCTTGATCTAATGCTTAGTTGAGCTACAAGAAAAACATCCCTTGATCTTCTTTAGCTTCGGGCAGCTGGGTGAAATGTTCCCCTCTTAGCCACAATTGTAACAGGTAATGTGCCCCTTCCAGCACTCTCCCTGGTGGTTCTTCCCACACTTCGGGCATCCTTCCGCTCACTTCTTAAAACTCCTTGGTAACTTCCCGCCTGATTGTTGTTTCTGTTATTGTTGTTGTTGTTATTATCCCACTTTCTCTTCCCTAGATTACTTCCTCCGCTGCTGCTCCCTCCACGGCTTTCTCCTCAAGTGTTCTTACTCTTTTTCTCTTTGTTATACTGACTAAAGGCTTCACTACCTCCCTTTGCAATGATAGCCTTCTCCAACAGCATGGCAAATGCGTCGATCTGGAGAACTGACACCTTATTGAACAACCAAGGCTTCAGTCCTTGTTCAAAACGTCTAGTTTTCTTTCTTCATCCCCTACCTGGTGTTATGCAAACTAGGCTAGCTCGTTGAACTTAGCCGCATATTGCTCCAGCGTCATCTCCCCTTACTTAAGTTCTAAGAACTTTACCTCCATCCTATTCTTTATGCTCTTCGGGAAATAACTTTCGAAGAACAGAGTCTTAAACCTATCCCAGGTTATAATCCCTTCTCCCGCTCTTTGCTGATTTGCCTCCCACCAGTAGTTTGCTTCACCCCTCCTCATATACATAGCGAATACAATCTTTTGATCCTCGCCCACACGAGCAATGGTGAAGGCCTTCTCTATCTCCTTTATCCATGTTTGTGCCATGATACGATCAGTAGTACCCTCAAACTCTGGAGGTACTACGCTCCTAAAGTCTTTGAAGTTTGTAACTGGAACCTCTTGGGGATTGGGGTGAACGGGTTCATTGTTCCTTCCCCGAAGGGCTTCTCCTAACAGATCAACTAATTTTTGTATCGGGTCTACTTGCTCCCTCTCATTGTTAACCGACTCTTCTGGTGCAACTAGTCTACGTCTGGGTGCCATTATCTGCATGACAAAATTTCATTTTTATTATCTAATTATATTACTTAAACAATTCTCAATGCAAAGGAAATAAATTTTTATAGCACGTTTTCTGAAATAAGAACATTTATATTCATATGCCAAATCATTACATCAAAATGATCATCCTTAGCATACTTCTATAAATGTCAACATATATCCCCTAATATCACAAAAGACGTGGAATACACTATCATACTACCCCTATAATATAAGCCTACTTGGGGTTTAAATAACTATCCCATATCTTACACAAAAGATTAGGATTACATCACAATGTGTACATCATATAAAAGGAACTACTACTACTACTACCACTAGACTAATGGGTCTCATCCCAACATTTTGCGCTCCACGGCTCTCTTGTACTCCACCTGTGATATGTATGCCATCAAATCGCTGCTCATGGTATGTCGGGTCTGCCCCTGTTCCGCCGGATGGTGATATACACCATCAATCACTCTCTATATGGCCGAGCGAAAAACATAACCCATCCTGTTCATCTTCCTCTTCTTACACCTTACTTCATCCTCTAAATCTTCTGCCCTATCATTAGCTTCTTCCCATTTCTCCTCGAAATGGATCCTCTCCATCACTTCCAGCTCGAGCTGAGTACGGAGAGCCTCCTTCTCCGCCTTCTCGCTCAACTCTCTCTTCTCAACCTCCTCTAGTTTTCTTGCCAAGTCCACATTCCTAGATACAGAGCGATGGAAAAGAGTTCCCATCTGGATACCTGCTTCCTTTTGGTAAGTAATCTCCACCTCCATATCCTGCATCGCCAACTTTCTCTGACGGTCTTCGTCCTTCAGCTTCTGCAACTCTGTCTCCCTCTCTTGAGCCTCAGCCTCTAGCTCCTGAACTCAGCAATCTAACTCCAAGATCCGCTCCTCGTACTCACCCAACATCCTTTCCTTGATTGTAGCCTCGTCGGAATCTTCCATAGGTTCGTCCTCCATGGGCTCGTCCTCTGGATCCAACTCTACCTCTATCTCGTCCTCGTCATCAAACTCGAAAAGTGCTACTGCTTGCACAGGCTCGGCTACTAAAGGTGTCTCATATACTACATGTATATCCCGGGGCTCCTCCTCTGCCACTCTACTAGGTCCTCCCATGTCTATCATCCTACAACCACAAACACAAGACAACAAACAACAAACTCCATTAGAATGTTAAATAAAATATAAGTTCATCGTATAGAATGAAACTATATTTTATAATACGCTAAGTCACCAGGAAAACTTTATATAAGTTTTATCTCCTTCTATCTTCTAAATTCTTCTAAGGTTATAATCTAAGGACTCTCGCTCCTAAGGTTTATAACTAACGCACTGATACCAACCTGTGACGCCCCCAAATTCAGACCACACGTGTCTCGAATTTGACGCATCACGTTCTAAATTCTAATAACATACTATCATCTCATGCAACGTAATAATAAAATAATTTACATTTATTTAATATAAATATTCAGGTCCCATGGTCTCGTAACTTAAACATATCTCCATCATCTTAAACATAACTAATACATAATATGATATAAGTCTTATTACAATCATCATAATATTTCTAAAAGAGTACAAAGCTACGTCGTAGCCTTGCCCTTGCCCTTGCCCTTGCCCTTGTCTGTGCTAGAGGGTCCGCACTGCTCTGCCTTAATTGAAATATTTTAAGGAAATCAAGAATGAGCAACGAGTTTGCTCAACAAGTAATATAGAAATAAGGGTGAGTAATATAGATTTCAAATCCCAAGGGTACAATAGTAAATGATAGTTCAAGAATAATAAGAAGTATCAATAGTTTTTAATAAATTTCACTATGGACAGAAAGATATCAACAAGATTCAATGTTTAACCATGTCAAGGTTTCAAAATAATGAACACTGAGCAGTCACTAAGGACTATGAACTCTTACTAGAATTAACAATATTATGCTAAAAATCTAATAAAACAAGTACAACAGGTGATCAGCCTAAAGTACCCTACGTTATGCATAACATTCAATCATACTCATGTGCGCACGTCGGTTCCCCTATAGTTGTATATAATTTCCCCTTTCATGAGGGTTGTTCATCTAAGTAGAATTATAAGAGTCCGCACCAAGTCAATTGGTTTGGATAGCTTTCTAGCATACAATATTAGTCTAGTCGAATCAAATGACCTAGACAACTTTTGTAATGCATTTAGGAACGATAAGTTCAATACTTGCAACAACATCAAGATAACAATCAATTTCTGAATACCAATAGATATTTGTTTGATGTAAATATGATTGATATGGAAACAATTCGGATTTATACAATATGTAAAGTGAAAAGAGTTAGAGAACTTGCATTTAATATCAAAATCAAATGAAGTTAGAAAACTGGCGTAAATCATAGATTCCTTGCATAAAGTAAATGCATAGGTTAGGATACTTGCACAATATTCAAAGTTGTGTAAGATAGAGAACTTGCCTTATGCGTAGTTTATCAACCTATAGTTTATCAACACTTCACGGACTAAGATATCCTATTGTAACATAGTTACGTATATAGGGTATTCATCAGTTACATACGTTGAATACATATACTTGATATGTAAGTTAAACACATATATAAGATCCTAACTTAGTCGCCTACACGTATGCCGTTAAATATCTTACGTACACATAGCACATAATCAGTTTGTATGTTATTATATAATCAAATAACATAGCTCGTAATCATCGTTAAATTAGCGTTTTGAAAGTCATATAAACACTTATCAATCTATGGTCTCCTATTGTCAACATACTAATTAACACTTGAACACCCCACTATACATGTATTGCAGTTTAGGACATTACTAAAATCATGCATGCAGTTTCAGATTACAAACAACATGGTCAGAATGCACTGCAGGGTGACGTGACCGCGCTAGATTTGAACTATGGAGTGGCGCGGCCGCGCTGCTCCGAGTTCAAACCAGAGATGGCTTGCTCCTGCAAAAAACTAACTTGTCCAATAACGTTCTTTAGACGATGATACATGCAAAACACACATGTTATGAGGTTTATGATTAGGTTCGGTCTCCGTTTTACCTTCAACATAGTTCGATATCAACTTCCCATTTAACAAAGCTTAATGTGTTCAATTAACAAGGTTCCTTATGTTTAGTCATTATACTTACGCAATGAGGTCAATAAACCTTAACATGCATGCTCGAGTTATCCTAGTCATGTATTTCAAAGTAGCATAGTTTTACTTCTTTAAAACTCATTTGAAACTATACTTAACTAGTTCACACATTAATAGCTAGATAGGTGTACATGCCAATCATGTCTAGATGTATAACATGTCCTATCTTGGTAGTCATAAATTTCACAATACAACATAGGGTAGTTATCAACGAAAATAGTTTTCGAACTCTTACGTTTTCCTTCAAAATCTCATGTTAAACCAACCAAGCATGCAAAGCAACTTTACAATCTATATATCATACTCATGTACACACATAACTAAACCACATAAGCATGCTCAAGGTCAGAATACAAGGGTCACAAGATTCACCAAGTTTGCATATTGAAAACTTTAAGTTTCCTTTAGAAAACTTTAAGTTTCCTTTAGAAAACATTAAAACCAAGCTAAGGTAAGTGATTCCATGTAAGGCACCTACGTTATCATGTCGGGGACATATATAGGCATAATCAAGTCAAACTAACATGCTCAACATATCAGCAATCACAACAATTGGATTTCATTTCTGCAGAACAGCGCGCCCTCGAAGTTTTTGTACAGAGGAGGGGTACGACCGCCCCACTCCGGATCCAGTCCAGAATGGTTTTTGCAATTACAGAGCTTCAAAAACAATCCCAACATACTTCATGAAACATGCTTGAAATCAACCACATTGTATCTATAACATGTATATAAACTTATATAACTCATATATGTCAATTCACAATTCAATTATCAATGAATTCTAGAAATTCTAGAAATTTGTCAAGCTTGAAATCAAGAATGTAGGATAGTAGTTATACCTCTGGAAGCTTAAATTAGGCTAAGATTGCTCTCAATATCAGATTGTTCACTTAATTTAATATCCTCACTCTCTATATCAATTTAGCAAGAAAATCAGCAATATAAAAATGAGAAGAGAAGAGCTTAATTTATAGAGAATTCATTACCCATACAAAGCTATTGCACAATGTTTGAAATCAATAGAAGAAATGAGGAGATGTTGGGCAATAGAGAGTTGGTGGAATAATTATACTATTGAGATCACACCCCATTCATCATTTGATAGTTTGCAAACTTTGAGATTGACAAGGAGTAGGCTTATGCCATTGGCCTATACACGTGAAGAAGAAAATGACACTTAATATGGGACACTCCCTCCTAATACTCAGCTTTTGGGAAATAACACATGTATACTTAGGTTTTAAATTCATTTGAGTGTACACATGGACTTTTAATGACATAATTTTATTACATTGTAGTAAGTTGGGAAGTATAGACATACATTATCATATAATCCATGTACATTTGGTTAGTCCAGATAATACCGATATATAATTTAACTGAGTACTATCAACCCATAATTTCATAGATCTTATTATTTCAATTACACATAATTATTGAAATAATTATTTACTAATAATTATTTATTCATTCTAATTTAATATCTCACATACATTTAAGTACACATGTAATTTACACACTACACCTCATGTTGTCACATAAGCTCCTTTTATAGAGTTATATGATTCCCCTAATTTTATCATATAGTTTTATATGCCATGTAATCATATTGAAGTGTCACATCTTATTTTACTTTAAATAGGTGTAGCCACTTTATAACATATGATCACTCATTACATATTATTGCACATAGCAATTAATTGAATAAACATTAATCTACTATATTAATTAATCATTTACTCATTAATAGGCTATTTCTCATAATAACAATTAATTAACAATATAATATTAATTAATTATTCACTTATTAATTCATTCTTTCTTTAATTTAGTTAAACCATCATTGTGCCACATAAGGCACTTTATAAGCTCATCTTACATTCTCTACATTTCTCAATTACCATAAATTCAATTTAATTTAATTGAGTTTTCCATCTCGTGTCACCTAAACATTTATATTAAAATAAATATTCACACGTTTATTAATATCAATATTAATATTATTTATAAAATTCACGGATATTACAGTTCTCGTGTCATATGATGTTAATTCTGTGAAAAGCGGTGTCTAGAGCCAAGATAATGTGTCTTTGATAAAGGGAGATAAGTCTTTTGAATCTGATCCTACCCATGAAAAATGACTATGGATTGCTTAAAAGTTTTCTTGTAATTTCATAACTTGTCAAATGAAAATTTTGATTTCCTTAGGAAAAATTCATTTTCATACTCAATTTCAAGATCTTTAGCGATAAGATAAAAGCTCAGTGACTACAAGCATTCAATTTCATAAACTTTAACTTCAAATGCATCATTCACAAGATTATACTAACCCTGATGGCCCAAGCCGTCAAGCTTTTGCGCATTCTGTTATTCGTTTTGTGTGCGGGATATTGCTCACTCTCGACTCGGTCAACAAAGAGAGTTTCTTATATGAATCCCAGGTAACAACGTATGCAAGAGATGGGGCATTTTTTGATTCCAAGAAATGGAAGGGATCTAAGGCAGGATTAAGACTCTCCTCAAAAACAAAGGGAGAATTCCTAAAAGAAATCACGGCAACATAAGCTTGCCCTGATAAACGAAAGGAAAAGTTCTCAAGAGAGTCCTTAACTTGAAAAAAACAGATACCCAATGACAAAAGGTCTGGCAAATAAAATTTACATCATCAAATATATCAATCTGCGCCAAGTCCTCATAAGTCGAGGCCTCTACACCGAAGTTCCAATCTAGGCAGTGAAAGAATGGGCCACATCCTCAAGGACGTCAGCAACACCAGGATCATCAGTCAAGCCAGTATCTAATCCAGCAGGGTCTCAAGTAAAGAGCTCGCCCTTTTTTATAATCAATAATACCGTTGGCGTCAATCCAGCGTAGCATCGGGGAAGGATCCGATGATGTAAACCGTTGAACATTACTTCAGCGAAGATGTCGGGATATCTCTTAGTAAAGCCATCAGTGTCTTGACCGCCAGAAGGACCAGCACCAGATCCAAATCCAGAAGAAAAAAAATAGCAGCCCCTACGGGATCCCCACCAAGACGTCATATGAAAGGGGAACATCCAAATCTACCACACGAATGCCAAAAGAAGCTATACGGGAGTTAGATATGCTAATCCTATCAAAATCCATGCCTGAAAAGAAACTCCAAATCACCTTAGAAATAGTGAGGTATATTTCTACATCTAGTCAATTTAATTAAGTATGTGCATCAACCTAGAACAATAGACTCCTAAGGAAAAATTTAGATCATCACATCAAGCATGGTATGCACATGTGCAACCGCGCTATATCAGCGCACATCTCTATAAATTTTTTAGCATAGAGTTAAACATGCATACGGATTAAATGTCCAGACTCGAGAAAATTTCTCTGTTGTTAACTACCAAAAGGGTAGGCACCGTTGTTAACTACCAGGCAGGGTAGGCACCGTTGTCAACTGTGACACCCCCAAATCCGGGTACTTCGTTTCCACATGATTTGGTGTTCACTTTCTAATTAAAACATACATCTACCCAACAATAAAGAATTTCAAACTGATTACAACCTTCATAAAACCTTAATAAAAAACTTCCTTTAGAAAGTATGACAACTTGTCCAATAAAATCCCAGGGTTATCTAAACCTTAACATCATTCAAATAACGTAAATGCGGAAACATAAAACATAACCAACTAAGTCTTATTACAAAAGCAACTTGACATAACAAGCCTTCATTTATTCATGTTTCCTTTTCCTTTACTTGTTGACGGTATGTCAACATTCTTGGTCTCAACTGCAAGTGGTGGTAAAACATGCAAGAGTGAGCAAACAAAAGGTCACTTGAAATTACAACAGTGATATGACATATATGAATAGCTTCAAAGGAGTTTGAATAACTTTACTTTCATCAATATAAAGAATTGAATTATAATTCTTTCATCAATACATAGAATTCGAATATAGAATCATCTGAGGGTCATAAGACCTTGAACCATTGTCCTAGGTTATAAATATTTCTATTTAAATCTTTAACAGTCAATAAGACTATGGACCATTAACTCGTACTCAGGGGGATCAACCCTTTGTACCATGAATTGTGCACAACCATCTTAACGCTTTCGCATAAAATATCCCCTAATTAATAAGGTTGTTCATTCTCAGAAATTGAATACAAGTCCGCACCAAAGAAAGTTTGGTTTGGATAGATAAGGAAACTTTAGAGTTCAACTATCATCAACTAGGAGTAGTTGAATCGACTTACAGTACTTTACAATTCAATAATATAAGAATCATGAACCAATTGCAAAATATGACAATAAACTTCATAATAGATAGGCATGCTTTTAGAAACAACTCAAAGCATTCGATAGACTAAGTAGATCTTGCTTGAACAACTAAGTCAAGATCATATTACTAAAATAACACTTTAATACTTACGCTTTATGAATATTGGAGTATGGTATAACTTGTACCACATATAACAAGTTAAGGAACGCAAATGAACTTTCATGATTTATTGAGCAAGGCTTAGGAAACTTGCACAATGAAAAGATACAATGAATAGGCTTGTATAGCATTCAAGAGTAGCTTAAAGAGCTTGCACAATATAAATAACAAGTTTAAAAATTTGCTTAACATAAGAGAACAAGGGTAAGAGAACTTATCTTAAGCGCAAGCTACACTTTAACAATTACAACCACTTCACAAATACCCTACACATTTATATTACATTCAAACCATCTATTAGTATCCAACTAAAACATTTAAACCATCAAACTTCATATCCAAGTCCAACTCACAATGTAATTTATCACATTAGTTGCTAATTAGTCAAGTACGTGAGTCTATACTCATAGCATACATTCATAAGCCTATAACTCAATGAATCATATTGTGTGCCTCGTGAAAGCAACACACATACACACACATGTCACACATTCATAATATACTTCAATCTAACTTAAACACATCAAAATCATGTTATCTTATTACATATTTCACTTTCCAAGTCATAGAAGCAAGTTAGCTAAACAAACGGGACACGAAAACTCAAAAACCAAAAACCAAAATCTCCGAACAGCAGCCTTACCCACTGGGGCGGGTCCCCATAGTGTAAAACACCCGCTGGGGCGGGTCCTCCCTCTGGTGGAGGGGCTGGCTCGAGAACTGGTGAAGAAATAAGCCAATTTGGCCCATTCCTTCACACCGAATTCGATTTTTTCCAACATGATAAACATGAAACTTGATACAAATATTATTTTAAACTTATTAACATGCTCATAACATATATAATCCATAAAACACATAATCAAAAACAAGATTTCATGATTTTCAAAGAAAAACACAATTTTAAGCGTTCTTGCCGAAAATTGCTACTATGAACTCGTTTTTCAATCAATTCAAGTGATTCCAATTGTGATAACTCATATTCTTAACATACTAACATAATACATGATCAATTTTAACAATAAATCAAAATCAAACATCAATTTGATAGTTTCAAAAGTCGTTTTTTAGAAATAACTTCACCAAAAATCATTATGAACACACTTCCTATTGTTTATCAAAAATTCATGGATTGAATTGCAAGAACAACCATATAACTCATATATAATCATGTTATATCACATATTACACATAATTCATGCTCACATCAAGGATTTAAAGAAATTTTCAACATAAATTCATAATCTAACACTATGAACATGAATTTCATAGTGTTCATATAATTATGAATTGAAATTCTTAAACAACTATGAAACTCTCATGTAAACATATATATATATATATATATATATATATATATACACACACACATACATATCCCATTCACATAACAAAATTATGAAGTTTCGCAAAGAGATTTTTACATAGAATTCCAAAACTATGAACATATTAGAAGAATATGCTTTGAAAACTTGTTTTTACACAATTGAAATATGAAAATCCCTTCATGGAATACAAATTCATATGAAAACATATAAACATCATATGAACACATAAACTCATACACATAAAAACCTAATTTTACAAAAATCTCAAATAAAACATCTTAATTGAATTTAGGGTTAGTATCATACCCTTGCTAATCTTTGATTGAAAAATAGAGATATACAGATGATGAAAATGGGCTTGCTTTGTCTTCTTCAAAGCTTTCCCTTCTTCTTCTTCTTCTTCTCTGAGAATTATCTCCCTAATCCTTTCTCTTCTTCTTAGTTTAGACTTAAGCTTTTAGAAAAACTAACGCACTTTTTGTTATCTAACTGACATATATAATCATATACATATAATATATACACATATGTAACTTATAAATAATAAATATAATACTTATAACCATAATAAGTATTATTAATTACATAGGTTATAGAATTTTAAAAGAGTAAGGCCATGTTTGGCAAAACAAAGCTATTTTAAAAATCACTTTTTAGCTAAGGCCTTGTTTGGTAAAATAGGGTTAATCAAGTACAAGGGCCTTGTTTGATAAAACACTTTAAACCCCTTTTCCATTCTTTTAATAAATCCTTAATCCATAGATTAAATACTACACCTATTTAATTAATAAAACACATAATACCAAATTGTTACACAATTAAAATTCCTTTATTAAACATAATTCATGTAACAAATTATTATCACTTAGCACATAACATTAAATCTAATTGAATTATTCTCAATTAAATTTAAATTATGCTACACCATTGCTAACATATTGATTTAATTAATCATATAGCACTTAATTAAATTGTTAAAATATTTATTTAATTCAATAAATATTTACAATTAATATTTAAAATTCTCAATCGTTACATCAACTACCAGCAAGGTAGGCACCGTTGTCAACTACCAGCAGAATATGCACCTTTAATTGTAAACTACCAGCAAGATAGGCACCTTTGTAAACTACCAGCGTAGACATCGGGAAGGTTTGGTGATTTCAGAACATCATGTCCAGTAGAGATGTAGAAAATATATCAGTTTATCTTTATCAAACTAATCATCGGCAACACCGAAGAAAATCAAACTGTTGGAATCAACACCAGCACAGGCATCAGCAACACTGATGAAAGACAGTAATTGGAATCAGCTCCAATATAGGCATCAGCAATAACCGGTAATGGTAAAGAGATTTGCGAAGTGAGATGTGCAATTTACGAGTACAATGTGTGAGGTGCCAATTGTGAAGTGCGAAAAGGCGATTTGAGAATTGCGATGTGCAAAAATGCGATTTGCGAAGTGCGATGTGCGATTTGTGAAATACGATTTGCAAAATGCGAAGTGCGATTTGCGAAAGCATTTTTAACATTCATCATAACATCCATTCCATTGCGATTTGCACCATTGAATATACCTTTTCATATTTCAAATGTCTAGTAATCTTTGTCATGTTCATTTCATTGCATTGCATAAACATGACAAAGAGGGGTATCTATAGACACTCAAAATTTTATTTTCCAGTTACTAACTATGTAGGAGGGCAAAAACATCTTTTCACACTCCAAAGATAGCCTTGGAGGATTACATCATCAAACCAGATCCTCGGAGATAGCCCCGGGAAATCATCAAACCAGACCCCCGGCGATAGACTCGGGAAATCAAATCAAACCTCGGAGACAACCCCGAAGCATTAAATCAATCCTCGGAGACAAACCCAAAACATCAAATCAATCCCCGAAGATAACCCGCAGGAAAAACATAATTGGATGTGATCAAAACTCGAAAACAACCCCGAGAACCATTCGAAAAGCCTCATCAACCCTGGGTTATTTTGTAAATCAACTTCAACAACCACAAAAAAGCTGTAATAAGGATTACAAAGAGCCATTGCAGCACTTTCAAGAGCAAACTAAGCAAAACAGCTCAAAGGACTACCTACGAAGACTCGAAGATACCATTGTGGTTATGGAACCATATACTCAGATTTAGAAAAGGGCAAGCCCTATGCCATTGCGTAGCTCTTAGAGAGAGCTTTTCGGAATGGTATGGCACATCTCCATCGGATTCCCGGATTGTAAGTTACAAGTATTTTAGTGGACTACATGTTGATCGAGATTGCACGTACTTCTAGACGGTAGGACCCACTAGGGAATTCGGCAGGTATACTCGTGGAATCCGCAGGTATAACTGCGAAAATCCGTAGCTTTATAAAAAAGCCTCCACCAACTTGTGGTGGGAGAAGAAGAAGAAGAAAAAAAAAGAAAAAGAAAGAGAAAGAGAGAAGAGAGAAAAAGAGAGAAAAAAAAGGAGATTTTGTGCCATAAATCTCCCGATTCTTGTTTCCAAACTTGTAAACCCCACTTGTAAGCTTTCATATACACATCTATTGCAATATATCAAGATTTAACCGGTGGAAATCGAGTCTAAGGGCGTTTAAAGCCATTCGATAGCCATTCTCGTGCAAGACCGTAAGGTTTCTTCAAATTTTCATTTTTTCTTACTAATATACATATATATGAGTAATATATATGTAGATTAGTTAGTTTTACCGTTTAAATATTAATTTTTAGCTTTTCTTTGCGTTACTATATATATATATATATATATATTTAGCTCTATATATATAGTAGTTGGGCCTGGATTTCAAATCCGTGGCTTTTATTACTTTAATAGATATATATATATATATATATAAGTATATATATATATATATATATATATATATATATTTATATTATTGAGTTTTGCCAGGATCGCAGATCCGTGGCTTTTTATCGCTTTAATATATATATATATATATATATATATATATATATATATATATATATATATATATATATATATATATATATATTGCTCAATTTACCTAGATTTAAAATTTGTGGATTTTTTTGCTTTATTATATATATAAATGATATATATATATACAGTTAATCTTTATATAATTATTTATATATATAAGTTTTATTACTTTATTATATATATTTAGTTAATCATTGTGATTAAATATCAATTGTAAGCGTCCATATGATGTAAATCTGCAATATTTAACGTGTGTGGACTAGATTTATATAAATCTAGTCATATCTTGCTTTTAACCGATTTAAAAGTTATTAAACTAGAACCTTTTAAGCTAGAATGGCTAAGATTTATTTAAATCTAGTTTTCTTTCTAGTTTGTAAATGTTTAGCGACCATGTGACCCTAGATTTGTATCTAGAGGAAACAGGAAGCTATGAGCTACGCGCGTACTAAGAATTGACTGATGAATCTTTCGTTTAGCAACTTCTAGTATAGTTTTAATGTTTGTTGCAATATATTCATTATGCATGTTATGTATTTGATACTTTGTGAGCCTAGGAGCTACAGGATCTACAATTGAATTTATTAATCTAGATCCGGTTCCAATGATGGACCTGGTTGAGTTGTACCGCCAGCTTGCAAATTTTTTAATTGTAAATATAGGATCTTCAAACGGTTATCCGGATTTAAGGTCCCGTAATAATGAAATCCTATGTGTGGTGTTTGGATCACTTCGATGACTTTTATGACCATAAGAGGCCCAACACTTAAACATATATTATTTTTTCGAGGATGTTTCGCATCCCGAGAATAAAATCAAGTCAAGCCGAATGTGGAATAAAATGAAAGTATCAAAAGGATTCAATTCCTATGCGAGCGAAATGATTTGAAAACCACCTTTCAAAACATCATTTTCATATCTTGTCTAAAAAAAGGACTTCTCAAATAAATCAAACCCTTCGTATATAGGTCTAACGAAGCACAACATTACTTTCAAATAAAGCACTTAGGCCTAATTACTGTAATACACGCACACACACACAAAAATTAGGGAATGAAATGTGCGGTAATCGTGTTTCACAGAAGTCGGGTGGCGCCTAACACCTTCCCAACGCTTAATCAAGTCGTTGAACTCTATGAATCTTGGTTTTCAAAGACCAAGTAAATAGAGTCCAGTAATTGGGCCATATTACAAAACCTTTCAAAACTCAGTTGAGTTGGTACAACCATTTCACTCATACCAACTGGAGGCTCTGTCTTATTCGGACCAATAAAACCAAACTTTTCAAATGGTCTACATTATATGTCGGCCTTTTCCTGAAAACTCACCCTTCAGATTAAACAAAACCAAATAGAAAATATAAAGGGTAGAAACACTTAGGAAAAGGGAACCCAAAATTTTCCCGACGTCGACAACTAGTATTATCACAGAATATAAGGATATACTTAAAATCAAACCCATAGTAAGTCAATTGATTCTTCATCCACAAAATTTGAGCATTGCAACTTCCAGCAACAATGTACTCAATTTCTGCAGTTGAAGTTGATACTGAATTTTGCTTCTTGCTGAACCATGAAACAAGTCTGTTCCCTAGCAGTTGACAAGTACCACTAGTGTTTTTTCTATCAATCTTCCATCCTGAAAAATCAGCATATGAATATCATATTAGATCAAAGGGTAAATCTTTTGGATTCCACAGTCCCAATATGGAGTACCCTTGAGATATCTGAAAATCCTTTTAACAACAGTTAGATGAGATTCCTTAGGATTAGATTATAGCACAAATAAAAGTAGAAAACATAATATCTGGTCTACTAGTAGTTAAGTGTTGGGTAAAATCTAGTTACGCACAACACGCAAGTATACGTGGTCAACAAGTAATAAAGTGAAAGTAAAGTATCGTTCCCACGAGGAATTATTTAACAAGAATCACCAAGTACTAACCCATAACCAACTCAATCTTATTTAAACGAATGAATTTCAATATATAATTAAACTACTTCTAACTACCACTAATTACCACTAGTTAATTAAGATTACGGAGATTTAAGATCACAACTTCACTTATTGCTTCATCTAAGTTAACATACTTCTCATCAATTATATTCACTATCCGAATTGTTAATCAAGAACACGAAAGCAAATATAACCACCTCACGATGCATCATACCATACTCACTCAAATCCACAGATGATAGAATTAAGCAAGACACCCTAAGTAACTAATCCACTATATTGCTATGTGAATTACAATTAAAAAGAATTTAATCACAAATTCTCTATAAGATTACATATGGCGTAAATGCATACTTCTACCCTAAACACGAATCATGACTTCCATCTATGCAGAAATCACAAACACATGCTATCATGATCAGATCTAAATCTATACTCCTCAATCGATTTCATATAGATTATCACGGTAATTGTTAGCTAGGTAATTAAGAAATTAATTCCAAATCACAATAGACAATCTCAACAATAATTTATAATAATCGATCGAGAAGCATATTAAAATAAACTACATAAAAAGATCTATTGTAATCTTAAATAAAGAATTTGTTCATTGAATTAAAACTGAGAATCCACACTTGAATACACATTAAAAGATAAGAAAAAGATTAAGGAAAAGAATTGAATCTGTTGCCGGCAAATTCGTTCTTTCGTCTCACTCTTGATCTGGATCTCCAATGGCTCCAAGTGCTTCAATCTCCAAAATCCCCTTTCAACTAGGGTTTATTATTTTTAATTGAGAACTAAATTAAAAACTAAACTAATAATGGAATCAATCCAACTAAGCTATATTATTTAATATATATATATATAAGCTCCCCGTAACCGGTTAAGTCTCCCAAGCTGCTGCCACCCTTATATAAGTTGTTGTCCGTGTCTTTTTATAAGTTGAGTCCAAATCGAAATCCAATTTGGCAAATTAGCATGACATCCGCGCCTTACCAATTGCTAGCCCATCCGAGTCATAATAGGATAAAGAAATCAGCTGCTGGCCCACTTGCTTAGCGCGTGTCCTACTCTTTTAATCTTATATATCCGCAGCCCATGTAATTGTACCAGCCGCCTAGTTCCTTGCCACTCTATTGCATCCGAGTCCTATTCGAGAAAAGGAGTCAGCATCTTGCCTCACGTGCTCTAGGTTGAGTCCATCCTTACATCACATAATAAACGCAGCCCACTATCTTGCCTCTAATTGCATCACACTATATTATGTATAATATATTCTCTATTGTATATCCGATCAAGCCCATACCAGATTAAAAAAGGAGAGCATGGTGGTGCCTATTATAATACCCAAATTTGCTTTTACTCCTTTCCTCATGTGCTGCTTACGTGTCATGCCCAATTAATATCATCCGCTATCCAATCTGTGTCCCCATCTTGCCTCCAAATCTGAGTAGCAAGCGGAATAGAAGTCAGCAGTTCTGCCGCCTCCCCGCCCCAGCGGGGAGTTCTTTTGATAATCACCCGCCCTGGTGGGTTAACGTACTGCCCAGCCGATTCTTTTTCCTTGCCTGAACCTCTTTGTTGACATGTATTCTCCTCTTGTCAACGGCTAAAACGTGGCCCATTCTCCTCTTTGTAGACTTGCTTAAGTTGCTACATCAACCATTGCATGTGTGGCCCACCATATTAATCATACTATATGATATGATATGTTTAACATTTTTGTATGCTGAATCAGTTGCCTTCATTAACCCTTGAGCTGCTTGGGCTTTGCATAGCAAATCTAATGCTTGCAATAGATGATGCAATAGATGATCCCTTGATCCCTAATTGCTGAATTGGGTCAAGCCCCATTAGTCCCAAATTTAGCTCTAATTTATCCTTTTAGCCACTTTAGCATCCATTTCGTTACCTGCACATAAACGTATAAACCCAGTAGAAATGATAAGCAAATTACTCAAAAATATTCAGAATCAAGCTATAACGACTACCGATTCGCAGGTATAAAATCCACTCATCAAATACCCCCAAACTTAAAACTTTGTTTGTCCTCAAGCAAACACACAAATTAGACAGATTCATTCTCTAGCAACAATCCACTCAAACAATGAATCAATATGAACTTGAACACTGGCCTCAAAGGTTACAACAAATGATAACCCACAGAAAATTTCAAAATAATGTCATGTCTAAAATTTCAATAATTTTCATTAGCTTCACATCTACTCTTTATTCTTTAAGTGCGTGTGTGCATCCAATTATCCAAACTAGTCATGATTTAGATAAGATCAACCAATACTCATAAAAGATTTTCAAAGACAACTCTCAAAACTTCTTATCACATCAATCTCCGCTAATAAAGACAAAGCTTTTTTCTTGAGGATCAACCGGATAATTAAACATTTAAGCACATATGAACCCTTCCCAAGTACTTCAAAGCTTTTCTTTTTCTTTTTCTTTTCTTTTTTTAAAGAGTGTGTTTTACGCTCCATCTCACTTTCTATTTCCATTATACGAGTGCGTTTCACACTCCATCTCGTGCCTGTGTTTATGGGTAGTGCATTTTACGCTCCATCTCGACCCACCACAAGATTCAATTATTCAACTCGGGAAGGTTCCAACTTTATTTTTAGAAATACTCTTTGATTTCCCCCAAACTTATGTGAGTGCCTATTTTTCACTTTGAATGATGCTCAAATAAGATTTTTCGAGTTGTAATGATATCTTTCATAAGCATTTAGCCAAAAAAATTTCAATCCCAACTGCTAAACAAATGGATATAAAATTTTCAAAAATTTCGCAAGTAGTGTGAAAACCAATTAATGAGTTGAAATATAGACTAAGCATGCTCATCAATTTTCCAAGAGTTAAAAACATTAACCACCCACTTATCATTGGCCAAGATCAAATTCCATCAAAACATTGCCCAAGTAAATACTAAACATGATAAATACCCCCAAACTTAAAACAGACATTGTCCTCAATGGCTAAGATAGGAAAAATTAGAAGATAGGACTTCCCTAAAAAGATTGCATTTTCCTCCTTGTCTGCTAAGTCTGAAGAATAGGTTAGCTCATTGGAATGAATCAGCCACCACACTTGAGTTGGACTTGACTAACCTGTGAACACAATAGAAGCAAGTTTATTAAATCCTAAAAAATGAAAAATCTAAAAACTAATATGAAACCTAAAAAAAAATAAAAAAAAATAAACTTGGGTTACCTCCCAATAAGCGCTTGATTTATAGTCCTTCAGCCGGACTTTGTCTGATCAACGCTATCCAATTCCTCTTCCAAAGTTGAGGAACCCTCCATCCATTAGTAGCAAATAATCCTTTAGGAAGTTCCCAGAGGCGATGGCCAGTGCATCAAAGTCACCTAGCATTCTCTTATTTGGTCTGATCTCCATGAAGAAGGTCCAATAGCTAGGTGTTGTCTCCATTGTGTATGTGATTGCTTTGGGGCATGGAAGCTTGTCACACACATGGGCTCTTCGTCTATCTTCTCTTTCTCATCCCACCATGGCTTCAAAATTATACTCGCTCTTATGTCATAAAGAGCTTTGTCGATGACATGACTACCAAACGGGCAGAGTTTTGCAAATCTGACTGACTCTTTGATCTTTGGTGCAGACCCCTTTAGATCTTCGTCAACCTCTATTTCATTATCCCCATTTGTCTCCACACTTTCGATATCTTGTGGCTCTTCCAGTCGCAGATTTGGTTCAGGTTCTCCGTCAGTTTCGTCATCCATGTCATTAAGCCAAGTGTTTGGAGGAAGGTTGTTTACGACTTTGGTCATTTAATCTATCTGATCCGTAAATTTTGAATTAACCTCACTTGATTACTCATCTTCTCCTCATTCGCTATGAACTTGGACAATAATTCCCCCAGCCTTGAATTCTCTGTTTCAGTCTCGGAAGCCATGTATTGAGGACAATTGGTTGAGGTAGTGACGAGTTGTTCCATCTGATTATTAAGATTTTGGGTTGACAGCTCTTGGCTAATCCTCATCTCCTCTAGGTCTGCTATGCCTTTCAATATTACTTCCCTCAGGTTTGGCTTTTCTTCTTGTGGCAATGGAGGTGGACATGAAAATTCTGGTGTGTATGATGGATTTGGAGCGTAGTATTGGTTATAATAATTGTAGCTTCATGAAGAATTCGGGTGATACCCCCAATCTTGGTGATAGTTAGGATCCGCATAATTGTTGAGGTAATCACCACTATATTGTACCGGTACAAAACTGACGGTGCATTGATGAGTCGGATGATTGCCAGCACAATAATCACACCTAACGGCTATCCTTTGACTCCATTGGGCTGCAATAACATCCAACGTCCTCGAAAGTTCTTCAATTTGTGCTGATATTGCAGAAAATGTATTAAGTCCATCAATCTCTGTTTCCCTTGGTTGAGTCATGTTCGTGTATGGTCATTGATAATTGAATCCTGCCACTGGTACCTGAAAAGAGAGTAAGATAGGAAGAGAATAAAAAATAAAAAAATTGTTTAAATTAAGACTAATTTGATTGAAATTAATATTGGTAAATAATTATTAAATTAATTTTTCGGCAAAGACGCCAAAAACTTATTGGGTAAAATCTAGTTACGCACAACACGCAAGTATACGTGGTCAACAAGTAATAAAGTGAAAGTAAAGTATCGTTCCCACGAGGAATTATTTAACAAGAATCACCAAGTACTAACCCGTAACCAACTCAATCTTATTTAAACGAATGAATTTCAATGTACAATTAAACTACTTCTAACTACCACTAATTACCACTAGTTAATTAAGATTACGGAGATTTAAGATCACAACTTCACTTATTGCTTCATCTAAGTTAACATACTTCTCATCAATTATATTCACTATCCGAATTGTTAATCAAGAACACGAAAGCAAATATAACCACCTCACGATGCATCATACCATACTCACTCAAATCCACAGATGATAGAATTAAGCAAGACACCCTAAGTAACTAATCCACTATATTGCTATGTGAATTACAATTAAAAAGAATTTAATCACAAGTTCTCTATAAGATTACATATGACATAAAGGCATACTTCTACCCTAAATACGAATCATGACTTCCATCTATGCAGAAATCACAAACACATACTATCATGATCAGATCTAAATCTATACTCCTCAATCAATTTCATATAGATTATCATAGTCATTGTTAGCTAGGCAATTAAGCAATTAATTTCAAATCACAATAGACAATCTCAACAATAGATTATAATAATCGATAGAGAAGCATATTAAAATAAACTACATAATAAGATCCATTGTAATCTCAAACAAAGAATTAGTTCATTGAATTAAAACTGAGAATCCACACTTGAATACACATTAAAAGATAAGAAAAAGATTAAGGAAAAAAATTGAATCTGTTGCCGGTAAATTCTTCCTTCGTCTCGCTCTTGATCTGGAAGTGCTTCAATCTCCAAAATCCCCTTTTAACTAGGGTTTATTATTTTTAATTGAGAACTAAATTAAAAACTAAACTAATAATGGAATCAATCCAACTAAGCTATATTATTTAATATATATATAAGCTCCCCGTAACCGGTTAAGTCTCCCAAGCTGCTGTCACCCTTATATAAACTGATGTCCGTGTCTTTTTATAAGTTGAGTCCAAATCGAAGTCCAATTCGACAAATCAGAATGACATCCGCGCCTTACCAATTGCTAGCCCATCCGAGTCATAATAGGATAAGGAAATCAGCTACTGGCCCACTTGCTTAGCGCGTGTCCTACTCTTTTAATCTTATATATCCGCAGCCCATGTAATTGTATCAGCCGCCTAGTTCCTTGCCACTCCATTGCATCCGAGTCCTATTCGAGAAAAGGAGTCAGCAGCTTGCCCTACATGCTCCAGGTTGAGTCCATCCTTACATCACATAATAAACGCAGCCCACTATCTTGCCTCTAATTGCATCACACTATATTATGTATAATATATTCTCTATTGTATATCTGATCAAGCCCAATACAGATTAGAAAAGAAGAGCATGCTGGTGCCTATTATCATACCCAAATTTGCTTTTAGTCCCTTCCTCATGTGCTGCTTACATGTTATGCCCAATTAATATCATCCGTTATCCAATCTATGTCCCCATCTTGCCTCCAAATCTAAGTAGCAAGTGGAATAAAAATCAGCAGCTCTGCCGCCTCCCCGCCCCAGCGGGGAGTTCTTTTGATAATCACCCGCCCCGGCGGGTTAACGTACTGCCCAGTCGATTCTTTTTCCTTGCATGAACCTCTTTATTGACATGTATTCTCCTCTTGTCAACGGCTGAAACGTGGCCCATTCTCCTCTTTGTAGACTTGCTTAAGCTGCTATATCAACCATTGCATGTGTGGCCCACTATATTAATCATACCATATGATATGATATGTTTAACATTTTTGTATGCTGAATCAGTTGCCTTCATTAACCCTTGAGCTGCTTGGGCTTTGCATGGCAAATCTAATGCTTGCAATAGCTGATCCCTTGATCCCTAATTGCCGAATTGGGTCAAGCCCCATTAGTCCCAAATTTAGCTCCAATTTATTCTTTTAGCCACTTTAGCATCCATTTCGTTACCTGCACATAAACGTATAAACCCAATAGAAATGATAAGCAAATTACTCAAAAACATTCAGAATCAAGCTATAACGACTACCGATTCACAGGTATAAAACCCACTCATCATTAAGTATAAGAGAGATCCTATCATACCTCTGTATTGAGTTATATCAATACCTTTACCAGATTCATCTTTATCAAGCTTTGTTGCAAAGGCCATATGAGTCTTCATAGGAGATGTTGAGTCCATGTCATACTTCTTAAGTAGATCTTTAGTGTACTTGGCTTGGTTGATGAAGATTCCTTCATTAGTTTGCTTCACTTGTAGTCCAAGGAAGAAGGTCAGTTCACCCATTATACTCATCTCAAATTTACTCAACATAAGCTTAGCAAATCTCTCACATAATTTCTCATCAGTAGAACCAAAAATGATATCTACACAGATTTGTACTAATAAAATTTTACCTTTGAGCTTCCTAAGAAATAGTGTTGTGTCTACTCTGCCTATAGTGAATTCATTTTCAATTAGAAAAGTAGTGAGTGTTTCATATCATGCCCTAGGTGCTTGCTTTAATCCATAAAGAGCATTATCTAATCTGTAGATATAATTCAAATGAGTTAGAATGATAAAACATGTAGGTTGTTCAACATAGACTTCTTCTTGAAGTTCTCCATTCTAAAATGCACTTTTGATATTAATTTGAAAGACTTTGAACTTCATGTGAGCTGCATAGGCTAAAAACATTCTGATAGCTTCCAATCTAGCAACAAGGGCAAATTTTCATCATAGTCGATCCTAGACCTGGCAAACGGGCCGGGCCACCGTCGAGCCAGGCCAAAACAGGCCTGGTCAAATTTGGCCCAGGTTTTTCTGGGCTGAAAATATGAGGCCCGTGGCCAGGGTTGGGCCAGGCCCGGGCCGGCTCGCGGGCTTCTTCCTTTCTTTTTTTTTTGCAAAATCTTGCTACACCTGTACACCATATGATGAAACCTTAAAATAAGACTTATATTTAAAATGATTATTTGGTAATGGTAGTTAAATTTTTAGTTCAATGATTTGTTATGGTATGGGAGTTACTCTGATTTATATGTTTTTGGCTATTGATGTTTTTTCCACTCTAATTACTTACTTAATTATCTGGACTACAAAGCTGAGAGAATTTTAGTTTGTCAATAAATTTCGTTGGGTTCATAAGTGCAAGAAGATTGCTTCAAAATTTGTACCATGATGATAGTTGTGTTCAGGTCCAGAAACTTCAATTTTTTTTTGCTAAAGTTCATAGGTTCAGCATGTTATAGATAATACCTGCCTGTTGGTGTTAACTGTTAAACATGATTCTTGACATTTTTTCCCCTTAAATTTAGAATACTAATTTATATATGTGACTCAAACAATTCTCCATTTTGAACAGTTGCTATAGGAGGGAGGGATTAATAGGGGTATATTTTCAGGCTACAGATATAATGACGAATTTATCTTGTAAACATAGATGATTATAAATAGTTATGTAATCTATTTTATGTTGGTTTGTCTTGGTCACAAAACCACTATTTCGTTTACATAATTATGAAGATCTAAGTAATTCTGTATTCAGCCTCATGATTATAACAAGATTACAAAGTAAATCAGTATTTCGCCTCCCATTATTATAGCAAATTGTATAAGATTAACGATTCAACTAGCGATGTGGCAACAAGGTCAGAGTTGTGTTTAGTGTTTTTAGTGTTTCAACAATATATTTGTCGTTCAAGTCATGGCTGTTTATTGTTTATTAATAACAATTATTGTAGCTCAGTTGGTTTGAACTCTTATTTATTAAATATTAACTTAGAAGTCTTGTGTTCAATCTTCACAAGTAGCATTGTTTTATTTTTTAAAAAAATAACTCACGGGCCGGGTCGGGCCTTCACGGGCTGGGCCAAAAATGGGCCGGGCCAAAATGGCCCAGCTTTACGTGGGCTACAATATTAAAGCCCATAGCCCATATTTTCGCGGACGGGCAGGGCCGGCCCTGTGGGCCTGGGCCTCTTTTGCCAGGTCTAGTCGATCCCTTCTTCCGAAGAATATCATTTGGCTACCAATCTTGCTTTTTTTCAGATGACCACACCATCTTTATCGTCTTATTTTTTAAAACCTATTTGGTACTAGGGCTGAGCAAGGAACCAATTTGAAATTGAAACTGCACCAAAAACCGCAAAAACCACACCAATTAAAACCGCATCAACGGTTCCGGCGTATGTGGCGGTTTTAGGTGGGTTGAAAAATCAAATTTACGATTTTGATTTGGTTACTAGCCAAAACCTCAAGCATAAAATCGAAACCAAACCGCACAATAAAAATTAATTAATTACACAATACTATTATAAGAGAGATGTTTCATTTAACCTTGTGTAATGAACCTCCCATGAAAATTAAGTTACTAATTTTGAATTTGGATGGTATCGATCTACATGATCACAATCACCATACAAATCTCATACAATTATCCCTTAATTGTAGAAAATTATTGGACTACACAGTGCTTGAGCATATATATGTATATATACTTTATAAATTATATATATATATATATATATATATATATATATTTAATAATATTTGGATTCAATATTTTTTCTGGTTAAAAGAATTGAAGTTATTGAAATTAGGCAATCACGAGTAGAACGAGAGATAAAAACTATGATACCTTTGTATCTCTTTTACAATTTTAATATTGCGTGATGCTAAATTGTTAATTTCAATTGCATAAAATTTTGTTATTTCAATTGGTTTTGGAACCAAAACCGCACAAAATGAATCCAAACCGCACGATTCAAAACCGCACTGTAGCAATCACAAGCGGTTTCATGTGCAGTTTTGAATATTTTGTCAAACCGCACCTAAACGATTTCGTGTGCGGTTTGAGCTTCAAACCTCACCAAACCGCACCATGCTCACCCCTACTTGGTACCAACAACTGGATGATCTTTTTGGTCTTTGCACTAGCCTTCATACTCTGCTTCTCTCTAACTGATTCAGCTCTTCTTGCATAGCTTCAATCCAGCTGGAGCCTTCTATGGTTTCTTCAATCTTCTTAGATTCCATCTGAGAGAGAAATCTTAGGTAGAAGCATTCACTCTGAGAGACTGATCTTGTTCTGAATCTTGCATTAGGATCACCAATAATCAGATCTTGGGTGTGATATCTTGCCTATATTCTTCTAATTGGAACATCTGTCATTATGCCTTCTTGTTTAAGTTCTTCAAGATTAGGTTCTGGATCAACAGTCTCATTGATTTGTAGAGTATTCATATCTGGAAATGGCTGCTCTACTATCTTGTAGTTTGACACTACGATCGTTGAGTCTGACTCTATGGCTTCAGCTTCTACAAAAGCATCTAAAAGCTAAGTTTCCATCTTATTTGCAGACTTATTTTCGGCAGACTTGCATCTAAAAGCTAAGTTTCCATCTCTTTCTATTTTTTAAATAAATATAATAATATGCATTGATACGTGTAATACATGGTAGAACCCAATCTATGCATGATTGCATGTTGTGTTACATAATAAATATTTGATTACTCGTGATTGCTAGGCAATTTGCTAAAACCTGCTCGATTTAATATTAAAATCATTAGTGAGTTATTTACACTTCGTTAATGGTGGGTCATACCTAATTTATGGTAGTCATGAGTTATGATGCCTCATATGTGATATAAGCATGTTAATTTCACTAGCAGACCCTAAGCATTCTCAATGCCACCCGTCCCTGTGACGCCCCCAAATCCACGTTCCTTCGAAACCTCGAATTCGGTGCAGTCACGATACTACTATCGTCAAACTATTACATCTTTTATTTATTACTAAAAGAATACAACTTGCTTTATTACAATTTAGAATATAAATTCTATTCATATCCAAGATCTCGTCTTTACATCATATTCGATGTTACTAAAATGCGGAATAATTTAAACTTTTCAATATCCTTTGAATAAAATCTTTTATTGATTTCATAACTTGAATCAATTACAACCCTTGAATCAATTATAAAATATGATTCCTTCTTATCTGAGTTATCGTATAAACATTAACAACTCAACTCGATATCCTCTATGTATTAATTAATACATTCTTACAATACAACAAGTATTAAACAGTGTAAGCAACTATCGAGTACATCATCTAGAATCTAAATATGGTCCAGACAATAATCTAAGTAATATTTTTCAATACGATACTATCTATCTTTATCAATCAAGAAGCACGAAATCTTTACCGTGAATCCTTAACCTGCAAAAGTGGTTATTTGCAAGAGTGAGCTCGACAGCTCAGCAATTCTAACAGTCCTCATGCATCACATAGCATATAACATCATACTCAGTTCATGCATTTATAAACAGTTTATATTTACTACGCATGTTAATTTTCACATAACAAGTATATCATCAAAGATCAACTTTCAATCTCATTTATATCTCATATACAGTTCATATATAAGTTCACATTATCACAGTATAATATAATTCAACTAACAGTTATTGAATTCATATATCAAATAGGAACTGAAAGACTTGCCTGATTCGTAGTTTAACAACTACGACTTAACTGCTTAAAGCTTATCTGCACTTCGTGTAATCCTACACAATTATATAATCATGGATTCACACTTATCAGTTATATGTATCCACACATTCTCAATGTAATAGTAAAGGTTACATTGTTGTCTAACTTGGTTCTTAGAACCTTCGTTTCACTTTCTTATCATCCCCTTCATATAGCTAGGTACGTATATGTATACCTTAACCATACTCAATATCAATATTAACACACTTAACTATCTAAGTGTTCGACACATATTTAAAACTCATAAATCTATAATCCATATTGCTCTTACGTTTTTCAAATCTTATCGAAACCATTACATTCAAACTTTCTAAGTTTCACCTTTCAAAATCCTTGTCATACTTTAAACTAGGCATGCAAGGTTATTATATTTATCATATAGTCATAAACCAGTAGGGGTCAGACCATGATTTGCAGTTTAAGTAATAATACAAGTCTACTACAAAATCAAGAACAAACAGACTGCACAAATCCTAAAAACAGGTTGGCGCAGCTGCGCAGGTATTGGCCTTAAGAGTGGCGCAGCTGCGCCACTCATTGTTCAAACCAGAAATGACATTTCATGCTGCTTGGACAACCCGAGTTCAATCAATATCATTCAAGTTACTGATATTAATCAATACGTATGCTCTATGGTTATAATTTCAAGTTCGAACCTAGCATGCTCATCCTAATCCAATTAAGGCCATATGCCGATAAACTTTAAATAAATCAAGCCCACGTTACTAATGGTCCATTACTAAAGTCATATCAACACACCACGAGGCTAAACAATACTAAGTATACATGCTCATGCGTTCATCACACATGTATATGTTAATCACATAGTTTATGCTTTAGAAATTCATTTTCTATGAATATGCGTGCATAGGTGAAATCCATGTTTCATCACATGATGCTTATGTCAACATGTCTATAGGCACAATGAAATCCTAATATACATGCTTGCATGTTCATAACGTAAGTTCACTTAGTACTTTATGATATTAGTTTTCACATTCAAATCTTTCTTTGAAAAGTACACTAATCTTAGTACATGCAAGGCATCTCAACATATAACTCATGTGCACTCGAAACACATATCTAAACCACATAAATGTTCTCACATGGTCAGAATCTAAAAGACGTAAGTCTTGGTTAAGTTCGTTTTCGAAAGTCTTAAGTTTCTTTTCAAATCGTTTGAATCTTGCAATCACGTATGCTAGTTTATTCAACACTTTAAACGTACATTTCATGTCAATATAGAATATATGATCATGTTTACAAAAATTAGAATGCTCACATGAAATATTTGTGATGAAGTTCACTTTAATCATTTCTAAGTTCACTTCTAATCTAGAAAGCTTTTTATCAAAAGCATATGCTATTATGGCCATAAACATTCATGTTGTATCAAGAGACATGTTTATAGGAGTTATACCAGTTTTCATGCTAGTCTTAATTAATATCAATAAGTTATCACGTAGCAGGCTGCTGCAGAAAACAGAAAACAAAAGCCAGGACCCTGCGCAGCTGTGCAGGCACCAGGTACAAACCCATGGATTGAAGAATTGCATGAAGGTTATTAAAGAGTTGTTAGATTAGTTGTTGAACTCCACTATTTAGCCCACTCCCCTTGTGATGATTTGCTATGAAGCTAGAGTTGCTGAGTTTGAGAGCAATAGTAGGCTTAGCCTTTTGCTTGAACACGTGAGGGAGAAAAGTGACCATCATATTGGGACAAGGCTTGATAAAACTCAGTAATTGGGTAACATGAGTTATATATAACACTTGGTTTATATATATACTTTCCATATACATTTAAGTTGTACACCTTCCATTTCATACAACTTATGTTATAAATTAATGTGTCACAATGTAGTCCCAATAATACTATCATGTAGTAAATTTTAACTTGCACATATATAAATTCATGTACATTTCATCCTACCGGATATAATTCTATCGGGTATTACTCATTATTATAATGGTTATTAATTATCATAACGGTTATTATTACAGTTATAATATCCTATAGAAATCATTATCAATTAACAATTACTATATGCTAATAGGGTATTCCTTAAGGTCTACCCACACACATCATGTTACATAAGCAATAATATTATGTAATTCACATAATGCAATCAATTTTACTATATAGTTTATATATAATACAGTCACATTAATGTTGCACTATACTACATAAAACATATGTGTAACTACAATATGTTATATTCTTAATAATCACATCCTTTGCACATATCAACTAATTGAGCAATTATAATCATATTAATAATCTACTCGTTTATATATTATTATACTATCACTAGTTATAATAATAAATCAACATAATATTATAATAACAATTAATATAGACTAATTGTTTAATTAATAATTCTTTCATCCATGAATTAATTAATTCATTACCGAATCTATTACCGTGCCACACAAGGCAATTCATACAAGCTTAATCTCAAGCTTATTATTATTCCCATCTCACTTAAACATTCTTTTAGTATAATGTTTGCGTGTCTTAAGCATTTAAATGCTAAACTACCTCAAATATTCATACTTATAATAAGTATAACCTTTACGCTTATAATACTTAATATATACTCTATTAATTATTCCAATAATAATATTCACGATCAAATAATAACTTAAGTTATTTAATATATTAAAATAACTTAGTTTCCTTTCATTAATTAAACTCCCTTGAAAATACATTTAAAATTATGTATTTAGCCATATCATAAAATATTATGTTTTCTCCAAATAAGCACATTCGTTATTAGAAAATAATTTACTTATTGTCTCATGATATTATTCTTAATATAATACCAAATAACTATATGTACGACACATGTACATATATTATATATATAGAAAATAGATAATAAGTTTATTTTCTATTATAATAAATTGTTTCCATCAATTTAATTACGTATAGCAAATACGTTTTAATATATTTACCAAATTAATCAAACACACCTCATACAAAGACATATAAGGTAATATTATTATTCAAAAATAACATTCCCTCTTTTATTAAAATAATTCAACATTAGAAACTATTTTAATATCCTTTATTAGAAAAATCATATCTCTTTCTTTTCTATAAATTGTTCCCAAAACAATTTCTTCAATATACATTTAATCATATAATGATTTCCATCTCCCTTTAATAACGTATATATATTTAACGTTATTCGCACATTAGACTTTCTCACATATTACCACTCTAAGTAATATATATAAAAAGTATCAACTATAATTACATATTCAACACACATATTAATTCACTCATTTACTTAAGTAAATTAAACATTGTACTATATCATCATAGTTAATTAAGATTCAATACGGACATTATATTATTCCATAATATAACTCACAACTTATATTAACTAATATTTATTCTTATTAGTTAATTCCTTAACTAACTCATGCTTCACTATCCAAACCTATTCACGGATAGCTTAAGTGCTATTAATAACCTATATTATAAACATACTAGTTATTAATACACATACTCAAGAATATGGTGATTATACATTAAGGATATTTAATGTCACCAACTTACTATGAAATAATTCTATAAATTATTTAATATCGATAGGAATTTATCCACTTCCTTTATCTCCACTGAATCGTCTCTACGATAAGTAACAAATATATATTAATAATATATTTATAAATCACAAAAACACATATTACATAGTCCATATTACCATATGTAATATAATACCACATACCTCATATCATATATATATATTATTATTTGAACCCATCTCACAGTTTAAGAATTTTATTTATTAAATCCTTATTTAATAATATCTGAAAATTCGGGTTCTTACATCCTCTCCCCCTTATAAGGATTCCGTCCTCGGAATCACCGAAACTTCCTCTACTCGGTGTTATTCCGATTATTACATATTCTCTTGAATAATTTTATTCATTCTCTTTTCAGAAGTTTTATTACTATAACTTTCTCAATTGCATTCTATCACTTTCTCCTTTTTAAGGAACATTCTACTTACTACATTCATCCTTTAGAAGAATAAGAATCTTCCACGATTTTTCAATAATCGGGAAGTAGTATGAATAACTCAGATTCCAATTTATGCTGAGGGGTCACAAGACCGTGAACTTTTCTCCAGGTTTACTAATGTTTCAACACAATTCTTCACATTGCAAACCAGAGTGTTTATCAATCACAAAGACTAAAAACACTCTCCACACGTACTCTAGGTGGCCAACCTATTGTACCACTATGTTGGGCCGCAACGTAGTGTTTTGTAACGACTATATGCATTACGTTCGGAACCATTGTCCCCGAAAACATGTCCCCTTTATAGGGTTGTTCACCTCAACTTTTCAACATCAAAATCCGCACCAGAGCAATCTGGTTTGGCATACATACACAAGAATGCTTGAATTCTCTAATCTCTTTCCAACAGTCGCCTAGCCGAATCAAATAGCTTAGACTCTCATCAACAATTCGGACATCAATCGAAATAATTTAGCCAACTTAATTGACCTTCTTTATAATTTGCAAGAAAACCAAAAATTCTTTTATGACGTCATGATACCATACTAGATTAGTAGTACGTTGAGGATTCCGCCATTTTATGACTTTGTCATATTACAACATACCATAGTGGGCTGACGATCTTTCGATCACAACCAACACTAGGTTCGATTGCATTGATGACTCCATCGTTTACCATTCTACATCATATCAAATGATGCATATGGTCAAAATACATTTTGAAAGATTGTCAAATTATTTTTGTCTTAGCCGAAACAAATAGCGTAGACATACGAATAACGGTGTTGTTTTTTTAAAACTCATTAGTTCAGTTACCTGACCCAATGTTTTCTCAAGAAAACCGAAGTGCAAACACTAGCACGAAGTCAATAATTATTGAAAATCTAGCGTAGCTAGAGGATTTAGGAAAATCCAATTTCTCCATCGCTTCAATCTCTTACCACCATCAATGCTTACTATTCCAAAACTCTTATATAATATATCTATTCTCAGTACAGTTCACCAACTTACCACACCATGGAAGTTCAGGAACTTACCACAATCATATGGGTGTAGGAACTTATCCTAGTCAGACCAAAATCGTCCATTCGCTGAGGGGTCCCATCATACGATTATGAGTCACGAACTTGTCATAGGCATGAGTCTTAAGAACTCGCACCTAATCTTAATATTATCTAATTATATCTTAGAAATCTCTATCTATCAAAATAAATATGAGAAAAGAATCACCTTTCCGCCATATGTATAATGATACCGCGACACTAACATTCCAACGATTATCAATGTGACGCACTCAGTGCAAGCACAAAACTTCTGCCCATACAAAAGTTTGTACAACTAAGCCATCACATGAGTCCTCAATGGAATTCCAACACTTAACTATATCTTACTCTATCACTTGCTCATTACGAGCTTTCTACATTTCATCACATACAACTCCTCATGAGTTCATCTCGTACTTTATCATAGTACATTCTCTTATAGCATCAAGCTATACATACTTAGTCATTACAGACTATCTATCATTTCACAGTTCAATCTGATCACGTCGTGATCATCACTATACCTTAGGGTTCTTTCCCTATTATCAACCAAACTCCATCTGAGTTCATTCTCATTATCTTTGTCATATACATCTTATAGACATCATCTTAACATTTTCATTACCGGAGTTAGGAAACTCCTGATTCTCATTCTCTAGATATTTCAAGATTCTTCTTTGAATCTTTGCTTAGATATATTTTAATCTTTATCTTTTCCTTTCTCAGGTTATAGCCTAAGGTACTCTTACCTAAGTTTATAACCTACAGCTTTGATACCAACCTGTGACGCCCCCAAATCCACGTTCCTTCGAAACCTCGAATTCGGTGCAGTCACGATACTACTATCGTCAAACTATTACATCTTTTATTTATTACTAAAAGAATACAACTTGCTTTATTACAATTTAGAATATAAATTCTATTCATATCCAAGATCTCGTCTTTACATCATATTCGATGTTACTAAAATGCGGAATAATTTAAACTTTTCAATATCCTTTGAATAAAATCTTTTATTGATTTCATAACTTGAATCAATTACAACCCTTGAATCAATTATAAAATATGATTCCTTCTTATCTGAGTTATCGTATAAACATTAACAACTCAACTCGATATCCTCTATGTATTAATTAATACATTCTTACAATACAACAAGTATTAAACAGTGTAAGCAACTATCGAGTACATCATCTAGAATCTAAATATGGTCCAGACAATAATCTAAGTAATATTCTTCAATACGATACTATCTATCTTTATCAATCAAGAAGCACGAAATCTTTACCGTGAATCCTTAACCTGCAAAAGTGGTTATTTGCAAGAGTGAGCTCGACAGCTCAGCAATTCTAACAGTCCTCATGCATCACATAGCATATAACATCATACTCAGTTCATGCATTTATAAACAGTTTATATTTACTACGCATGTTAATTTTCACATAACAAGTATATCATCAAAGATCAACTTTCAATCTCATTTATATCTCATATACAGTTCATATATAAGTTCACATTATCACAGTATAATATAATTCAACTAACAGTTATTGAATTCATATATCAAATAGGAACTGAAAGACTTGCCTGATTCGTAGTTTAACAACTACGACTTAACTGCTTAAAGCTTATCTGCACTTCGTGTAATCCTACACAATTATATAATCATGGATTCACACTTATCAGTTATATGTATCCACACATTCTCAATGTAATAGTAAAGGTTACATTGTTGTCTAACTTGGTTCTTAGAACCTTCGTTTCACTTTCTTATCATCCCCTTCATATAGCTAGGTACGTATATGTATACCTTAACCATACTAAATATCAATATTAACACACTTAACTATCTAAGTGTTCGACACATATTTAAAACTCATAAATCTATCATCCATATTGCTCTTACGTTTTTCAAATCTTATCGAAACCATTACATTCAAACTTTCTAAGTTTCACCTTTCAAAATCCTTGTCATACTTTAAACTAGGCATGCAAGGTTATTATGTTTATCATATAGTCATAAACCAGTAGGGGTCAGACCATGATTTGCAGTTTAAGTAATAATACAAGTCTACTACAAAATCAAGAACAAACAGACTGCACAAATCCTGAAAACAGGCTGGCGCAGCTGCGCAGGTATTGGCCTTAAGAGTGGCGCAGCTGCACCACTCATTGGTCAAACCAGAAATGACATTTCATGCTGCTTGGACAACCCGAGTTCAATCAATATCATTCAAGTTACTGATATTAATCAATACGTATGCTCTATGGTTATAATTTCAAGTTCGAACCTAGCATGCTCATCCTAATCCAATTAAGGCCATATGCCGATAAACTTTAAATAAATCAAGCCCACGTTACTAATGGTCCATTACTAAAGTCATATCAACACACCACGAGGCTAAACAATACTAAGTATACATGCTCGTGCGTTCATCACACATGTATATGTTAATCACATAGTTTATGCTTTAGAAATTCATTTTCTATGAATATGCGTGCATAGGTGAAATCCATGTTTCATCACATGATGCTTATGTCAACATGTCTATAGGCACAATGAAATCCTAATATACATGCTTGCATGTTCATAACGTAAGTTCACTTAGTACTTTATGATATTAGTTTTCACATTCAAATCTTTCTTTGAAAAGTACACTAATCTTAGTACATGCAAGGCATCTCAACATATAACTCATGTGCACTCGAAACACATATCTAAACCACATAAATGTTCTCACATGGTCAGAATCTAAAAGACGTAAGTCTTGGTTAAGTTCGTTTTCGAAAGTCTTAAGTTTCTTTTCAAATCGTTTGAATCTTGCAATCACGTATGCTAGTTTATTCAACACTTTAAACGTACATTTCATGTCAATATAGAATATATGATCATGTTTACAAAAATTAGAATGCTCACATGAAATATTTGTGATGAAGTTCACTTTAATCATTTCTAAGTTCACTTCTAATCTAGAAAGCCTTTTATCAAAAGCATATGCTATTATGGCCATAAACATTCATGTTGTATCAAGAGACATGTTTATAGGAGTTATACCAGTTTTCATGCTTGTCTTAATTAATATCAATAAGTTATCACGTAGCAGGCTGCTGCAGAAAACAGAAAACAAAAGCCAGGACCCTGCGCAGCTGCGCAGGCACCAGGTACAAACCCATGGATTGAAGAATTGCATGAAGGTTATTAAAGAGTTGTTAGATTAGTTGTTGAACTCCACTATTTAGCCCACTCCCCTTGTGATGATTTTCTATGAAGCTAGAGTTGCTGAGTTTGAGAGCAATAGTAGGCTTAGCCTTTTGCTTGAACACGTGAGGGAGAAAAGTGACCATCATATTGGGACAAGGCTTGATAAAACTCAGTAATTGGGTAACATGAGTTATATATAACACTTGGTTTATATATATACTTTCCATATACATTTAAGTTGTACACCTTCCATTTCATACAACTTATGTTATAAATTAATGTGTCACAATGTAGTCCCAATAATACTATCATGTAGTAAATTTTAACTTGCACATATATAAATTCATGTACATTTCATCCTACCGGATATAATTCTATCGGGTATTACTCATTATTATAATGGTTATTAATTATCATAACGGTTATTATTACAGTTATAATATCCTATAGAAATCATTATCAATTAACAATTACTATATGCTAATAGGGTATTCCTTAAGGTCTACCCACACACATCATGTTACATAAGCAATAATATTATGTAATTCACATAATGCAATCAATTTTACTATATAGTTTATATATAATACAGTCACATTAATGTTGCACTATACTACATAAAACATATGTGTAACTACAATATGTTATATTCTTAATAATCACATCCTTTGCACATATCAACTAATTGAGCAATTATAATCATATTAATAATCTACTCGTTTATATATTATTATACTATCACTAGTTATAATAATAAATCAACATAATATTATAATAACAATTAATATAGACTAATTGTTTAATTAATAATTCTTTCATCCATGAATTAATTAATTCATTACCGAATCTATTACCGTGCCACACAAGGCAATTCATACAAGCTTAATCTCAAGCTTATTATTATTCCCATCTCACTTAAACATTCTTTTAGTATAATGTTTGCGTGTCTTAAGCATTTAAATGCTAAACTACCTCAAATATTCATACTTATAATAAGTATAACCTTTACGCTTATAATACTTAATATATACTCTATTAATTATTCCAATAATAATATTCACGATCAAATAATAACTTAAGTTATTTAATATATTAAAATAACTTAGTTTCCTTTCATTAATTAAACTCCCTTGAAAATACATTTAAAATTATGTATTTAGCCATATCATAAAATATTATGTTTTCTCCAAATAAGCACATTCGTTATTAGAAAATAATTTACTTATTGTCTCATGATATTATTCTTAATATAATACCAAATAACTATATGTACGACACATGTACATATATTATATATATAGAAAATAGATAATAAGTTTATTTTCTATTATAATAAATTGTTTCCATCAATTTAATTACGTATAGCAAATACGTTTTAATATATTTACCAAATTAATCAAACACACCTCATACAAAGACATATAAGGTAATATTATTATTCAAAAATAACATTCCCTCTTTTATTAAAATAATTCAACATTAGAAACTATTTTAATATCCTTTATTAGAAAAATCATATCTCTTTCTTTTCTATAAATTGTTCCCAAAATAATTTCTTCAATATACATTTAATCATATAATGATTTCCATCTCCCTTTAATAACGTATATATATTTAACGTTATTCGCACATTAGACTTTCTCACATATTACCACTCTAAGTAATATATATAAAAAGTATCAACTATAATTACATATTCAACACACATATTAATTCACTCATTTACTTAAGTAAATTAAACATTGTACTATATCATCATAGTTAATTAAGATTCAATACGGACATTATATTATTCCATAATATAACTCACAACTTATATTAACTAATATTTATTCTTATTAGTTAATTCCTTAACTAACTCATGCTTCACTATCCAAACCTATTCACGGATAGCTTAAGTGCTATTAATAACCTATATTATAAACATACTAGTTATTAATACACATACTCAAGAATATGGTGATTATACATTAAGGATATTTAATGTCACCAACTTACTATGAAATAATTCTATAAATTATTTAATATCGATAGGAATTTATCCACTTCCTTTATCTCCACTGAATCGTCTCTACGATAAGTAACAAATATATATTAATAATATATTTATAAATCACAAAAACACATATTACATAGTCCATATTACCATATGTAATATAATACCACATACCTCATATCATATATATATATTATTATTTGAACCCATCTCACAGTTTAAGAATTTTATTTATTAAATCCTTATTTAATAATATCTGAAAATTCGGGTTCTTACAGTCCCCTTGCAAGGCCAACAAAAAAAATCATGTGTTTATACTCTGCTTTTCTATACCGAGAGAAATCAATTAATCACAACTAAGGTTTGTCAAAAACTGTTATTTTTATAGGTATTTATTTGAGTTGCATGAATTAAAAAACACAAAAAGAATAACATTACTTTTTAAGGAGTAATATGAAGACCCATGTAATTCATCTCTTATACCTGACTCATATTCAAGTAATATTATAACAATTTGCTTATCTCAAGTCCCAATATGAGCAGTACTGTTGTTCACTTCACGTGGTTCATGGTAGCCTTGTACATATATAAACTCAACAGTAGCATGATTTCCTCTATTTTCACTACAAGGAAAAAGGCTAAGTTCGACGGAATTAACCTCGACGGACTAAGTTTAGTCGAAACTAACATATTTCTGACAGAATAGTCCCTCGAAGATAAGTTCCTCAAAAATAATCTAATCTCGACGAAATTTCGTCGAAAGTAGAAGGCCCTCTCAGGCGCCAAGTTTCCCGCCAGCGTGAACCTAACTTTAACGGAATAGCAGTTATGTTAGAGGGAATTTCCTTTAATTTTAAGGTAATTTCGAGGGACTTAAGTCCGACAAAAATGTCGTCGGGTAATTTCGAGGGACTTAAGTCCGAAAAAAATTTCGTCGGAAGTAACTAATAAACCTAATTAGTTTCGTCTTCTTCAGTCGTCTCATCAGTTTTCATTTCCCTCTCTCTCCCCTCACAGCTCTCACTCTTTCACTCTCTCTCCTCATTGCTCTCAACACTTATCTCTCTCATCTCCCCCCACCACCACAGTCGCCACCCCCTCCCGGCCGGTCTCAACTGCCCGCTGTCGTGGCTCTAGTGCGACGGCTCCTTATTTCATTTAGGCAGCTTCTCCTTTCTCCTCTTGCGATTCTGGCGGCTCGTTCTCCTTCTTAATCCTCCTATAATTCCGGCGAACTCTCAAGGTACTGAAATTCATAATTTTTTTAGGGTTAATATATATTGGTTTTAATGTGATAATTTTAACTAAAATTTGGATAATGTATGTGTTGTTGTTGAAATTAGGACTCGTTTGAGAATTTGAGATTATTTAATTGCTAATATTTGTTTACTGTTTTAAGTTGTTGACATTGTTGTACGAGTGAAATTTTTGTTTGACTTGTTCATTCTACTAGAATTGGGCATACTATTGGACTTCTTGTTGTTGTGGAATTTGGGATTACATTTTGCTTAAATTGGGATAAATATGCGGAAATTACTAAAATTCGGATGAACATCTTTTAATTTAAGACTGCATATAATCATTTTTTGGAACTTCAAAACATTGATATTAGGGTCCTGTCTATGTATATATATTGAGATATGTTAATTTACTCAAATATTTGTTGGTATAATTGATTTTGCCTTTGATTTTATGACTGCCTTATCAATCTTTGTGACACCCCCAAATTCGGGTCCCTTCGAACCTCGGATCCGGTTCGCCATGATACTACTATCGTCAAACTATTACATCTTTTATTCATTGCTTACAGAATATAACTTCGCTTTATTACAAATTAGAATATAAATCTTTTCATTATCAGGATCTCGTATAATGACCCCAAACTTTTATAAGTTACAATCTTGGTCATTTACCATTCCTGTCTTATATCATAGTCGATATTATAAAAATGCGGAATAACTTAAACTTTTTCAATCTTCTTTGAATAAAATCTTTTATTGATTTCATACTCCTTGAATCAGTTACAAATCCTTGAATCAACTATATGATATGATTCATTCTATTTGAGTTACTTTATAACGTTCACATCTTAATATGATATCTTCTATGTATCACATAGTACAACTTTACAACACGACAAGAGTTATACATCGTAAACAACTATCAAGTACATTATATAAACTTAAACATTGTTCAAGATCGTATCGCTAGATAACTACATCGATCTCCTTGCGAAACTATAGAACTCTATCAACCAAGTAGCATATAACTTTAATCGTGAGTCCTTAACATGCAAAAATAGTTATTTGCAAGAGTGAGCTCGATAACTCAGCAATTCTAACAGTTTTCATGCATCACATAGCATATAATATCATACTCAGTTCATGCATTCATAATCAATTAATATTTCCTACGCATGTTACTTCTCATATAACAGGCATAGAGATTCACTTCACAAGTATATCATCAAATATCAACTTTTAATCTCTTACATATCTCATATATATAAATCAACATTCTTATAGCATAATACAATTCAATTAACAGTTATCGAATTCATATATCAAATAAGAACTGAAAAACTTGCCTGATTCGTAGTTTATCAACTACTACTTGACTGCTTAAATCTAGCTGCACTGCATATATTCCTACACAGTTATATAATCATGGATTTATACCCATCAGTCATACATTCATACTATGACGAACGAGAATTTTGTAAAGTTATTTGAATATTTATTGAAATAAATAAATATTTTTAATGATTTAATTATTGAGTGAAATAATTAATTCATGAATTTTTGGTAGATTAATTTAATTATATGTGTTACATTGATTAAATTAATGTGTAGTAATTTAATAGTTCAAAGTATTTAATTAATTGAGTTTATTTGATTAAATGAATTAATTAAATGGGCATAATGTTACTTTAATTAATTTAATAATTAATTAAAAGAATTAATGAATTGACATAATTAATAAATAAAATTATTAATTATGTGACAATGTGAATTAATGTAAAGTTATTATATTTTATTTAATTGATTTAAATAAAATTAATTAGTTAGTTAGTAGTGTGACTATTAACTATATTATAAGAGTTTTATTAAAATAAATAAAAAAGAAGTGTTAAGGTGCTAGCCAAACAAGGCCTTTGTGGGAGTTAGCAGTTATTTAATTCAACGGATATAATATATACGTATATTAGTGTGTTAGGCGTATTTTGTTTTCATTTGTTCAAGTCAGAGAAAGAAAGTTAAGAGGAAAAGTTCAGAGAGAAAAATATCAGAGAAAATTGAGAGAGAAGAAGGAAAGTTGAGAGATTGAGAGATCATTGATATTATCTGTGATTGTTTCATCTTCACTACTAAGGGTAATCTTCCTTTTTAGTTTTTAAAATATAATTTTCTCAAAGTTTTTCATATACGTATTTTAAAGTTCTGTAAAAAATGGGTTTCATAATTGGCTTATGATATGGCTGTATCTATGTGGGTCTGTGTTTAAATCATGTTTTATACTTGGTATGAATGATTTAAAATGATCAAAATTGAATAATTAGGCCTTAATTGGGTTTTTGGAAAATCACAGAGTTTTATTTAACGTATGTTCAAAATTTCACTGTTAAGTATTATTTTGGAAAATTAAACCAAGATATGATCATATATGTTAGTATTATGTGTTGAATCATGAATACATGATTTACACTGATCACACCATGTAATTTTGTTAAGAATTGGATTTCTTGAAAAGACAGAGTATAAATGTTGTGAGAATAACCCATATAGGTTAAATTAATGTTTGAATCATACGTTTGTATTAAAATTGACAAATGAATATGATTGTGCATGTTAAAACAAAGAAAATAGAATTGGAATGAGTGGATTCGGTGTAGTAACGAATCCGTAATGAGAAATTTTATGTTTTTCATTAAACTTTATAAAATTTATGAAGAACAGTGAAATTGATGGTTTTAATTTGTGTAATTACACGAGTTAAAATGTTGGAAACATGTTAGTAATAATTTGTGATGTTCCTATGAAGTTTATACTTCATGGGTAATATTATAAATCAGTATATTGGTATTAATTGGGAGAAAATGGCCAAGTTTTTGTGTTCGTTCGTGAACTTCAGATTCTGAGAAATCGTAGCGCGCGGCCACTTCGTTCCAAAGTGTTATTGCCACGCGGCTGTGCCCGCTTTGAAATTTCAAAAAAAATCTAAGTGTTGAATTTTTGAGTAATATGTTTTAAATCTAATAAACATGAAGACATGTTATGTATGTGATAAGATATTAATACAAGATTAATAACTTAAGTTATTCGATTAATTAATGAGTTAATTAATCAACGTAAACCATTATTTGACAAACCTAATAATGAGTTCGGAGAGCACAGTTGTGAATCGATAAACATATCGAGCCTGTGATTAATTAATATTGTGAATGTGTTGATAGGTAAGAGTAATTAAAGAAGTGAGTTATAATTGTAGCTTGTGCACGAGGCAAGTTTTCTAAACTCAAATGTTTACATTTGAGCAAGTTTCTAAACCCTACTTTTAAATTGAGCAAGTTATATACCTAAATTCTATATCGAGCAAATTATTTATCATTGGTTATTCAAGTTCAGAATTTCATATGAGATGCCATGATTCTTTTAAAACTATCATTTCAGTATACAATACTTATTCGATTGTATACCCTTGAGAAGTTATTATTCAAATTGAATATCTTATGTTGTTGAATCCTTTAAGACTAGCGAACCCTTATATGATTCGACTAGTCCATAGTTGATGAGCGTTCTAAATTCCATAACTACTATTGAGTTTTCCAAACCAAACTTTATTTGGTGCAGACTCTGATGTCAAACTGAGATGAACAACCCTATTAAAGGGGAATTGATGATGCTTTAAGCGTTGAGGTATTGTGCACAGTATCGGTACGAAGGGCTGATCTCCCTAAGTACGAAGTTAAGTCAATAGTCTTATGACTGTTAAAGATTTAAAGGTTAATATACTTGACAACCTAGGACATAGTTCAAGGTCTTATGACCCTCAGAAGTAATTTTGACTCTCAATTATTATTCTTGATTCAAAAGTTGAGCTTTCTGTTATTCAGATTTCTTTAATTTCACTCGCATGTTATTACTGTCATATTTTTATACTTGCAGGCATTCGTGCTCACTCTTGCATAATAACATTGCAGCTAAGAATGAACGAAGTGATAAACCTTCTAGTAGCAAGGGCAAAGGAAAAGCTAACAAGTGTTGAAGACTTGTGTTGATATTAAGAATGTTAAAGTTCAAGACTTATGTGTGTGATTAAGACTTATTTATTTACGTTTTCGCAATAGAGATTTAAGGTTAAGTATGACCTGAGATTTATTATGTATTATTATTTCAGATGATGTAAGATGATGGATTATTTATCTATTTAATGAATTTCTATTATTATGGGTAGATAGTCTTATGATATTTGAACAGTGAACACCAAATCTTGTGGAAATTAAGATACCGGATTTGGGGGTGTCACACATACATTCTTAATGAAATAACAATTGTTACATTATTTTCTAACTTGGTTCTTAGAACTTTGTTTCACTTTCTTATCATACTCTTACAATAGCTAGGTATGTATAGGTATACCTTAATCATACATATTTAATAACAACATTTATAACCCTTATCACACACTTGATTCACTATGTGTTCGACACGTATTTAAAACTCATAGATACGGGTTCCACATTGTTCTTACATTTAGCAAACCTTAGGAAAATTTATCAATTTCGGGTTTTATATCATCATTACATCAATAAACACTCAACACATAATTTAGACTCTGTTTCATAACTCATGATAACAATATAAGTTTACTACAAGGTTCAGATTACATTTTAAAAACAATCAGGCAGCAGTGCCCTGTGGCGCAGCTGCGCTGCATTTAGCCTTGGGATAGGCGCAGCTGCACCCTTCCCTGATCAGTCTAGAATTGGCTTTTTGCTTTCTGGTTCTACTTGGGTTTTCTAGCATCCATAGGTACTAACACATAGCATATTACACATGCTCACATACATGCCAATTGTTTATGTATAGTTAGTATAGTTCATCTTTAACGCTTACTTTAAAACATGCTTGTATAGTGCATATCACGTCTAACTAGCGGAGTGCACATACCAATCATGACTAGAGGCATACAAGTCATATCATGCTTGCACATAAAGTCAGAATGTAAGTAACTCCATGTTCGTCCATCTCACTTTCAAAACTTCCTAAGTTTTATTCTCCAAAATCAATGTCATGCTTAACTAATCATGCAAAGCTACTATGTTCATCATGTATACATGTGAGATGTCATAGTAATGTTAATACGCATGCTCACAAATATCTTAATCATATACGCATAACTAGCATCTCTAAAACATGTCCAATTCATGCTTGACTAACCACCATAGTGTCTAACAAGGTGTGTGCACATACATGACATCTAAGTGATGTTAAAAACACTCTCATGTATGTTCAAAATATCATAGCACTATCACACTATGATCATGCAACTTAGTTTGCAAAAAGTCTAAACTTTGCTTTTGAAATCGTTACGACTTAACCCATGTATGCTAGTGTAAACCTAACATCTTTAGACTAACCTTTCATGCATATATAAACCATATAATCATGCTCAAAAAGTCAGAATATAAACATGATTCGTACATGTCAAATTTCACTTCAAAATTATAAGTCCATTTTCAAACTATAAGTTTTCCATCAATAATGTATACTAACATAGTCAAACATGTTCATGCTAGGTCTAGGTACACTACAACACATGCTAAACCTGTTATCATGCTTGTCTAAGGGATACCAACAAGTTAGCATTATACAGAAACTAACAGAAACAGAAAACTAAAACAAGTGCCTGGCGCAGCTGCGCTGCACCCTAGTACAAAAAGGGCGCAACTGCGCCGTGTCTCGGCTATAACTAAAACAGCTTCTGCTACGGCAGAAGGCAAAGCCAATTACAAATTCTCTCAATGAATTTGACTTTAAACTAACTACATTATAGTTCTAACATGCTTATTAGTTTATATAACACTTAACAAGCATTCTCTAATCCAATTAACATTCAATTCGTGTAATCAAGAAACTAGCAAATCCAAGAATGAAGAGCACAGAATGAGTTATACCTCTGTTAATTGAATGTACTTGCTGCAATATGATCTCCTTAATTCTTTATATTCTCACCACTAATATATATATATTCACTCTCTATTCTCACTTACTCAGAAATTCTAAGCAAATTGAATTGTGAAGGAGGGAGTTTTATTTATAGAAAATCTAATAAACAGTCAATGTATTTCTCCACTAAACCAAACCAATGAATTGAAGGATTGCATGATGGTTAAGGAAGAGTTGTTGATAGTTGGTGAATTCCATCATGATGCCTACTCCCCTTATGATGATTTGCTATAATTCTTGCTGAGTTTGAGAAGGAATAGGCTTAGGCTTTATAAGCTATACACATGAAAAGAGAAAAGGCCACTCATATTAGGACAAACCCATAATACTCAGCATTTGCAAGTTGGATTAAACACAAGACTTAAGTTTTGTGTGTGTGTGTGTGTGTGTGTGTGTGTATATATATATATATATATATACACTTAGGTTATAATTTAATTAGGTGTACACATGGATAACATTATTACATAATAGCAAGTTGGGGGTTATATATCTCATACCCATAATGTAATCCATGTTCATTTTATAATACCGAATATAATCTAATTGGGTATTGTCACACCACATTATTACAACTCTATTATTTCAATTATATTTAATTATTGAAATAATCATTAAATAACAATTGTTTATCTAGTGTAATTTATTATTCCATACATACACCTTAATGTATTCATTCATCACATATTGTCACATAAATATTATTTATGTAACTTATATTATTCCTTAAATCTTACTATATAGTTCTTATATAATATAGTTACCTTTAAGTGTTACACTTCATATCATATAGATGTAGTTATAACATATGATTACACATCATTGCCCATAGAAATTAATTCACATAATAATACTAATTAATTCCTTTAATTATTCATTCATTAAATTATTTAATGAATGTCTATTCCACCACTTTGTCACACTAGGCATACCCACAAGCTTAATATTAAGCTTATTATTACTTCCACCACACTGTAATATTTCTTTAATATAAGGACTGTGTGATATATATACTTTAATGCTAAGTTATTTAGCTACCTTAAATAATCATACACTCATAATATGTATAACCTTTATGCTTAGAATAATTAATATTTAGTCTATTAATTATTTATATTATAAAATCTACGATAAAATAATAACTTAAGTTATTTAATACATTAAAATAACTTAGTTTTCTTTTATAGATTTAACCCTCTTGAAAATACATAAGATATAATTATTATTATATTTTCCTTCATAACATGGCATAAAATATTTTTATTATGTTTTCTCCAAATATAGGCATTAATTATAATAAAATGATTTATTCATTTTCTCAAGATATTATTTTAATATTCATGTCTCACTAATGTAATTACATGTACGACACATGCACACGTATTATATAAGTTTATTTTTTATTATGATAAATTATTCCCATAAAGCAAATATGTTTTTAATATATTTATCATATTACTTAATCATACATATTACCTCATACAAGGCTATATAAGGTAACATTATTGCTTAAAATAATATTCTCCCTTTTATTAAAATAATTCAATATTAGCAATTATTTTAATATATAATATTTCTTTCTTTTTCCTTTATATAAATTGTCCCCAAAATAATTTTTTTAATCTATACATTTAACCATATCTCAAATATTAATTAATTGTTTAATCAATATTTATTTAAAAATATATTGGTTTAACAACGTATATATATATTTTATTAACGTCATTCGCACATTTACAAAACACCATGCCTAGTAATATATAAAGGCACTTACTATAATCACATACTCCACACATGTATTAACTCACTATTTACTTAACTGATTCTTAAACCCCTTACTATATCACCATAGTTAATTAAGGCTTTAATATTCAAATTATATTATTCCATCATATAACTTTCAATTTAATATAAATTAACCAATATCTATACTTATTAGTCAATTCATTTAACTAATTCATGCTTTACTATCTCAATCCGTCCATGAATAGCTTAAGCACTAACTATGACCCATAATACATCATACTAGTCGCTAGTATATATTCAAGAAAAAGGTGATTATTCATTAAAGATATTTAATGTCACCAAATTACTATAAAATAAATTTATAAATTAATATTGATAGATAATTTTTTTCCATCTCCTTTGCTTCAAATAAACTGTCTCTACAATAAATAACAAATATATCATATTAATATATTTATTAAACACAAAATCACATATTGCATAGTTCATAATACCCTATGCAACATAATACCACGTACCTCATAACATATATATATTCTTATTCAAACCCAACACATGCCTTAAGAATTTTATTTATTAAATTCTTATTTTAATAATTTTTGAAAATTCGGGTTCTTACATCCTCTCCCTCTTATAAGGATTCCGTCCTCAGAATCACCGAAACCTCCTATCCTCGGTGCCATTCCTATTATTACATATTCTTTTGAATAATTTTATCCATTCTCTTTTCTAAAGTTTTATTATTATAACTTTCTCAAATGCATTCTACCACTTTCTCCTTTCTAAAGAATATTCTACTTACTACATTCATCCTCCAGAAGAATAAGAATCTTCCACGATTTCTCAATAATCGGGAAGTAGTATAAATAACTCAGATTCCAAATTATGCCAAGGGATCACAAGACCGTGAACTTTTCTCCAGGTTTACTAATGCTTCAACACAATTCTTCACACTGCAAACTAGAGTGTTTATCAATCACAAAGACTGAAAACACCCTCCACACGTACTCTAGGTGGTCGTCTTATTGTACCACTACATTGGGCCACAACGTAGTGTTTTGTAACGACTATATGCGTTACGTTCGGAACCATTATCCCCGAAAACATGCACCCTTTATAGGGTTGTTCACCTCAGCTTTTCAACGTCTAAATCCACACCAGAGGAATCTGGTTTGGTATAAATACACAAGAATGCTTGAATTCCATAATTATTTTCTAACAGTCGTCTAGCCGAATCAAATAGCTTAGACTTTTATCAACAATCCGGACATCAATCGAAACATATCAATCCACCTAACTGACCTTTTTTATAGTTCAAACGAAAACCAAAAATTTAATGACGTCATGATTCTGTACCACCTCAGTCGTACGTTAAAAATTCTGTCATTTTATGACTTTATCATACTACATCATACCATCATGGACAGACAATCTTACGATCGCTCCGGACACTAGGTTCGATTGCATTGATGACTCCATCGTTTACCATCCTACACCATATCAAATGATGCATATGGTCAAAAATACATTTTGAAAGATTTTTAAATCATTTTTTGTCTTAGCCGAAATAAATAGCATAGACATACGAATAATGGTATCGTTTTTAAAACTCATTGGTTCAGTCATCTGACCCGACGTTTTCTCAAGAAAACCGAAGTGCAAACAATATCACGAAGTCAATAAATTTTGAAAATCTAGCATAGCTAGAAGATTTAGAAAAATTCAAATTTCTCCATTAACTTCAATCTCTTACTCCATCAATGCTCACTATACCAAAACTCTTAATTCTAGATATATAATATATCTATTCTCAGTATAGTTCATCGATCTTACCACACCATGGAAGTTTAGGAACTTACCATAATAATACGATTTTAGGAACTTGTCCTAGCAATTCGTAGTCCAAGAACCAATCAGGGACTGTCCATACGCTTAGGGGCTCAAAAATACATATAATTATGAGTCACAAACTTGTCATAGACATGAGTCTTAAGAACTCGCACCTAATCTTAGTATTATCTAATTTAATCTTAGAAACTTCTATCTATCAGAATAAACATGAGAAAAGAATCACATTTTCGCCATATGTATAATGATAGCGCGACACCAACATTCCAACGATTATCAATGTGATGCACTCAGCGTAAGCACAAAATCTCCGCCCACACAAAGGTTT